>CM065688.1:32158381-32193381 GCA_017654935.2 Phymorhynchus buccinoides
GACATTAACGCTCGTCTCATGGGCAAAATGAGACTGAAATTTGCTTCATTTCATGAGATAATTGGGGGTGGGCTTCTTACCCGCCCATGCGCTTTTTACCCCGTCTTCCCCTAATGTTCTCATACTTAGCTGGAGCATTTGTACCATATAGTGTCCAAGTGCTTCGGCTGTTGAGATTATCCCTGGAGTCTTTTAGCCAGGATACGACAAACGACAACAACACTGTAAACACATTTCAGATTGAGAACAGCAGTTGCCTCTGGAAATCTAAAGGGCCAGCCACACGTCCACTAAAATCGCACGACTGTACGATACGATTCGATCACGTGGTCTCGAAGCGCGCAAATCACATTTGTTCTGGTGATCGAATCGTATCGTACAGTCATGCGATTTTAGAACGTGTGGCTGGCCCTTAGGAGTCGGACACGACTGTAGACTGCCAAATACGCACAGTAGGCCTATTATACTATTTGGCTATAAACAAGCGTGAAAAACACACAAACTGAAACAGTCTCACGACGTCAGTCACTGGGGGGGGGGGGGGGGGGGGGGGCGGTAAAAGGGCGGGGCGGTAGGGATGAAAGGAAAAGCTAATCATGGTTGATTATCGAATTAAACATAGCACAAACAACACTAACAGCTGGAGCGAATGAATACAATGGCCCAACATCTGTTGCCAAGTACGTTGCCCGTTTTTTGCCCGTTCTACTAGAACAGAAGTACATTAGGATGGGAACGAGGGCTGTGCGTTTCTCTATCTCTCTGTTTGCATGTAGGCCCGTGTCTGTCTGTGTGTTGTTGTTGAGTTTATATTGGCTAAAAGACCCCAGGGATCATCCGAACATCTTCTGATCTGGAGACTGTGGGCCTGGTCCAGCGTTAGGCTGGGTTTGGGGCCGGACTAGGTCTCCAGTTTGCTGGGGGTTGAAAAGCATTTTTAGCCTGTCCGACAGCTCCACTAATGCTGGGCACATCAGACTAGGGACACTGTACCTTTTATTTATTTGCATCCCTCCCCGCACCCTCTTTTGTCTGTTTTGTGTTTTTTTGTGCATTTAGTTCTTCTAATCATTTATGTCTATTTAATTAGGGGAAGACGGGGTAAAAAGCGCATGGGCGGGTAAGAAGCCCACCCCAATTATCTCATGAAATGAAGCAAATTTCAGTCTCATTTTGCCCATGAGACGAGCGTTAATGTCTAGCATTCGTCTCATGGGCAAATTTGACTGAAATTTTCTTTATTTCATGAGATAATTGGGGTGGGCTTCTTACCCGCCCATGCGCTTTTTACCCCGTCTTCCCCTACTTATTATTTGTTTCTAACTTGCTTTGGCTTGGCTGTGCGCATGACCATCGTTTTTCTTTCTTTTTTTCTCCAACATCGGCAGAATCTTCAACTGACTTGATGAAGGCCCGAGGCCGATCAACGGGAAGAAGAAGAAGAACAGCCGCAGCACTTGAACACTACGGTACAAGTGCATTAGCTAGGGATTGAGAACATTACACGTGTGACCGTGTCTGATTACCCCGCCACATGAGCAGCCACTCCCCGTCTTCCATCTGGGGAGCATCTGTGCGTCAGTGAAACGTTCTTATATTCCACTTCGCTGACATCGCCTTCTAACTCGGCAAAGTGGTACGTACCCCATGTTCTGACATTGATGCACGTTATGATAGTTTTCATCAAACATCAAGCCATTTAAACGTAGTCCAGGTTGATCTGACGTTTTAAAACGATGATGAAATATTGTCAAAAATATGGTATCCATCATAATTAAATTTAGCAGATTCGTCCCTGATAACCCAAGGATGAGACTCATTGCATTGATTCACCCAGATGACTAGCGCACTCCCGGTTAAATCGATTTATACAAAAAATTATAAATGTGTTCCCGTCGCCACTGTCTACATTAGTGAACTGATGATGATGAAAAACGGCAGAAAGGTATCACATGTCCAGAAGTTATGCCTGTAATGTTATTTCACCAAATGGTAAGTCATGCAAGCATATTATTTCCAATGAGATCGATCTTTTTGTTTTGTTCTTTGTTGTTGGACTGGGAGAACGTTTATATGGCTTTGTCATCTTGGTTTTTTTGCGTCGATATATGCCCTACCTGCAATGCTTTCTGGTGCTTCATCATCATCATCATCACCACCACCACACCACTACCACCACCACCACCATCAGCATCATCATCATCGATTCATCATCTCTCTCTCTCTCTCTCTCTCTCTCTCTCTCTCTCTCTCTCTCTCTCTCTCTCTCTCTCTCTCTCTCTCTCTCTCTCTCTCTCTCTCTCTCTTCTCTCTCTCTCTTGCATTTTTTGTAGTTACCTACTATTTGATATAGTGTTACAATATGCTAAGGCTTTGTTTGTTCTAAAGAGTCTCTATGCCTTATATGGAAATGGGAAATTATTCGAACAGATATTTCTTGTGTCGGCATATGATATATGATATGTTATATTGTATTATTATTATACAACCTGAAAATTGTTTGATGTTATAGCAACTCGACCCTCTAACCCCAGTCCCTTGATATGTATTGTGGCCCAAGGCCGATATACATATAAATTCTCTATTTCCGCAGTCCGAGTTCTCTCTCTCTACTCTTCCCCTCTCTCTCTCTCTCTCTCTCTCTCTCTCTCTATCTCTCTCTCTCTCTCTCTCTCTCTCCGTCTCTCTCTCTCTCTCTCTCCTACCATCTCTCTCTCTTCTCCATCTCTCTCTCTCTCTCTCATCTCTCTCATCTCTCTCTCTCTCCTCTCTCTCTCCCCTCTCTCTCTCTCTCTCTCTCTCTCTAGAGCTTTAAGATTAAGCGCTGTAAAAGTTTTCTTTATAGATAAATAAAATGCCTATATGCAACCAAACAATGATTAAACATTGACATGCTGGGATTCGTGATCAGCCAGTAAAAATACACTTAATCTTATATAAATGGAAGACTATGCGAACTCTCTCTAAAACATTTTCTTTAAACCCTCCCCTCTTTCACTTGTAATTATTGACAAGTAAGAGTGTAGGCCTGTCCCGCCCAGTAATAGGCCTACGTATGATTTTGAACATTTTGAGTGTGCGCGTGTGGGAATGTGTAGGATGGGGGATGGGGATCGTGTGAAAGGATTTCAGTAGGCTATAGGCCTACATTTAGTGCCATTCAGTTATAAAGCGTTTAGAACTTAATGGATAAGAGCTATACAGATGGTACGATATGGTATTGTTTTCTAATCACAGAAACGAGCCTCTAGATCTGTGAAATTCGGACTGCTCCCACCTGGAGAGTGCGTGTCCGCTAGTGCAGCACCACCATTTAAAAGAAATGTTGGGGGGTTACTCGGGAATCCTTGCTATCAGTTTCCTTCATACCAAAGCAGCAGGACCCTCCCTGCTCTTATCGACTTTTAACTGCCGTGGGATTTTTACGTGCGTAAGGCGCACGGGTCAGACTTGCTTTAAGACCCCATCCGAAGCGGCCGGATGGTACACCTGTACGCTTTCTTGCACATACACAATTTGGCTACAATTTGCTGACGCTATGGTAAAAGTTGCACTGCCTGCACATGTACATGCATGCACTCAGATAACAGATGTTGTCACCCGTAAGCAGACACATGGCACTGACATACGTGACACTATGTTCACGTTTTGGCAGAGCAATGTGACACCTATTGCCCACGCACGCAACCATTTGTTTTTGTCCTAAAAGTATTAGTTTTGTATTGCAGTACCATCTGCCATTGACACTTCGCTATATATTATTACCTCAGCTAAGAAAGTTGTGTTTCTAATTCTACCGTGGGTTTTTTGTTTGTTTGTCCGGCTGCAGGTCTCAAGTTAAAAACAATTAATAATAGAGGTGTGTGTGTGTGGGGGGGGGGGGGGGGGGGGGGCAGTGGAGATTACAAGGGATGACACTACACGTATCTGTATTATTAAAAAATCGGGACTTTACTGGTTTAGCACTGCCTCCGGGCATTGCCTCCAGTATTGTTCCCACAATCTTTGTATTTACAAATGCCCCACATGCCGAAAGGCCGAACTAAGTTGGCTTTCAGTTCGTTTTTCTGTTTTTGTCCTTTGCCAATCTACGATCACAAAGGAGTAAGTTTTCGTTCAGGTTTGTTTCCTTTTTTTGTTTGTTTGTTGTTCTTTTCTGTCTGTCCTAAGGATCTCCCGAACCGCTTGACCGAATCACTTCAAATTTTGTGTGGTGGTGTGTCCCTATGAGAGGAAGGCATCCGCACAAAACTTTTCGCCGATCTGACCTTGACCTTGGCGTATGACCTTGAAAACCCCAAATCGTTAAGGGGCCATAACTTCCACACCGCAGGTCCTGGAGTCATGAAACTTGGCATGGAGGTACTTTCGCTTATGGCCGTTCTGATGATGGCGTACCAATGAAGGTCAAGAGTCAAGGTCAGGGAGATCGGTATGCCTTGAAAGTGGTATGGGTCTAATAATTGGGTTTTTCTGCCCCACGCATATCTCGTCCGAACCGCTTCACCGAATCGTTTCCAATTTTGTGTGGTGGCGTGTCACCATGAGAGGAAGGCATCCGCACATAAATTATCGCCGTCGTGACCTTCACCTTGGCGTATGACCTTCACAACCGAAAATCTTTAAGGGGCTGTAACGTCCACACCGTTGGTCTTAGGGACTTCAATCTTGGCATGTAGGTACTTTGGCATATGTTTGTTCTGATCATTGCATACTGATCAAGGTCAAGGTCAAGGTCATGGACATCGGTAGGCCTTGAAAGTGGTAGGGGTCTAAAAATTGTGTTTTAAGCCACAAAAGTAAAAATATAATATTTCGCGGACCCAGCGAAACTGGTACTCAGCGTTACCGGTACTTGGCGTCTACCTGTACTAGGCGTTACCGGTACGGGGCGTTGCGCTAGTCTTACATAATTTTTATATACTCCATCAATTAAATGTATTTATTTCAGTAATTAGGCCTATTATAAAAAATATTATTGATGGCTATTATAATCATCATCATCATCATCTCTCTAAAAAGCCAGTGTGTCCCGTGTGTGTGTGTGTGTGTGTGTGTGTGTGTGTGTGTGTGTGTGTGTGTGTGTGTGTGTGTGGTGTGTGGTGTCGTGTGTGTGTGTCTTGAAACACGAAAACTGGCCTTATAACTCTCGCCGTTTTTTGCGACCACGAATCGCTTCAAACGTATTGTTCATGTGAGCCCTAACGGGGCGATGGCAACGGCAACCGAGGCGGCCGTATCATTTGCGCGGTTTCGCAAATGCGCGAAACGCGCATCCGCCGGCCTCTCAGCGCCCATATCTCCGGCGTTTCTGGGCCGATTGCCTTCGCAATTTGGCAGGAAGATGACCGGGGGCCGGGGACTATCCGTGTGCCAAACCGGAAGCGAATCGGTTCAGAAACGCGCGCGCTATATGCCGCTTCACCTTTTCACGAATAACTCCGCCGTTTCTTAACCGAATCGCTTCAAATTTGCTGTCAGGCTTGCTATGACCCGGGCAAAGCATGGCAGGAAATTTGAACAGCATCCGTTCATAAATGCGCGTGATATGCACCAATTTACAGTTTCGCTGACTAGGCGAAACGACATCTGTCCAAACATGCTGTTATTAAAGGGGGGGGGGGGGGGGGGGGGGGGGGGGGACTGCTGTGTGCATGAGACCGTGGTTCACACCTGCTGGGGTGACGAGTAGGTCAGCCAGCTGGTTATGGGTGGGGTAGGGGGTGGGTGGGTGGGGTAGGGGGTGGGTGGGTGGGGTAGGGGGTGGGTGGGTGGGCGGAGGGATGGTGGTGGGGGGGGGGGGGGCAGTGGAGATTACAAGGGGATGACACTACACGTATCTGTATTATTAAAAAATCGGGACTTTACTGGATTAGCACTGCCTCCGGGCATTGCCTCCAGTATTGTTCCCACAATCTTTGTATTTACAAATGCCCCACATGCCGAAAGGCCGAACTAAGTTGGCTTTCAGTTCGTTTTTTCTGTTTTTGTCCTTTGCCAATCTACGATCACAAAGGAGTAAGTTTTCGTTCAGGTGTTTTCCTTTTTTTGTTTTGTTTCTTGTTCTTTTCTGTCTGTCCTAAGGATCTCCCGAACCACTTGACCGAATCACTTCAAATTTTGTGTGATGGTGTGTCCCTATGAGAGGAAGGCATCTGCACAAAACTTTTCGCCGCTCTGACCTTGACCTTGGCGTATGACCTTGAAAACCCCACATCGTTAAGGGGCCATAACTTCCACACCGCAGGTCCTGGAGTCATGAAACTTGGCATGGAGGTACTTTCGCTTATGGCCGTTCTGATGATGGCGTACCGATGAAGGTCAACGTCAAGGTCAGGGAGATCGGTATGCCTTGAAAGTGGTATGGGTCTAATAATTGGGGTTTTCTGCCCCACGCATATCTTCCGAACCGCTTCACCGAATCGTTTCCAATTTTGTGTGGTGGCGTGTCACCATGATAGGAAGGCGTCCGCACATAGATTATTGCCATCATGACCTTCACCTTGGCGCATGACCTTCACAACCGAAAATCTTTAAGGGGCTGTAACGTCCACACCGTTGGTCTTAGGGACTTCAATCTTGGCATATAGGTACTTTGGCATATGTTTGTTCTGATCATTGCATACTGATCAAGGTCAAGGTCAACGTCATGGAGATCGGTAGGCCTTGAAAGTGGTAGGGGTCTAAAAATTGGGTTTTCAGCCACAAAAGTAAAAATATAATATTTCGCGGACCCAGCGAAACTGGTACTCAGCGTTACCGGTACTTGGCGTTACCTGTACTAGGCGTTACCAGTACGGGGCGTTGCGCTAGTCCTCATTAAAATACTAATGATGATGGAGGCAGTGATAGTGATGACAATGAGGAGGAAGAGGAGGAGGAGATGATATACTGATAGTACTGCTATTTTTATTATGATGAATACTGTACCTACCATTTCTATTGCCTCTACAGTGGTCACTGTCACTGTCAGGATGATAATATTACTTGTTAGTATTACCAGTGTTAAATCGCAGTCATTATTATTAACATTACTGCAGTTGTTGTTATCATTGTGCTTGTTGAATGCTGTCGTAGTCATAGTTAATGTCATCGCAGCTTTTCTAAATTACTATTGTTTTGTACAATATCAATGTGCATATATGTGTCTTATAACAAAATTTAAACCAGGAAAAATTGTTCACTAATTTTTTTTAAATATATTATTGTTATTTACTGCTGCTACTACCTGCTGCTGCTGCTGCTGCCAGTATTGCTACTACTACTACTACTACTACTACTACTACTACTACTACTACTACTACTACTACTACTACTACTACTACTACTACTACTACTACTACTACTACTACTACTACTACTACTATCACTACTACATATCATATCATATACTATACTACTACATATAGGCATTTATATATCATAGGCTTTTAAATAGCCTTTAGCCTGCTATTTCCTTTTAGTTTATAAGGAATCGCAATTTAAAACTTGTTGTTTTTTGATTTTGTTATTTATATATATATTTTTTTTTTTTTTTTTAAAAGAGTACAACATACAGTGAAAACAAGCAAACTGATCTGCATACTAATTAATTACTGAATACTTATGTTAGTATGGAAGCAATAATCTTCCCAAAAATTATCTAATTTGTTTTTAAAACTATTGAGTGTTCCTGCGGTTGCAGTATCATTTGGTAGAGAATTCCAATTGTTAATAACCCTGTTTGTGAAAAAATGTGCATAAATATTAGTATGAACTAATGATTTTGTTAGTTTTAAGGAGTGTCCTCTAGTGGTAGAGTTACTTTGAGAAAAAAAGTGTGTTTGTAGTTCTAGTATCATAATTATCATAATATCCATTTAAGATCTTAAAAGTTTCAATCATATCTCCCCGTGCTCTTCTATACTCTAGGCTAGGTAGATTAAGAAGTTTCAGTCTTTCCTCATAGCTCATATTACTCATGTTGATAATTTGCTTAGTGAATCGCCTTTGGACGTTCTCGACTACTACTACTACTACTACTACTACTACTACTACTACTACTACTACTACTACTACTACTACTACTACTACTACTACTACTACTACTACTACTACTACTACTACTACTACTACTACTACTACTACTAGCTAGCCTACCTACTTAATTGCTTTCATTTTAATAATTGCACCCATTCACTTACAGACACACCCACTCACTCTCACCATTCCTACATCACACTACAATGTAATGATATGGTCTGAATCACTTTTAGTGGAAGGACAACAAACAACAACACACACACACACACACACACACACACACACACACACACACACACACACACACACACACGTCACACACACACACACACACACACACACACACACACACACACACACACACACACACACACACACACACACACACACACACACACACACACACACGCACCGGCACACACACTTCACTAACTTTTATTATGTGTCACGTGACTTTTTACAAAAAATGCTCAATCAATGGGGAAAACAGGGTTTGATCGAACCGTTAATACTATTGAATAAGTGCAGTGACCTAGTGTCATGTCACAAGTGCTGCCTTCTGAAACATTGATCAATAAATTTTCTCCACATTCCTGCCCGCAGAATCTCTATCTCTCTGTCTTTCTCCGTCTGTCTGTCTTCCCCGGACCCCCCCCCCCCCCCCCCCCTCTCTCTCTCTCTATATATCTCTCTCTTTGTGCGTGCGTGCGCCGCCAGTGCGTGTTGTTCTTCAAGTTCAGTTTAACGTCCTTCCACTAAAAGTGCGCGCGCGCGCGCGCGTGTGTGTGTGTGTGTGTGTGTGAGATAGAGAGAGAAAATGGAGTTTTACGTCCTCTTGGTCTGAATCAGACACATATGGGACATTTGTCAATACAAATATGGTTGGAACAATACTGGAGGCAATGCCCGGAGGCAGTACGAAACCAGTAAAGTCCCGATTTTTTAAATTAATACAGATACTGTAGCGGTGACCACGCCTCGGTTAAACCTCATCGGCTATGGCACCGCCACAAGTAGTAATCACAAGTGTGTGTGTGTGTGTGTGTGTGTGTGTGTGTGTGTGTGTGTCGACGAAAATGGTGTTTTACGTCCTCTTGGTCTGAATCAGACACATATGGGACATTTGTAAATACAAATATGGTGGGAACAATACTGGAGGCAATGCCCGGAGGCAGTACGAAACCAGTAAAGTCCCGATTTTTTTTATTAATACAGATAGGTGTAGCGGTAACCACGCCTCGGGTAAACCTCATCGGCTATGGCACCGCTACAAGTATAGTGTAATTTTCAAAAAAAAGTGTGTGTGTGTGTGTCAGTACAGCTTTTATAGTTAATCTGACAATAAATTGGTTCCAGTCCAGTCCAGTGTGTGTGTGTGTGTGTGTGTTCTACTTTTCAGAGCCTTAGGAGCAGAATTTTACTGGGGAAATTAGAGAAAACAGTGACACAAGGGGCATTGCAGCTGAAAGAAAGACAACTCTGGTCAACACACCTGTTAAATCAGCTTAACCTTCAAGTGACGCCCCTTTCTAAATCCACGCTCTCTAATCTTTGAAACGAAAGTGAACTTTTGAAACCTTGTCACGTCAGGCCCAAGGTATTTCACCATTAATTTTGGTAAGTACAGGGGGAACATAGTTAAACTAGATGTTTGCGTTCACTTTTACAGATTTGTAAAAACAGATGAGACAGTCGCACACGGCAGCGTACCTGCTTCCTGCTACTATTAGTATTAGAGCAACAAAGCAATAAATTGAATAATAAAAGTTCCCTCCTCAAACTCAAAGTCAAACAGTTTGAAACACCGACCAGTTCAAAAACGTTCTC
Organism: Phymorhynchus buccinoides; assembly: GCA_017654935.2. Classification (NCBI taxonomy): domain Eukaryota; kingdom Metazoa; phylum Mollusca; class Gastropoda; order Neogastropoda; family Raphitomidae; genus Phymorhynchus; species Phymorhynchus buccinoides. Next base: position 32,168,231 of record CM065688.1, read on the forward strand.
TGTTACTGTTAGAACAACAGTTACTCACTCCGTTGAGGCCTTCAAAAGACAGCTATCATCATTACTCACTCCGTTGAGGCCTTCAAAAGACAGCTATCATCAATCAACCAATTATAATGTAGGATATAGGCTATATCCTAACCTAACCTAACCTAACATCAATAAACCGCCTCTGCGCAATCTCTCCCCATCGCAGTTAATGAGTTATGCCAGACTACTGGATTGTACTGTAGTGACGTATTTGAAAGAGGAAGAAGCAACTACAGCCAGTACAGGAAGTTCTCTTTCTTCCCAAGACGACAAGAGCTGTGTGTCACACACACACTGTGTGAAGCACAGTCTTCCACCTGAGGCAATTTCAATTTTCATCAGCCTTGGTGGAGACCTTTCTTCAAAACCCAGATCTGACCCCTCCCCCCTCACATGCCCCTCTTCCATGTTTCCAGCTCCCTCATGGTCCCCTGCCCCCTGCTCCTCTCTACACCCTCTACCCTACCTACTTCCCCCCTTGAGCTGATCATCTGGGCATGTTCCTTTCCCACAGTATATACTTGTGTTTTTAGATGATACCAGAAACCCCTGTTGTATACATCATAATCGTCAAAAAGATGACGGAGGATGTTAAAGCAATGAAGAAGAATGAGTCTGTTACAGTCTTGAGACATGAGCAAATTCAAGTTGCGATTTTTTTGCGCATGCAACATGTGCGGCCTTACGGCGAGTTACAGTCATGCATGTCCCCTAAATACAAATACTCCTTTGCATGCATCATGATCATGTGGGGCTCGAGTTTCCCCAGCTAATCCGGGGGGACTTAACGATCATGCATGACAAACTCTGCATACATCATGTGGGGCCTGGGTATCCCCGGCTAAACTGGGGGCATTTAACGGTCATGCATGACTTTTAATCCTTGTCTTTCCCCTCTATCACACGTCTCCACCCCTATCCTCACCCACCCCCTTTTTTTAAATAAAAATCAAATCTTCAATACCTAACTAACTTCCTTCAGTTTTGAATCTCATAAATATCCTTCTACATAGTAAAAGAGACAGGCATTGGTCAAAGGGCAGCAGCCCAAAATATTTGCTTAACAAATTTACTCCACAGTCTTCCCACTTGTTTTTTTTATCTCTATTGTTTTGAATGCTACATAGTAAACTACATAGTAATCCTTCTACATAGTCAATCTTGGTGATGGATTTCTCCAAGGCGTTCGATAAAGTCAACGACTCCCTGCTGGTCCACAAGCTCCGACATTATGGCATCACCGGGCAGATCAACTCCTGGGTCAGCAACTTCCTCACGGACAGGAAGCAAGCAGTGGTTGTGGACGGCGCCAAATCGGAAACGATCCTAGTAGAGTCAGGAGTCCCCCAGGGATCAGTGTTAGGGCCTACCCTTTTCCTGCTCTACATAAATGATCTTTCCAAAAAAACTGTCCTCGACCTCCCGGTTCTTCGCAGACGACACCCTGTGTCAAAACTGTGGATTCTCAGAAGGATCGGGCCACTCTCCAGCAAAACCTGGATCACATGGCTGACTGGGAAGAAAAGTGGAGGATGAAGTTCCATCCTGAAAAGTGCCACGCCCTGCATGTGCCCAGGAAAAAGAACCCTCAAGCTGGCACATGCCATCTTCACAGCCAGTCTCCAAACAACGGAAGAGGTGAAATACCTGGGTGTCACAATCTCCCAAGATCTGTCATGGGACACCCATATCAACACCACTGTGAACAAGACCTTAGGTTTCCTTTGACAAAATCTAAAGATAGGCTCCATCACCATCAAGGAAACTGCCTACAAAGAATTTGGTTCGTCCTACCCTTGAATACGCCGCCCCTGTCTGGGACCCTCACACAGCCAAAAACACTGGCAAGATTGAGATGGTCCAGCGCCGTGCAGCTCACTGGGTTGTAAATCGCCAAACATCCAGCGTGGACATCATGATGACCCAGCTGTAGTGACCTCCACTCAAGTACAGGCGGCGCTCCGCAAGGCTGACCACCTTCTTCAAGTTCCACCATGGAGAGGTGGCCATCAACACCCCACACCAGCCAGTCCCCCATCCTCCATCACTCCGCAGCCTACCTACTTCCTGCCTGTAAAATAAATTACAGAAAGTATGCTTTCTTTCCCAGGGCTGTGAGTGAGTGGAACTCTCTTCCACCTGAGGCAATATCATCGGCCTCGGTGGAGGAATTCAAATCCCAGATCTGAGCCCCTCCCCCCTCCCCCCCTCCCCCTCCCTCCCACCCCCTTCCCTCCTCCTCCCCCTGTTATCACCTTCCCGTTACCTCAAACCCCCCTCCCTCCCCCCCAGACTCACCTGTTCCAGGCCTCTCCTCAAATTATTCCCCATCCCCCTCTCAACCACCGCCCCACCACAGTTGCATTGTATTGACCGCAAATCATATGTAGTGTAGCAGTCCCTTAAGACTGACCTGGGCTGGTGCAGGTATATTGGGGACATTTATTTTTGTACATATGTATAGTAGGTCGATCCTGGAGGTACTGCAATACCAGGAAAGACCCGATTAAGAACACAGACATAAAGTAAGCATTCATACTACCATATTCTGTTTTACATGTGTGTGTATTTGGTTTTTCAGATTTCCCGGGAAGAGCAAGTTCATGAAAATGGGAACGAACTCTGCCTGTCCTTACACAAGGTAGGAACTCTGGCAAGAGGAGTGGATATGCTCCCTTAGTTTTAATGTTAAACACTAAGGCAGAATTAATTGCGCAAAAATGCTTTGTGTTAGCCTGTCAGTGAACGCAATCAATACTGCAGACCGCCTGCAGGTGAAATTAGCCCCAGTAGTTATGTGTTACTTGACACCGCTTTTAATGGCATAATTGACATCAGCTAAAGAGGGGGAAAGTTTGCGCTTAAGGGCTTAAATGATTATTAAGAAGATAGTGAAGAAATGTAAGAAGGGAGGGATTTATAAAGCGAAGGGGGTAGGGGATGTGGTTGGAAGGCAGTTATGGACTGGTGGTAGGGGTTGTACTTGTAGGCAATGAAAAATTCAAGTGGTTTACGTCACAAAGGTGCCCTTTCTAACATTACTGTATTTATATTATAGTCTTTCAAGGCTGTACTGTGTAAGACAATCTTTGTATGTGTTTGAGCTAGAGAGAGTGAGAAAGAGAGGGATTTTGATTTGATTTTTTTTAACGTGACATTTTCTGTTTCTACAACAGGCTGTGTTTCTCAGGCCATTGTAAATGATTTTGTCACTGAAGGACTGCTGATAGAACGGTGACTCAGAGGCTGATAAGGACGGGAAACGCAGAGTGCAGGTGTACTTTTCATGCGGTGCGCCGGGTTCCCTTGGTGAGTTTGTGTGTTTTGTCTCTTGAGTGCATGGGTACCTGTATCTATGTTCAGTTAGGTATGCACATTTTTTGAAATTTTTCATATATATGTATACTGCATTCATGTTTTAATAGTGCAAATGTTTTCTCACAAAAATTACCCGAAAGCTTACTGCAGTGGAATCCTGCTAACTCAAAACTACTGGATAACTCAATAAATTTTTTGGTCTCAATCTAATAATCTTTATGCTTTAAGTGTTTTTAACTCAAAATACTGGCTATCTCAAAACAACATTTCAGTCCCTCCAATTTTGACTTAAGTGATGTTCACTGTATCATAAAGATACATGTATTAGTCACATATGTGCTTGTGTGAATGTGTAACTGCATATTGATGAAGTGTTCTGTATCGCAAGGATGTTTTGGTCACTATCCAGCACCTGACTTCTATGTGACTTTCGATTTTGTTGTTGTAAAGAATGTGATTCTGTAAAAAAACATCATAAGATGACTGATTTCTCACTGTTAAAGAAGCATCGGGAATAACGTTGCGATGCTTCTTGCTTCAGGAAAGTCAAAATATCTGTCCTTGGATTTCCCTCCATAGCCACTTCAGTGCTCGACACGTAGGCCCCGTCTGTTATCAGCGACATCATGGAGGACTGAGTTCTGATTGGCTGTCTTCAACCCATCCTCCCCTTTCCCCACCCTCCCCATTTACTCTTTTCCTGGCTTTAACAGCACGCTGAGTGGCTTAGTCTTTGATTTAGTGGTTTGGTCCTCCACCCCCTATCCCCCTGCCTTTCCACCCCCCCCCGCCTCCACGGACTGATATGGGATGTTTGCTGTTGCTGGGTGTATGTCCTTGGATACTGGGGAATGTTTCAGGTCAACTGGAGGACTGACTCGGATAGTCTGTGTCTGGCACCTTTTCTGTTGTTGCTGCAGTCAGTCAGTAATAGCTGAAATTATTGGCCAAAAAAGGTGTTCATTTTGGTTTAATTTGATTTTTTGTACAGTTGATCTTTTTAAAACCTGTCTCTCCCTTTAACTACCAGTAACACGACTTAATTATTCTCTACTATGTTTTCCTCTCCCTCCCCCTATTTGTTTTTTTCCCTTCATTATATGTACTGGCTTATCCACAAGTATAGGTTTGTGAATATGATAATCTAAATGATGTACATGATACATGTACATTTTAGTTTGGGGAATGTATAGATTCAGCTGCAGTCACACACAGGTGTGTGAGTGAATATATGAACGTGTGTGTGTGTGTGTGTTTGCTTGCTTTCAGCACAAAAGCATGGTTTTATAATGACATTTTATGTTTGATTTACCATTGTAGCACCGCGATAAATGGACGCCCGAGGGAAAGCACTCTAAAGCCTGTACCGATGTGTCTAATTCTAAAGGAAATGAAATTCCCAAATCGATGTGTGTACATTTCAGCTGTTGAAAGGTATTTTGTTAAGCAAATTGACTCAGATATATGAAGAGTGAGCTTGTTCGAATCTTTTGCATCCTGTGTGTTACAAACAAGATGGAGGAAATGTCTAGGTTTATGCACATGTATACGCATAAACTAAGCTCCTGTTGATGCTCATTATGGAATACATATTTGGGTTAGATCTGTTCTCTTAAAAAGTAAAAAGTTGTTAAAATGAAAGGAATTTAGCAAGTCAGCAAAGTTGATGAAGTTGGCTTTATGTCCTCCAATATGGGACATTGTTACGATGTTAGCTATTCATACATGTATATATGCAGCAAAGTCGAAACAGTAATGCAATTATAAAGCCGGCGCCACACACACGTAAACTTGTGTGGGGATGCGATCTGACTGGGCCATGTGAGTCATGATTCTCGTGAAATACTTCTGTTTAAAAATAATTCTGCTATTTTCGCTCACTATGCTCGAGTAGATCGAATACATGAATTTCACGTGAATCATGACTCATATCGTCGCATTCAGATCAAATCGTATGTAGTGTCAGAGCTCCCAATTGTCCCGCAAAACAAGGGGTCCCAGGGACTCCTTCACTTACAGTATAGAGGGTCCTAGAGGCGGGATAGAGGGTCCCAGTGGCATTGCGAATGCTAAAAATAATTTTTCTAGTGCATCCCTGGGACCCCCTGCACATTCTTTTAGAGGGTGTTTTAGAATGTTAGTGCTTCATAGACCCTCAAATGGGGGTCCCTGGGAGCCCTGAGTGTAGCAGGCCCTTAAGTGTGAGCACTAACAATTTAACAGAGGACAGTGGAACCTCCTTGTGGGTTTTATATCAGGCTTCAGTGTGCTCTATCTTCCTTTGCATACGAAAAGGACAAGTCTTCACAGAAGACCTGTCCAATTCTCTCACCATTTCCCCCACTCAACTGTTCTTGATGTAGCGTTGAGGAATGGACAGGGGTCATTAACATTGCTTGCCAGTCCTCTAGGCCGAGTCCCTCTGTTTCTGTCTCTGGCGGTCTGACTCTTTTTTTCCCCTCCCCCTCCACCACACATCGCTTTCTGTTCTTTTGTTTCTTGGTCTGTTCAAAATATCAATATCATTGATTCTTTCTCATGTTTTTGATGACCTGATTTCATTGATGGTTTTTTTGTTGTCATGTACAATTCCTACTCTTTGCTTTTCCCATATCTTCGAGTATCTTGTCTTATTAACTGCCATCCGTTCTTACCCATATTCATCTAGCATTTCTCCCTGTCTATGCATGCATGCATGTTTTTGTGTGTATATCTGTATGTGTGCATGGATGCTCCTTCTTGCAGGATGTCCTGAATTGCAGGATTTTTAAATGGCCTAGAGCCGGCGTCGCCGGATTATGAGAATTTGAGAAGTGACGATTTTCTTACACACACACACTTGCACAATAAAAAGGGCCTATATAAGCATTTGCTATATTCAAAGGAATGTAGCACTTGTGCCAGTCTAGAGGGGTGAAAAAGCAGTAAATGTGTGTGCGTGTGTGTGCACGCTGCCCCTGCACTCCACCAGGGCCGCCTCCTTGCAGTAAGTGAAATTTCCCAGGAACACCCATGTGTGTGTGATGTGGTTCTTTAGCCGCATCACTTATATTATTTAAACAGCATACCAACTAGATTGGCTCATTCCTCTCAAAGCGGATTGTAAGAGCCTTTTCCTTCCCTTTCTAGTTAACGTAAAAGGAAAAACTTTTCCGAAATATTACAGCAGGCAAAAAACACAGGGCGTTGGGGTGTTCATCGTTAACTCATTCGCATCGCAACGATTTTGAATTATTTTTTAAAAATCACAAATCACTCCAGCCATGCACACAAACAAGACATACATAAACAAAAGGAGAAATGAAAGAAGATTACGGGTTTTTACTTCAGGTTTAGACATAGGGAAGTGGTAGATCAGACTTTTTAATATATAGACTTTATATAGGAAAATTCTCTACACCGATCGGTTCCCCCACAACAAACCACTACAAAAGCAAAGTCAGGCAAAATTGTGGTCTAAGGGAGTGAAGCGAGTTTAGAAGTGACCAAGGTATGGTGTGCACACAGATTTACTTGAAGCAAATGCATCAAATTGACAGCTATCTATTAATTCCGTTGAATGAGTTAAACATTTATCTGATCTTAGGGATTGAATACTGTGCTTTTTGGGCAGTTTTACCATCATCTGTTCCCTTTTTGTGTAGCTTTCAGCTGTTGTACATCAGGTAGTATACCATATTTTATGGACTATAAGGCAATCATTTTGTTTCCAGATCGTGACCACTGCGCCTTATAATATTACTACAGATTGGGTAGTAAAATAACAGGGGTGCGCTTTATAACACAATACGGTGCTTCTTCCCCAACTGTAATGAAGGTGGGACACTCACAAGGTGGAGTCTTCCTTGACACCTCTTCATCCAACTGTTCACAGCTTTATAAATCACTAAATTAGTCTCTTAAAACAACTCTTAATATTCATTCTCTCTCCCTCTCTATATATATATCTCTCTCTTTCTATCTGTGTTTTCTCTCTCTCTCTCTCTCTCTCTCTCTCTCTCTCTCTCTCTCTCTCTCTCTCTCTCTCTCTCTCTCTCTCTCTCTCTCTCTCTCTCTCTCTTTAGCACACAACACAACACACACACACCATCTATAAATCATGTTGTAGTGTACACACAGTGACACCCACAGAGTACACACACACCATCTATAATCCTGTTGTAGTGTATCCGTCTATTATCCCATGTAGTGTATAGTCGGACATGCTGGGCCTAATTATTTCTTAGTTAGGTGCATAACAGCAGCATGATGCATCTATGCTCATATGACAGGAAACTGTCTGAGCGAACGAAGAAGAAGAAGAAATACTCTCTCTCTCTCTCTCTCTCTCTCTCTCTCTATCTCTCTCTCTCTCTCTCTCTCTCTCTCTCTCTCTCTCTCTCTCTCTCTCTCTCTCTCTCTCTCTCTCCCTCCCCCTCTCTACTTTATCATGACTATCTACTAATTGCAATTTTAATAATAAATGCCACAGTCCCCGCTTCATATTAAGCTGAAATTGGACATTGAGAAGATCCTTTAGACTCCTTACAGCAGTCTGATGGAAAGTGGGTCGCCTCAGTTTTTGCACTGTTCAATGTATGAGCTGGCCTCGTTATCTCTACCCTATCCAGTAAAACAAGTTTCTTCTGTTTGCTTTTTGATGGTGGGGCCTGTTACACTGTCTTAACATCCACTTTCTTCCCCACCCCTACCCCACCCGGGCACAAGTGCTCACAAAGGCAAGAACGTTATGTACACATTCAGGCAGGCAGGCAGGCAGCCACGCACACGCACACGCAGACTCAGTTATGCACACATATGCATATAGTCTGTGTGTCTGTGTCTCTCTCCCTTTGGACTCAGTTTTTGTATGAACATTAATTTGTTTTGTACAGTGGAACCTCCCTTATAGGACCTCCCATTATAAGACTCCCTCCCACATAAGACCTACTTCTCTGAGACATTGCCCTTCTTTGTAAGTATTAAAATTACTTCCCTTTTTAAGACCCCTCCCTCATAAGATGATTTTTGAAGGTCTTATAAGGGAGGTTCCACTGTAGTATAATTTGTTCTGCTACCTTTGTGTTCTATGTTGTATTGGGGTATCAAGGAGAGATTGGAAGACTAGGCTCTGCCTAAAGTCTTTATCCTTGCAAAAATGAAGTTTTCAGTTTTACTTTCTCTCTCTCTCTCTCTCTCTCTCTCCTCTCTCTCTCTCTCTCTCTCTCTCTCTCTCTCTCTCTCTCTCTCTCTCTCTCTCTCTCTCTCTCTCTCTCTCTCTCTCTCTCTCTCTCACACACACGTACACACACATTTACGCATAATAACGCATGCACGCGTACACACACACACATATATACACATACACACATTTGCTCTCTCTCTCTCTCTCTCTCTCTCTCTCTCTCTGTCTGTCTTACTCTCCCTCTCTCCCCATGCTCCCCATGCACCTTCTCTCATTGCATACCTTTCTCGCTATGTCAAGACTTTTTACCCTTCGACTCTTGCCATTATTAGTATCTCTTACCCCACCCCCACCCCCACCCCCACCATCTGTGCATCCCCACCCTTCCCCTAAGTCCACTATTACTGTCCTGTCCCATCCACTTGTCTTCCCTCCCCTTTTTGCTTCTCCAAAAAAATTAATTTTGTGGACTCTGACTGGTGTATCCGGTCTCATGCTGGAAACAGGGTGGAAAACAGGGATCTACTGGCCATACCCAGTTAACCCCTTGACTACCATATATCTATCACCTACTGACTTGATGACATCATCAGATGAAGAGGAATAACTCTGATATGCTGGTTTTTGCTCTAACACAGTCAAGAGAGTTATATCCCCAGACCATTTTGCCAGATTGGCTCTATCAGTTGTCTTTTTTTCATGGCATGATTTGTCCAATGATTTTTTCTTTAATTTTCTCTGGCAGTCAAGGGGTTAAGTTCATTTCAATTCAAAGGCCCTGTGACAGGGGGTGGGAGTGGGTTGGAGGGGTGGGGGTGGGTTGGGAGGGGTGGACATGGGGTGCAAAATGATAAAGAAAGGGGTGTAGAGGGAAGTTTGTTTGAAGACTTTTTTAGGTGGTGAAATTGAGTTTTATCATAGCTGCTATCACCCAAAGAAGGAAGGCAAAGAAATAAAGAGAAGAGAAAAGAGAGAGAGAGAGAGAGAGAGAGAGAGAGAGGGGAATGAATGAAAGGAACAAAATGTTTTAACTGAACATTGGCTTTAGACCACAATTCAAAACAGATAATGGGGGATGGCTTGACTAATTTAGGGGGTACTAAGTATCATACATACATACATAAATGTTCATATTCTGATCGCTTCTCGGACTTTTGGCTAAGACAGTGATTCAGGGACATAAATTTTTGTTTATACCCTGGTTGGTTTGTTCAGCCCGTCGTACATGGCGAAAGCCGATACGCGACGTTAAACTGAACTTCCTCCACATAAATATCAAAAGTATCACACATATGTATGCTATATAAACACCTATAATCCCTTCCACATAATTTGCTTACTGTAAGTATTTCCCTCGTTTCATTGCATAGAAAATGAATTTAGACAACTGAGCGTTCACATTTATCCATTGTCTGACCTCAACAAAATATCCGCTGGAAATCTTTGCAAACTTTTTGTAGAAATCTCAAATGCAAACCTGAATATATGCCGCAATTCAACAGAACATGTGTGAGAGAGTTAGAGAGAGAGAGTATCGCTCCCAGGCCCCACCTCCCAATTCAATTCTTCTCCCTCACGATTCCCTAATTCCATGCTTTCAATGACGTCCATTCCTTTTTCCCTGAGAAGCATGCATGCGGGCATGTCATACATAAAAACACATTTATATTCACTATTGGCGTCTCTTTCTTCCCCCCCCCCCCCCCCCCCCCCCCCCCCCATTGTCTAAACATTGTCTAAATCCACATTAACAAGCCATTTGTTTTTTTGTTTCAGCTTGAAGATACTAACTGTTTGAGAGACGTTGCAATGTTTAGTTTCTATGCTTTAAAATTACATGAACAATTGCTAGCTCAGTGAATACATATCATACTTTAGTTTCTTTGTTAGTTCAGCTGTTGTTATTCAGTTCATATTGTTTGTATTATGTTGGGCAACTCCTTTGTGTACAGGTCGTTGGCCTCACAATTAAAAGTTCTGAGTCCCACCCCCATTCTTTCCCTCTTTTCTTTTACCCAAACACACACACACACACACACACACACACAGACAAATACACACACACACACACACACACACACACACACACACACACACACACAACACACACACACACACACACACACACAAACACACACACACACACACACACACACAGACAAATACACACACACACACACACACACACACACACACAGACAAATACACACACACACACACACACACACACACAGACAAATACACACACACACACACAGACAAATACACACACACACACACAGACAAAATACACACACACACACACACACACAATACACACACAGCACACACACACACACACAAATACACACACACACACACACACACACACACACACACACACACACACACACACACACACACACACAACACACACACACACACACACACACACATACACACACACACACACACACACACATACACACACACACACACACACACACACACACACACACACACACACACAGACAAATACACACACACACACACAGACAAATACACACACACACACACACACACACAAACATACACACACACACACACACACACACACACACACACACACATACACACAGAGACAAATACACACACACACACACACACACACACACAGACAAATACACACACACACACACACACACACACACATACAGACAAATACACACACACACACACACACACACAGTCTCCAGGCCCTTCATTTTCCCCCTTTATTTCCCCCTTTGTATTGTTAACAATGCTAACACACAATAGATTGTTGGAATAGAACAAAAGCAAACCAGACGCAAGTTCTTCTACCCACCCAGGGATAAAAATCTATAAACCGTTGGATTTTCTTTTTGAGTTTTTTTTTTAATGAAACAATATTATTTTTGTTTCATTAATAGATTTTCCTTTTAATGAAGCTATGGAATAGACAGGGACTGCTTTGCTCAATTTCTTTTATTTTTTGATGCGGCACTTAACTGTTTATCCACATTTCTCCCTCATTAATGGTTCAAAGCCAAAAAAATGGGGATGACAGCTGACCCTTGTAATAACCTAACTCACACCTTGCATGCTGCTGTAACCCAAGCATCAAAGAAGTTCTGCAACCGCTCGCTGCATCAGAGTTGCGTGTAACCTGCGCTGTTGTCCTGACCTTATCTGATCCTGACTCTTGCTTTTTTCGCCTTCAGGGTGGTGAATGACGGTGTGGGGGTCAGATGGTGCTGATAACATCACCACTCTTTTGTGGAGGGGGGAGGGAGAAGGGTGTGTTAGATCCGCGTGGCAAAGCTGGCACTTTATAGAGTGATCCATCCACATGGATGCCTGGCAGAGGTGGTCTGAAAAGTGATGCGAAAAAAGCTTCGGCTAAAGAATCATTGTGTAAGTATTGAGGAGGCTTGCCTGTGGGCATCATTTGCATAATGAAAGAAAAGAGAGAAAAGAGAATGGTTTAATGCTGAGAGTCACGGTGGGGTTGATACTGTTATGATGTAGGAATTCTTCTTCTTCTGTGTTCTCAGGCCATATAGCCATAATGGGTACAGTAAATATGTGTACGGTTTTCAGTTTTCACTGGTCTCCCCGCTGCGTACAGCCGACACATTCCAATTTCGGAGGAGCTCAAAGAAGAAAAATTATGTGGAAGAATTTTTTGGAAAAAAGGACGGAGAATGGGCCAATAATAAGCCGGAAAGATAGTAGATGATAGAAAGCAAAGGGAAAAGGCAGAGTCAAAGAGAGTGGCAGATTAGAGGAAGTTACAAGCACAGAACTTCCAGAAGGTGGGGAACTATTTTTATGAAAGAAAGACCCCCCCCCCCCCCCGGTATTCCCACGGGGAGAGATTCGTGGAGGGGGTGGGGTCGTCCTGCTCCCCTTATGGAGGCACGAGGCATCTACCCACTGCCCCAATGTAGGAATTTTTTTTTTGTTTGACTTAAAGTTTGTTTCTATTCTGATTCTTCGGCTCAGTGTCGTGTAACCATTATATTTTTTCCTTGTTTACATTTTTTAGAAGTATGTTTGCTTTTTGTTAAATGCTTTGAATGGGCTGTTTAGGTGGAGTTATCATCCTTTGCCCTTGACACCAGGTGGCGTTTCATTTAGAGGCGGTTTCTTAGCAACAAGAAACTCACTCTTTCTCTGTCTCGCTCATGCGTGGCAAAAATAAATTTTGTCTCGACAAAGGGAAGTTGTATAGGCCGGTAGAGTGATCTCCAATTGGGCGTCCAGAAGCGCTCATTCGAATTGATGTGCTTTTTTGTGCATGTTTGTAATTTTCTTTTGTGCACTTAATGGGTGTACCGTATTTTACGGACTATAAGGTGCACCTGATTATAAGCAAAGATTATAAAAGGGTAAGATGGACTACTTAAGTGTTACGGCGAGCCGGGCTGATAGAGTTATCGTTAGTGGGGTAGTTATCCAAAGTATAAGTGACTCATGAAAAGATAACTCTCAGGTTTGAAAAAAAGAGTTAATGTAACCTAAATGTGTCACGTTTAAAAGGGACATAACCAGTGTTTCTGTCCTCACTACTCATATAGGGAAAAGGGACCGGATGTTAGTCTTTTTTTTCAGTGTCTTTGTTATAAGGTACATCCCCCAAATTTGACTCAAAATTCAGATTTTGTTACTCTATTTTCTTACTATACTGGTCTCCAAAAGTTAAGGGCCGGCTTCTGTTTTCAGTAGCTTGATATCTATTTATTGTACACTAAGACAACAATGAAGAAAATGGCAAAACTTAGGCTACTCAATAACTTTCCTTCCTGTTGCACGTGCCTGAACCAGTTTTGCAGACATTGCAGTACAGCAACAGCGTTTTCAGGTACGCTTAAAATGTGGCAAATTCACGAGAATTTCACGAAAGTTTGGTCTCTTTTCGCTGAAGAATCAGGGCTGATGCAGGTTTCTTGCCTATTGCACGTGCAAGGCATGACTGTAGTGAACACTGCTGAGCAAAAGTTAGACACGAATGTGTATTTAAGGGCAGCAACCAGAGCTCTCAATAAGCATGCCTTTGAGACAGAAGAGAGAAGATCGTTCTTCCGGCCCTTAAATTTTGGAGACCAGTATATATTATCAGTCACATTATAAGGCGCAGAGGTCTTAGTGTAGGAAAAAAGTATCGCCTTATAGTCCATAAAATACGGTTCTATAATTTTCATGTGTACTGTTTACTTATTATCAAATCCATATGTCTGTTTGTCTTAATGGCAAAAGTTTCATGTTGATTCTTGTCAGGCTGTTAACTTGTTTAAATCTTTTACTTTTTTTAAGATCAAGGCTTTCTAAGCATCAATTTTGTTTATTTTGCAAGTTAGAAAACAAGTTATGTCAATACTTAACAGTGAAAGGGTACCTTAATCTGTTGCAGGAACATTATCAGCTTCGGCTGAAGAATCATTGTGTAAGTGTTGAGGAGGCTTGCCTGTGGGCATCATTTGCATGATGATGAAAAAAAGAGAATGGTTTAATGCTGAGAGTCACGGTGGGGTTAATACTGTTATGATGTAGTAGGAATATAGTCGTTAGTCAGTTGGAAGGAGGATTGGCTTCACCGTTTTCAGTGGAACTCTGGTAAGTGTAATCGAAAGGACTGAAATATAATGTTGAGATAATAGCCAACATTTTGATTATTTTAAAAAGTTTTGACATAAGATCGATTAAATTGGGACCCAAAAAATATTATTGGAGCTATCCGATTTTTTGTGGTACCAGGTTTTTTCAGTTACCTGGATTCTTAAGCATGGGCCACATAGTTAAGTTGTTACTGGATTCTTAAGCATGCACCACATAGTTAAGTTGTTACTGGATTCTTAAGCATGCGCCACATAGTTAAGTTGTTACTGGATTCTTAAGCATATGCCACATAGTCAAGCTGTTGCTGGATTCTTAAGCATATGCCACATAGTAAAGCTGTTACTGGATTCTTAAGCATATGCCACATAGTCAATTTGTTACTGGATTCTTAAGCATGTGCCACATAGTTAAGTTGTTACTGGATTCTTAAGAATATGCCACATAGTCAAGCTGTTACTGGATTCTTAAGCATGTGCCACATATATAGTCAAGCTGTTACTGGATTCTTAAGCATATGCCACATAGACAAGTTGTTACTGGATTCTTAAGCATATGCCACATAGTCAATTTGTTACTGGATTCTTAAGCATGTGCCACATAGTAAAGCTGTTACTGGATTCTTAAGCATATGCCACATAGTCAAGTTGTTACTGGATTCTTAAGCATGTGCCACATAGTAAAGCTGTTACTGGATTATTAAGCATATGCCACATAGTCAATTTGTTACTGGATTCTTAAGCATGTTCCACATAGTCAAGCTGTTACTGGATTCGTAAGCATGTTCCACATAGTCAAGCTGTTACTGGATTCGTAAGCATGTGCCACATAGTCAATCTACTGTGTTATAAATAAGCCAAAGAAATTGACCAGTTTATTTCTTAATAATAATTATTTCTTTATTTCGTAAAGCTCAAATTTACATTACATTACCAGTTTATTTTGTTAAGGTTTATAAATGTGTTTGAGCTCCTGCACAGCTGTTGTGTCACATCTAATAATCTACCCTTCCAGTGCCATAAATCCTGGGGATAGGTGCTTGAACCAACTGGTTGTAAACTCGAGGAGTTTGTCTTGATAGTAATCTCACTCTAGCATGGTCAGTGTTGTGTTCATGGGAGGCAAGGAAATCACAGGCTAACTACTGGAGTTTTTACTTTTTGAGTTTTGTGAATATTTATGTTGTGAAATCAAGATGGGTTTGGTTGTTGCTGTTGCTGTTGTTGTTTTTGTATTTGCTGTTATTGTTGTTACTGTTGTTGTTGCTGCTGCTGCTGTTGGTGGCGGTGTTGAGTTTTACTACTGCTGTTGTTGTTATTGTTGTTACTGTTGTTGTTGCTGCTGTTGGTGGCGGTGTTGAGTTTTACTACTGCTGTTGTTGTTATTGTTGTTACTGTTGTTGTTGCTGCTGCTGTTGGTGGCGGTGTTGAGTTTTACTACTGCTGTTGTTGTTATTGTTGTTACTGTTGTTGTTGCTGCTGTTGGTGGCGGTGTTGAGTTTTACTACTGCTGTTGTTGCTGCTGTTGGTGGCGGTGTTGAGTTTTACTACTGCTGTTGTTGTTATTGTTGTTACTGTTGTTGTTGCTGCTGCTGCTGTTGGTGGTGGTGTTGAGTTTTACTACTGCTGTTGTTGTTATTGTTGTTACTGTTGTTGTTGCTGCTGCTGCTGTTGGTGGCGGTGTTGAGTTTTACTACTGCTGTTGTTGGTATTGTTGTTTTGCTCAAGATTTGGTGAGAGATGAACATGGTCGATGGATTGATGATTGTATGCAATAGGCCTTTGTTCCTGATATTGCTATATTGGGCTGTATACATGGTAGATGAACTTGTGTACATATGTGCATTTAAACTTCATGCTAAAACTCTGTTGTCTGATTAGAGGTTATTAGATCTGGTTTATTTTCAGAGTGGGTGTGACAATTACTGCCAGAAAGCTCGGCCAGTCACCAGAGTACCTCAACCATGATGTCTTATCAAAGGAAATCAGGTCAGTGTACATTTCATAATGAAAGAACTTTCTTTCTGTCCCATCTTTTGGGCCAAACAGTGGCATTGCTATCTCACCGCTCATTCCGAGTCTCAGTTCACGGCTGTCCCATCTTTTGGGCCAGACAGTGGAATTACTATCTCACCACTCATTCCGAGTCTCAGTTCACAGCTGTCCCATCTTTTGGGCCAGAGAGTGGCATTGCTATCTCACCGCTCATTCCGAGTCTCAGTTCACAGCTGTCCCATCTTTTGGGCCAGAGAGTGGCATTGCTATCTCACCGCTCAATCCGAGTCTCAGTTCACAGCTGTCCCTTCTTTTGGGCCAGACAGTGGCATTGCTATCTCACCGCTCATTCTGAGTCTCAGTTCACGGCTGTCCCTTCTTTTGGGCCAGACAGTGGCATTGCTATCTCACCGCTCATTCCGAGTCTCAGTTCACAGCTGTCCCTTCTTTTGGGCCAGACAGTGGCATTGCTATCTCACCGCTCATTCCGAGTCTCAGTTCACAGCTGTCCCTTCTTTTGGGCCAGACAGTGGCATTGCTATCTCACCGCTCATTCCGAGTCTCAGTTCACAGCTGTCCCTTCTTTTGGGCCAGACAGTGGCATTGCTATCTCACCGCTCATTCCGAGTCTCAGTTCACAGCTGTCCCTTCTTTTGGGCCAGACAGTGGCATTGCTATCTCACCGCTCATTCCGAGTCTCAGTTCACGGCTGTCCCTTCTTTTGGGCCAGACAGTGGCATTGCTATCTCACCGCTCATTCCGAGTCTCAGTTCACGGCTGTCCCATCTTTTGGGCCAGACAGTGGCATTGCTATCTCACCGCTCATTCCGAGTCTCAGTTCACGGCTGTCCCATCTTTTGGGCCAGACAGTGGCATTGCTATCTCACCGCTCATTCCGAGTCTCAGTTCACAGCTGTCCCTTCTTTTGGGCCAGACAGTGGCATTGCTATCTCACCTCTCATTCCGAGTCTCAGTTCACGGCTGTCCCATCTTTTGGGCCAGACAGTGGCATTGCTATCTCACCGCTCATTCTGAGTCTCAGTTCACGGCTGTCCCTTCTTTTGGGCCAGACAGTGGCATTGCTATCTCACCGCTCATTCCGAGTCTCAGTTCACAGCTGTCCCATCTTTTGGGCCAGACAGTGGCATTGCTATCTCACCGCTCATTCCGAGTCTCAGTTCACAGCTGTCCCTTCTTTTGGGCCAGACAGTGGCATTGCTATCTCACCGCTCATTCCGAGTCTCAGTTCACAGCTGTCCCTTCTTTTGGGCCAGACAGTGGCATTGCTATCTCACCGCTCATTCCGAGTCTCAGTTCACAGCTGTCCCTTCTTTTGGGCCAGACAGTGGCATTGCTATCTCACCGCTCATTCCGAGTCTCAGTTCACGGCTGTCCCTTCTTTTGGGCCAGACAGTGGCATTGCTATCTCACCGCTCATTCCGAGTCTCAGTTCACAGCTGTCCCTTCTTTTGGGCCAGACAGTGGCATTGCTATCTCACCGCTCATTCCGAGTCTCAGTTCACGGCTGTCCCATCTTTTGGGCCAGACAGTGGCATTGCTATCTCACCGCTCATTCCGAGTCTCAGTTCACGGCTGTCCCTTCTTTTGGGCCAGACAGTGGCATTGCTATCTCACCGCTCATTCCGAGTCTCAGTTCACAGCTGTCCCTTCTTTTGGGCCAGACAGTGGCATTGCTATCTCACCGCTCATTCCGAGTCTCAGTTCACAGCTGTCCCTTCTTTTGGGCCAGACAGTGGCATTGCTATCTCACCGCTCATTCTGAGTCTCAGTTCACGGCTGTCCCTTCTTTTGGGCCAGACAGTGGCATTGCTATCTCACCGCTCATTCCGAGTCTCAGTTCACGGCTGTCCCATCTTTTGGGCCAGACAGTGGCATTGCTATCTCACCGCTCATTCCGAGTCTCAGTTCACGGCTGTCCCATCTTTTGGGCCAGACAGTGGCATTGCTATCTCACCGCTCATTCCGAGTCTCAGTTCACGGCTGTCCCATCTTTTGGGCCAGACAGTGGCATTGCTATCTCACCGCTCATTCCGAGTCTCAGTTCACGGCCACACCCTGATTTGTCAGGTCGCTGAATTCAAAACCAGCAGTCCAAAAGCATCTGTGTTAGTCATTAGGAGGCAACTACCAGAGGAGACCTTGCACTGCTGGAAAGAACTTGTTTGATTTGCAATGCTCTGTGTGTGTGCTTATCAGATGTGTCCAACAATATGACCTCTAAATAGTAGAGGAGGCAACTGGCATGCATAGTCCCACAATGACTTCGGTCGAGAGGACGTAAAACATAAACTCATTCTGGCATGCAAGAAAACTGGGATAAATTTTGTTTCTACATTAAGTGGAAACGCTGTGCCCAAGAAACATCCCCACTCTGTCAGCCATGGGGGCTTTAGGCCATTTGGTGTTGGGGATGATCCCCAAAGACAAACTAATACCCAAGGCTGCAGTGCTAAGAGTGGGTGGAGTGTATGAGAGGGATAGTTGTTCACAAAAGACTACTCTGTAAAATGATTTTCTGTTGCTAGAAGGCTGTCACACACACTCATGCACCCACAAACACACGCTTGCATGCACACACACGTACTCACTCGCGCACATGTACACACACGCACACACACACACACACACACAGACACACAGAGAGAGAGATACAGACAGATGGAAAGAGATAGAAAGATACGAAGAGAGAGAGAGAGAGAAACAAACATTTTAAATTATTCCTTATGAAGTATGCAAAGTAGAGCGATAGGTAGAAATAAGAGAATAGGGTTCAGGATAGGACCCTCGGGGACATAGGTGTGATCAATCAGGGTGTGTTTGGACAGAGTGTACCTGGGTAAACACACTCCACTTTACCTGGCTGTAGTGCTTCTGAGTGAACACAGCAACTTTGCTCTGTGTATGTATATGAAGGACAAACTTTTATTCCATTACGCTTGCATGCACACACACACGTACTCACTCGCGCGCGCACACACACACACACAGAAAGACAGACAGAAAGAGAGATAGAAAGACAGAGAGAGAGAGAGACATTTAAAATTATTCGTAGTGTACACGTACAAAAAGAAAAGCGAGATGGAGAAATAGGGTTCAGGATAGGACCCTCGGGGATATAGGTGTGGATCGTTTTGGATATGCCTTGTTTGGTCTTTCGCTGTGTTTCTTTGTCTATTCTCTCTATTTGTCTGTCTGCGTCTCTGTCTTTGCCTCTTACTATTTGTCTCTCTCTCTGTCTCTACCTCTTACTATTTGTCTCTCTCTCTGTCTCTGCCTCTTACTATTTGTGTGTGTCTCTCTCTCTCTGTCTCTGCCTCTTACTATTTCTCTCTCTCTCTCTCTCTCTCTCTCTCTCTCTCTCTCTCTCTCTCTCTCTCTCTCTCTCTCTCTCTCTCTCTCTCTCTCTCTCTCTCTATCTCTCTCTCTCTGTGCCTCTTACTATTATTTATCTCTCTCTCTCTCTCTCTCTCTCTCTCTCTCTCTCTCTCTCTCTCTCTCTCTCTCTCTCTCTCTCTCTCTCTCTCTCTCTCTCTCTCTCTCTCTCTCTCTCTCTCTGTGTCTCTGTGTCTCTGCCTCTTACTATATGCCTGGCCTAAAATCTCAATCCTTGCGTAATAAAGTTGTCAAGTGTCTCTCTCTTTCTGTCTCAGCCTCTCTTTTTTTCTGGGTGGAGGGGGTGGAGGAGGGGGGGGACCCCTGAGGAGTGGGGGGGACCCCTGAGGAGTGGGGGGGAGGGGGGGAGGGGGAGAGTGTTGTGCATGTGGGTGGGTGTGGGGGGGTGCATGCACATATGATTCTTCCCCCTCCCCCCCCCCCCAATCTCTCCCTCTCCCTTCCTTCTCACCTCTCCAGTGATCACGTTTACTGATAATTATCAGTAAAATACTGACTGCAAAACCAAAATACTAAAAACAAAATTTGACCGGTCAGTCCTTGGGACTGATAATGTTTTTACTCAGACTGATAAATTGTTTAACATAGGCTTTAATAAAGTGCTTTGTTTCCCTGGGACTGGTTTTGACTCTAGTTGGGGGAGGGGGGAGGGGGGGTGGCATTGTCACTGATGGGACTGGTTTTCAAAATTCCTAGCGCTATCATTGGCCTCTCTTTATTTCCCTCCTTCCCTCCTCTCTCCTCCTCTCTTTCTCCGTTTCTCTCCTTTCTCTCCTCCCTCTCTCTCCTTCTCTTTCGCTTTAACCTATTTACCTATTTTATGTATGTATACATTTAAGTAGTTGATTTTGAAGTGAACTGTTTTAAAGACACAATGACCTGCCACGATTAAGTCCCTTGGTGGTTTTTTCTGGGTAGCTGTGACCCACATACAAATTCCCCCAACTTCAAATTGAGGCTGCTCTTTCAAACGATGTTTTGTTTTGAATTGTGGGGCATTTGTATTGGAGTCAAACCTGGTCAAAACAAGATTTCTTACCAGCTATAAGAGGGAAAACACGTGAAACCCGTGATTTTGACACGTGATCTGGTGGGTCTTTAATGATTATTTTGTATCCAACTTAGGGCACGCATAGCCAGTTTTACTGTCAGTCCATGGTTGATTTTATCAGAGGAAGAATGAATACATTTTAAAATATTATTGCTACTACTGTACGTAGACTGTACGTAGAGTTATATCTATGATATGACATTGTGTCTATGACATTACATTTTTATGCGTGTTTTGTTGTAAATAAGTCCCTTGTGTGTGTTGTGCATTTAATATTATATAATTAAAGTGATTTATCTTAAACAGTAATATTTTCTGTACTTTGTTTTAGAATGTTTATAATATTGGCAACATGTTTTGTTTTAAGCACTGCTGTTTTGTTCTCAAGTAATAATTATCATCATGTGTGTTTTGATTTAATGGTATTGCCATTTAAGTTTTAGAAGCACGTCTTGTTTTTAATGTATATTATAATGTGTTGTTTTAACTGTATCAATCGCAGACATCACCACTCTTAATTTCTCTCTAAGAGATAATAAAGTTGAGTTGAGTTGAGTTGTAGGTGGGTTGTTGTTTTTCTTTCCAAGAATACATACATAAAGCTAACGCAAACACACACAAACATCATAACATATACTCACTTTGCAAGTACAAAAAAACCTGCAAATGTACTGTCCTTTGCGAAAAATGGCATGAAGGCAGGTTGTAAAACGTTTGCGCAAATATTGATTCACACCCTTCAAGCATCTGGAAGGAATGCTGCTGCAGAATCATTTTGTTTGTTTGAGTTAGATGTATGGGATTAGGCATATCTCTCTCTCTCTCTCTCTCTCTCTCCNCCTCCCTCCCTCCCCCTCTCTCTCTCTCTCTCTCTCTCAAGAAAAACTACCATAAGCACCATAAACATATAAACAACATCACATATTAATCTCTTATGTAGCTTCTGTTTTAAACGTTTATTCATCATGACATGGTTAATTTGTACATAAATCTTGTTTCTAAACATGAGGTTTTTGTTGTTTGTTTTTTGTTCACTTTAAGGGGGGGGGGGGGGAGAGAAGGAGGAAGACAGTAATTCCTTGTGTTTTGATGATGTCATACTCATAATACATTTGTTTAGATTGATTTTTTTTTTTTGATTTTTTTTTTTCTTCCTCCACAATGTATTTCCTGATTCTTGTGAATTCAATTTCTATTAGTTCATATGATTACTGTGCTGTGTGCGAGGTTGGTGGTGGGTGGGGGGAGGGTGGATGGGTGTATGAATGTGTAGTTGTTGGTGGGGTTTTTTGGGGGGTTTTGGGGTGGGTTTTTTTTTTGGGGGGTTTCCCCTTGTTGCTTTTGTTCATTAATTGAAGTTTAATCATGCTTTTCTTCTTTTGTTTCGAGGGCAAGATGTAAACAAGCCCATTGTGTGCTTATTCTTTTCCCTCAATAAACAAATGTTTCAAATGTTTCTCTCTCTCTGTGTCTCTCTCTCTGTGTTGTGTGTGTGTGACTCACTGTGAGAGAGAGAGAGAGGGGGGGGGGGGGGGGGGGGGGGGTAGTGATATAGAAAGATAGAAAGCATATTAGTTAGCGTCTGAGATGAAGAGAGAGAAAGTATATTTATGTACATCTGTTCATATTTGCTTAAAATATTGACATGTATGAATGAATATTGGTTTGAGATATTAACTTCAAAAGAAATGCACTTATGGATTCAGATCAAGATAAACTATGCTTTTTGTGCAAATATATTGTGCATACATTTTTTTTTCATGTATGCACACAACACTCACAAACATTGAGAATAATAAACACATCACAACGCTTGTATGTGCATGCATGCATTACATCCCCACATCCCCATGCATGTACATACACACACACACACACACACACACACACACACACACACACAACACACACATACACACACACACACATGTGCATGCACACAAACAAATTCTCTCTCTCTCTCTCTCTCTCTCTCTCTCTCTCTTTCTCTCTCTCTCTCTCTCTCTCTCTCCCCTTTCACTCTGTCACAGGTTATCTGTCTACCTTTGCAATTCTACCTGGGCCTACACTATGGTATGGTGAGGGTTTGAACAAGCTTCTTATCAGTCCAATAGTAAGAGGGGGGGGGGGGGGCAGGAGATCGAGAGAGAGCATGAGGAGAGACAGAGACCAAGAGACAGCTAGAATAAGAAAAAGACTGAGAGAGAGCAAGGATAAGAGAGAGAGAGAGGGGGGATAGAGGGGGGGGGGGGGACTGATATAGAACAAGGATTAAGAGAGAGACAGAGATAGAGAGCAAGGATTAGAGAGAGGGAGGGAGACTGAGATAGACCAAAGGATTAAGAGAGAGAGAGGATAAGAGAGAGAGCTTGGAGAAGAGAAGGAGATGAGAGATAGGGAGACAAGAGATAAAAGAGAGTCAGAGAGAGGGAGACTGGGTGGGGGGTGGGGGTGGAGAGAGAGAAGAGAGGCATAAAGAAAAGGGAGAAAAAAAGAGAGAGAGAGGGGGGGAGATTGGAGAAAAGAGAGTTGTTGGTGAGAGAGGGAAAGAGAGAGTTCCGGTATGTGGGGGTGGGGGGTAAAGGATTATAGCAGAGCAAAGTCCACCCATAACCCACGCCACCACCTCGAAGCCGCACCACTCTAGTATCAAAGTTACCTGGCCACTAGAGGATGTCCTCACCTTTACATCACCTACACCTCTAATACCCCTAACCCCCACCACCTTTATATTAAACAGATGAACATCCCACCCACCACACCTGTCATCCTGCTTGCCCCATGATAACTGATATCAGCATGCTCAGGGTTTTCACATTTTCCTTGTTTGAAATAGCATTAACGATTGCAGTCCACATTAAAAAGCTAAGAAAAAGCAAAGTTTTTAGACTTTTATGAACATTGCAAGATTTCAGACCAAGCATGGCCAAACTTATTTTTATTAAATCTTTGTGCTGAAGAATATGTTTATTGGTAACATCAGATAACAGAACAGATTTGAGTACCGTATTTTGCGGACTATAAGGCGATGCTTTTTCCCCAGACTGAGACCCCAGCGCCTTATAATGTGACTGATAATATAGTAAGAAAATAGAGTAACAAAATCAGAATTTAGTGTTAAATTTGGGGGGTGCGCCTTATAGTCCGTAAAATACGGTAATCTGTAATGATCATTTTTACAGTTATATTTTTTGCCTACTTTGAGTTTGAACGGCGGCTGACAATGTGTTCCTTTTTCTCGTTTCCAAATTATTCTTTAATGAAACTTTTATAAGTGACTGCACATTTTTTACCTTTATCTAGTTTTCAGTAAATGGAAATCGTTGAGTTAGTCTGTTTCCTTACTAAGAAATTGTTTGGACTAAGATCAGACTAAGATTGTAGTATCGTGCTGACTCAGTACTGTTATCAGGAAGGCATCCCTCAAACAACGGACAAACCGATATGGTTCAGGAAATGCTGAGGACAGGACCACCCTCATATCAGTCCTGACTACTCAACATTGAAGATAAATGATTGTTATTTCCTTTTGTTTGGGTGAACTGTCATCCTAAAGCGCCAGGCACTCTGTGAAGAGCACACAACCACCGTGATCAAAAGAAAGTTTGTCCGGTCAATGGGAGACAACAGCACAAAACTTGAACTTGTATAAGCTTTAAGCTTGTTGTGCTCGTTCTCATTTGTTTATGTTGCTGCTTTACTATGTGATTCTCAATCAAAACATTAGTTTAAGCCAAAACTTGAACTGCTTCACAGTTTCAGTGAGAAGAACAGTGGTGTAATTTTGTCAATAGTGTTTGTGCTGTTCATTTGAACATTTCACTCTAAGCAGTGAAAATAAGGATGGCTTTATAATAATGTCCCCCTGTTCAATAAAGCCAGTGCCTATATTCCATTGTAATCAGTAAAGATTCAAGTTGCCGGTAGTTTTATCATTACTAATTCTACAATCATCAATGCTAATTTCAATATTTCTATCTTATGATGATTCAACAACTATGACGATTCAGCAGTGACATAGGTACTAGTTCTGTTTTTCTAATTTGCAGATCTATACATGTATGCATGTAGGCTCTCTCTGAATCTTCAATTACTAATTTACGACTCCTCCAAAATTGGAAAGTGTCGACTGAATGCAGCCGGGAGACCAGTAAAAACTTAAATCTGGATACATTCATACCTAATCCATAATGGCCATATGGCTTTGGAACGTAGAAGAAGAACTATTTTATCATTATGCTTTGTGAAAACATTTGTACAGCATATTTATAGCCATTTGAATTTTGTACAAAAATGCTAATACTAGTCAGGGCTCCCAGGGACCCCCATTTGGTGGTCTATGAAGCACTAAAATTCTAAAGGACCCTCTAAAAGAATGTGCAGGGGGTCCCAGGGATGCACTAGAAACATTCTTTTTAGCATTTGCAATGCTACTGGGACACTCTATCCCGCCTCTAGGACCCTCTATACTGTAAGTGAAGGAGTCCCTGGGACCCTTGTTTTGTAGGACGTTTGGGAGCCCTGCTAGTGTAGTTTCTTTTCGTGATTCTTGTGCATGAAGTAT
>CM065688.1:32200881-32223381 GCA_017654935.2 Phymorhynchus buccinoides
ACAACACAATGTACAAAGGCAAAACAAAGACAGACAGGTAGATAGACAGATGAAAGAGAAAGAGAGAGACAGAGACAGAGAGAGGCAGGCAGAAAACAAAGGAATAAAAGAACAGACAACAAAATGTACAAAGGCAAAACAAAGACAGACAGGTAGATAGACAGATGGAAGAAAGAGAGAGACAGAGAGAGATAGGCAGGCAGAAAACAAAGGAATAAAAGAACAGACAACAAAATGTACAAAGGCAAAACAAAGACAGACAGGTAGATAGACAGATGGAAGAAAGAGAGAGACAGAGAGAGACAGAGAGAGATAGGCAGGCAGAAAACAAAGGAATAAAAGAACAGACAACAAAATGTACAAAGGCAAAACAAAGACAGACAGGTAGATAGACAGATGAAAGAGAAAGACAGAGACAGAGAGAGGCAGGCAGAAAACAAAGGAATAAAAGAACAGACAACAAAATGTACAAAGGCAAAACAAAGACAGACAGGTAGATAGACAGATGAAAGAGAAAGAGAGAGACAGAGAGAGGCAGGCAGAAAACAAAGGAATAAAAGAACAGACAACAAAATGTACAAAGGCAAAACAAAGACAGACAGGTAGATAGACAGATGAAAGAAAGAGAGAGACAGAGAGAGACAGAGAGAGATAGGCAGGCAGAAAACAAAGGAATAAAAGAACAGACAAAATGTACAAAGGCAAAACAAAGACAGACAGGTAGATAGACAGATGGAAGAAAGAGAGAGAGAGAGAGAGTCAAGTCAAATAATTGTAGCGAATAAGCCTTCTGCCCATATCATATGGGAGGAGGGGGGTGGGTGTATAATGACACATAACATTCAAACATACTACATACTCACAGGGAGAGAACACTGAACACTGAACATTTTAATTTACTTTGGCCTTTGGCCACAATGCATGGCACAGAGAGACAGAGAGAGAGAGTCGAAAAAAAGGAAACGCCAAATATTATTCAAGATCCAGCTGAAAGCTAGCCAAGAAAAGAAGCCTTCTATATGCGTATTCACAGCAAGGGAAGAGAAGAACGGAAAGAAAGGAAGGAAAGGAAATGCATGCATGAAGGAACTACTTAACTCCTTCATTGCCGGAGAAAAAAATATTGAGAAATTATCTTTCTTTTAATTATAGAACTGAGAAGGGACCTGTTAGACTCAGTTTGACCGAATGGTATAGAAAATATATCTTTCCTGATTTGTTTAAAACAAAAATCAGTTAAAAAAAAGTTCTTGCATTACCAATGACATCCACAGGGAAGGGGTTAATTGATTGATTAATTAAAAAAGAAAAGGAGAAAGAGAGGAAGGAAGAAACAAAGAAAGAAATTAGAAACAAACAAAAAATAAATTAGAAAAAAAGAAAGAAATTGGGAGCAAAGAAAGAAACTGGAAACAAAGAAAGAAATTGGAAACAAAGAAAGAAATTGGAAACAAAATTGGAAACAAAGAAAGAAATTAGAAACAGAGGAAGAAATTAGAAACAGTAGAAGCAAAGAAAGAAATTAGAAACAAAGAAAGAAATTGGAAACAAAGAAATTGGAAACAGGAAGAAATTAGAAACAAAGGAAGAAATAAAAAACAAAATAAGAAGTTAGAAACAAAGAAATTGGAATCAAAGGAAGAAATTGGAAACAAAGAAAGAAATTGGAAACAAAGGAAGAAATTATAAACGAAGAAATTGGAAACAATGAAAGAAATAGAAACAAAGAAAGAAATTAGAAACAAACAAAGAACTTGAAAACTAAGAAAGAAATTGGAAGCAAAGAAAAAAATTGGAAAGAAAGAAAGAAAGGCACAGAAGACAATACTAAGAAAGGAAAGCCTGCAAAAAGCATGGGACAGAAGATATGGTAAGAAACGATTAGAAAGACTGAAAGAAACAAAGGGACAGATGTTGAATAGAAGAGTCCAGAGTTAACTGGGGGCCAATGTGCTCGGTGGCCCGTGAAATGGGTTCTCCAGCAGCTGTGACAATGTTTGCTGTTCTCAGTTATACACCTACAGCATGACGGGATTAACCCCCCCCCCCCCCCCCCCCCCCCCCCCCCGAACCCATAAACACCAACACTCTAGTCTCCAGTCTCCTCTTGCCTGCCTTTCCGATCTCTGTCTGTCTGTGTCTCTCTGTCCTTCTGTTTGTCTATCTATTTCTGTGTCTGTCTCTCTCTCTCTCTCTCTCTCTCTCTCTCTCTCTCTCTCTCTCTCTCTCTCTCTCTCTCTCTCTCTCTCTCGTCTCTCTCTCTCTCTCTCTCTCTCTGGCTGAGGTTTTTTTTTGGTTTTTTTATCTTTGCCTGTCTGTCTGTCTGACAGGCTCTCTCTCTCTCTGGGTCTCTCTCTGTCTCTGCCTCTCTCTGTGTGCCTCTCTCTGTGTCTCTCTTTCTATCTGTCTCATTTTCTTTATCTTTGTCTCTGAATCTCTCTCTCTCTCTCTCTCTGATCTCTCTCTCTCTCTCTCTCTCTCTCTCTCTCTCTCTCTCTCTCTCTCTCTCTCTCTCTCTCTCTCTCTCTCTCTCTCACACTCTTCACCACCCCACATCCCCTCCTGACTTAGTTTGTTAGTTATGACATCATGTGAGTGATTTAGCTTGATATATAATGATTGAAGTAAAAGTATATGCCTGTGTATGTGTGACTCTGTGTGTGTGTGTGTCTGTCTATCTTTCTGTCCTTTTTAAGAAAAAGAGATATGGAAGGAGTGGTCATGTATTTACTCTGTACGCTGTTTTTTTGCTGATTCAAATTTTAATGCGCATTTTTTCAAGTGTCGTTTCTGGCTCTGTGGCAAGTCGAGTATGATGTGTGAGACATGAGTGGGTTGTAGTAGTGAGGGACATTACATCCTTGCGAGCCCAAGGGTGCGAAAAGGATGGGAGTGGTTAAGATCATGCAACTCCAGTGCATAGCTGGTGCGCAGTACGTCGATCCATCAAGGCAAGGCATTGTACTGCGCTTCATTGTGGAGCAATGTCTTATGTCTCCGAACATGACTGTGCATCTTTGAACTCCTTTGAAAGACTAGACTGGTGAGCTTTCTGGATCGATCGATCGCATTGTAGAAGCCTATGAAGGCTGTTATACACATTGGAAATAGGAGAGCGCATTGAGAGTTAATATGGCTGTCTTGATGGAAATGACAGTCTTAAGAAAAATGGAGAGTTAAAATGTCTGTCTTGATGGTAATGACAATAAAGCTTAATTGGCTGGAGACCTTTTTTGGGGTAGTATCCAGGTTTATTGTAATCACTGGGTGTTTTTTGTTTTTTTAATCAAAGTTCAAAATGATAATTTCATCACAGATAAATGTCAAATGTCACTTTAAAATATTTTGTTACTAAATGTAAGTCAAAACCTTTATACCAAATCTTCTTTTTGGTCCACATTTGGAGATTTATCCAATCCACCCTTGAAAAAAGACAATCGTGGGGTTGAGCAGGCTTTAGAATATACTGCTTGGCATTGCTTTGAATATGTCGGGTTTGAATGAATATGCATGGAACATTAAAAAAAAGCAGACAATTTTTATGATTCATGTTACAATCTGTTTGTGCATTTCCTGCCATTATATTTTTTTCTTCCTGAAAACATGAATGGCATACTGAAGATGAAAAAAACAAACCAAAAAACAATTGTTAAGTTGTACTGAATAATATGATATTATATTGCAATATATTGTATTGTATGCTCGGTTCTATGGCATTTTGTCAGCTGTATGCTGTTTGCACATTGTAAAAGAGGTGTTGTGTGTGTCATTGTGTGTGGTGATTTCATGCGGTGCTTGACTGGTTTTTCTCAATGCAAATAGATGTAGGGGACCACTTCAGCAACAACGTGTCTCATGTCATAAAACTCTGGCGTTTGTGTGTGTGCGTGTGTGTGTGTGTGTGTGTGTGTGTGTGTGTGTGTGTGTGTGCACATGTGTTTGTGTGTGTGTATGAGAGAGAGAGAGAGCTAGAGACTGAAGATGAAGATGCGTTTATTTGTGCATGCATGTTTAAAGATTCATGTCTGTATGTTTAAGAATGTGTGAGTGAGAGAGAGAGAGAGAGAGAGAGGGAGAGAGAGAAGAAATGTGTGCATGTGCGTGAACACATGTGGACGTAATGATGTATGTACATACACATGCTTATTCATGCTTGTACATTTGGGGTGTCCAAGAAAGATCTCTAAATGTATGTACGTTTATGCATGCATGCATCAATACCTTTGTGGCGTCATTATGCGTGCACATGTTGATGTCCCCACGCTTGCTTTCATTTCTGGAAACTTGGGTGTGGGGGAGAAGTAGGCAGTTTTCTGGATCAAATCAGGTACCTGTGTGAGTCAGGTTAACCTAGTATTGCACAATCTTTAACCTCCCCACCTTTCCCTTTTCTCTTTTCCTTTATTGCCCCCCCCCCCCCCCCCCCCCCCCCCCTTCCCGCCACTATAAAAAAGGATCAAGCAGGTTGGGTTGGTGTGGGTAGGAAGATTGGTGAGGACAGAGAGAGACACAGAGAGAGAGAGAGAGAGTAGTGAAAAGACAGGAAGTGTGATATTAGATCAGGCCCTCATGTTTGTTCAGGGGAGAGAGAGAGGGGGGGGTGGGGTGGGGGGAAGGAGTGTCAGAGACGCCGGGCCACTTAACGGATTTAGCGTTGTGTTGGATTTATTATAGAGCCAGCCACCCACCCACCCGGCCTACCTGCCTGATGGCCCACGGTTTAGCGTGGGGGCTCCTTCACCTGAGCGGCACTGAGGGTGGAGGGTCCCTCGCTCCTCTGTCTGTCCCTTTGCCTGTGCTGGGCTCAGTGCAGCGATGGCTTAATGAAGGTAAGGTGTGTGTTGGTTGTAGGTGTATTATTAGATGTGAAGGTGTGTGTTGTGTGTATGAGTGTGTGTGTAGGAGAGAGAGAGTGTGTGTGTTGTGTGTGTGCGTGTGTGTGTATATCTGATATGTCAGCTCAGACATTGCTTTCTTTGCTTAACAGTCATGTTTTTTCTGCAAAGCTTTATTCATTGTATGTGCTGCTGTGCCACAGTAACTTCTTGAAGTTCTTCAAACGTGAAGGATTTAGGACTTGTTCTCCTATTGTCTTTGTCAAACATGAAGGATTTAGGACTTGTTCTCCAATTGTCACGAAGCTTACAGCAAGATAAGGCTTTGCAAGTTTTGCCGTGAACATACCGGTAGATTTTTGTTTCTTCGTGGAAAGCGAGTGCTGTGTGCAGATGAAGTGTGTACATGTATTACAAGTGTCCAGGACTTTTTATTTTATTTAAGAAATTTGTTGTAATAGCTGCAATATGAGATTTTATATGTCACATAGTCACAGTTTGTTGTCTGGCTCTTTTGTGATCTGCTGGGCAGGCTTTGTACCCGTTTGATATGTGAAAAAGTTTAGTTTCCAGATGTGTACTGGATATTCCAACAGGCTACACGTGATCTATTTTCGATGCAGCTGTTCATGCACAATTTCAACTAAACTGATAGACAAGAAGACATATATGCACACACGCGTGTGCGCGCACACATGCACACACACACACACACACACACACACACACACACACACACACACACACACACACACACACACACACACACACACACTTCAACTATCCCCACTCCTTTATTTCTATCCAAGTATTCTTGTCACCTCAAAAGCTCCATATCGTTTTGTTTGTTTGTTTAAAACAGGCTATTCTTTTTTTTCTGCCACTTTTGAGACTGTAGAGTTGTGTGTGGGTAGGTGGGGGATCCTATGCATGCAGTAGCTGACTAATGGTCATTAACAAAACAGGATTTCTGTTCCTTGGCTAATAGCAGTAGCACCCAAGTGTGTTCAATGGTTTGTTGTGTGTTATGTGTGTGTGTTGTTTGTGTCTGTATATGTGTGTGTGTGTTTGTGTCTGTGTGTGAGACTCTGTGTCTGTGTTTGTGTGTATGTCTCTGTCTCAGTGTGTGTGTGACTGTGTGTATGTGTGTGTCTGTATCTATGTCTGTGTCTCTGTGTTTGAGACTCTGTGTGTGTGTATGTGTGTGTGGGTGTGACTGTATGTGTTTGTGTCTGTGTCTCTGTGTTTGAGACTATGTGTGTCATGTGTATGTGTGTGTGCTCTGTGTCTGTGTGTGGGTGTGACTGTATGTGGATGTGTATGTATCTATGTCTGTGTCTCTGTGTTTGAGACTGTGTGTTATGTGTGTGTCATGTGTATGTGTGTGTGCTCTGTGTCTGTGTGTGGGTGTGACTGTATGTGTGTGTTTATGTCTGTGTCTCTGTATGTGAGACTCTGTGTCTGTGTTTGTGTGTCTGTCTCTGTCTCTGTGTGTCTCAGTGTGTGTGTGTGTGTGTATGTGTGTATGTGTCTGTCTTTGTGTCTCTGTGTTTGAGACTGTGTGTGTGTCATGTGTTTGTGCTCTGTGTCTGTGTGTGGGCGTGACTGTATGTGTGTATATGTGACTTTGTTTCTGTGGGTGTGAGTGTGTGTGTGGGTGCTCTATGTGTGTGTTCTGTGCCCTTGAGTATAGCGGTGCACTAGAGTGGCCTATGCAGCTCTGTGTGTTGTCTTTTGTATAAGCAGTGTTGTGTCAAGACGCACGTAGCTTCAGGCATGAGTGAAGCCCCTCACCCGTTGGTTGTTTTGTATGGTGTCACCGGGTGCTGCTAATTCATCATTCTTCGAAATAGGAGACAGAATTGAAAGGAAAAAAGAAACTATGTGTCGATCACACACACGCATGCACACACGCATGCACACGCACACACACGCACGCACACACGCACGCACACACACACACACACACACACACACACACACACAAACACACACAGGCATCCACATGCTCATAGCAACACACACAGGCATACACACACACGCACGCACATGCACACACACACACACACACACACACACACACACACACACACACACACACACACACACAGGCATCCACATGCTCATAGCAACACACACAGGCATACACACACACGCACGCACATGCACACACACATACACATACACGCATGCATGTATGCAGGCATCCGCATGCACATTGCAACACACACAGGCACACACACACATACGTGTATGCAGGCATCCGCATGCACATAGCAACACACACAGGCATACACACACACACACACACACACACACACACACACACACACACACACACACACACACACACACACACACACATACGCAAACATACACACACACACACACACACACACACACACACACACACACACACACACACACACACACACACACACACACACACACACACACACACACACAAACATACACACACACGCATACACACAAACACGTACGCACGCACGCACACACACACACACACACACACACACTTTTATGTAAAAAATTTCTTGGACAAAATACTCAGGAATGGAGTCTTATGTGTTGACAATTATAAAGAAGAATGTTTTTTCATTGATGAGGATAGTCTGGATCTCAGTGGACTGTTTTGCTGCATGTTGGTTTTGAAGATTCATCGTTTTACTTATTCCTCGTTTGTGTTTTAAAATTTATTTGCGATCGTTTGTTTAATTGTAAAGTGATATACAACTTTTATTTGTCACACTTAAGCACATTCGCAAACAGACACACTGATACACCTGCCTCTCTCCCCCTTCTCCACACACACACATGCGCGCACGCGGCACACACGCACATGCACACGCACACACACACACACTTTTTTGTCATTTTGTTGCATCTAATAACATGTGTTGTGGATAAACAGTAAATGAAAGACACACACACATGCAAGCATGCATGCACACATGTACACTCATACACAAATACTTACACATGCACGCACGCACGCACACATGCACGCACGCACGCATGCACACGCACACACACACACACACACATTTCTTTGTCATTTTGTTCCATCTAATATGACATGTTGTGGATAGATGCTAAATGAAAGCATGTATGCAGGCACACATGTACACTCATACACAAACGGATATACAGCAACAAAAATCGCTTAAGTCAAAATTGAAGGGACTGGAATTTTATTTTGAGATAGCCAATATTTTGAGTTAAAAAGACTTTTCAACATAGAGATTATTATACTGGGAGTTATCCAGTGTTTTTGAGTTATCAGTTCTCCACTATACACTCTCTCTCTCTCTCTCTCTCTGTCTCTCTCTCTCTCACACACACACACACACACACCACACACACACGCACACAAGCGCACACAAGCACACGCACACGTTGCAACCCTTCTCCAACGCTTGCTCCTGAAGACGTAGGTTCACACCACAATCTAATCGAACCCTTATATTGGCAATCTGTGGCAGCTCACACCTGCCAGCCTCACAGCCATAAAACTCGTGAGCCACACATCATGGGCATCACACAACGTGTTCACCGCACCTAGAGAGGTTCACCGTCAGGGGAGTGAAATGCACCAGCTGCTCGATGCGTCAGGACCGAACAGACCCTGAACTTCGCAACCATCGCTGAATTTTCCAGCAATAGGTGAGTGTTTTCGTTTTTTGTACTTTTTGTTGCTGCAGGTGAAATGAGCTGTAGGCTGGAGTTATTCATTTTAAAAAAAAAAAATTAAATGAATAATTCCTAATGCTTTATGCAGTAACCTTGTTACCCATATTCTTCCCCCCTATCTCCCATCTACAACATCTCCCTGCTTGTGTTCCTGCCTTCTTTCTTGAAGCCGTTTCTTTTGCCATGTTGCTTTCAAAAGTGTGTGTGTGTGTATGTGTGTTTGTTTAACTCTCTCTTTACTACGAACAAACGAAAATTGTGTTTTACGTCCTCTCGGTCTGGAACAGACACATATGGGACATTTGTAGATACAAAGATGGTGGGAACAATACTGGAGGCAATACCCGGAGGCAGTGCAACTCCAGTAAAGTCCATATTTTTTTAACAATACAGATAGGTGTAGCGGTAACCACGCCTCAGTTAAACCTCATCGGCTATGGTACCGCCACAAGATATAGTATTATATAATGAGGCTGATGGTCTCTCTCTTTACTATTGTACGCTATAGCGTACATGACGCGCACAAACGTTCAACACTAGGCAGGTTTGCATCATTACATAAACATTATTTAAAAAATAATGCTTAGCCGCACAGTTTTGAAAATTTGCGGTATTTATAATAATAAAAGCTAGCATATGTTATAATTCCAAAGTAAAAATTTTATTATTAGCAGATTTAGAAAAAGCATGACAAAGAAGACGAAGAGAGGGGTAGTGACTCGTTTTCATTCATTGCGGTACTAAAAATAGACTGGAAGTGATTTCATTGGTTGAAAACTATTAAGGGACCGCAGAGGAACACTTCTATACCAGTTTGGGTTGCTAGGCTTCACGGAGTTGTTAATTGTGAATGGTTAAACGCTATAGCGTACATTAGTATTGAACAGTTGTAAAGGGAAGCAATCGGCCAGTAAAGAGTGAGTTAACTGTTCGTGTGTTGTGCATTTATGCTATGTATGTTTATTTGCTGTACAAAAAATATGTTGGTGCCAAGGAGCAGAGAACCTTTATGATTTGTTTTGGGGAGAAGGGGGTCTTATTCTCTCTCTCTCTCTCTCTCTCTCTCTCTCTCTCTCTCTCTCTCTCTCTCTCTCTCTCTCTCTCTCTCTCTCTCTCTCTCTCTCTCTCTCTCTCTCTCTCTCTCTCTTCTCTCTCTCTCTCTCTCTCTCTCTATCTCTCTCTCTCTCTCTCTCTCTCTCTCTCTCTCTCTCTCTCTGTTTGGCTCTCTCTCTCTCTCTCTCTCTCTCTCTCTCTCTCTCTCTCTCTCTCTCTCTCTCTCTCTCTCTCTCTCTCTCTCTCTCTCTCTGGCTTTGTCTCTCTCTCTCTCTCTCTCTCTCTCTCTCTCTCTCTCTCTCTCTCTCTCTCTCTCTCTCTCTCTCTCTCTCTCTCTCTCTCTCTCTCTGTGGCTTTGTCTGTCTCTCTCTCTCTCTTCTTTCTCTCTCTCTCTCTGTGGCTTTCTGTCTGTCTCTCTCTCTCTCTCTCTCTCTCTCTCTCTCTCTCTCTCTCTCTCTCTCTCTCTCTCTCTCTCTCTCTCTCTCTCTCTCTCTCTCTCTCTGTATTTTCTATTTATTTTCATATTTGCTGATGACCCTACCCCGCTGTCCCCTTTGATATGGGCAGATGGCCCAGTTCAGTAAAATATTGTTCATTGTTCATTGTTGTTGTTCTCTCTCTCTCTCTCTCTCTCTCTCTCTCTCTCTCTCTCTCTCTCTCTCTCTCTCTCTCTCTCTCTCTCTCTCTCTCTCTCTCTCTCTTGATTTGTTTTATGAGAAGTATGATTGTTTTGTTGTTCTTGAGCTGAAATGACAAGCTGATTATTTTAATTTTAAAAACATTTGGGATGGGGTGGGGTGGGGGACAGTGCAGAATTCAGATTGTGTGTCTAATTTCACTGATGTTGATGTTGCTGGGTTGGGGAACAGGTGTTAGAATTCAGGGTTTGTAGCAGTTAGGAAAGTTTGGGAAGGTTTGGGGAAAATAAGACTTCATTTTCAAGGCCAATGAAAGTTTGTGAAAT
Organism: Phymorhynchus buccinoides; assembly: GCA_017654935.2. Lineage (NCBI taxonomy): Eukaryota > Metazoa > Mollusca > Gastropoda > Neogastropoda > Raphitomidae > Phymorhynchus > Phymorhynchus buccinoides. Next base: position 32,211,445 of record CM065688.1, read on the forward strand.
GTGAAAAATGAAAAACCAAGAGTAGTGTCTTTGAAAGTTTGTGAATTTTGAGCTACTGTCAAATCTTCATCAATCTGCCCCCCAAATCGCCCAGGACCATAATTTTGAATCATCGTGCCAAGAAAAAACACCTATAATTATAAAATAAAATGAATATTTTGATGCATACGATCAGTGCGACTTTCAATTTTTATCAGGAATTGACACGAGTTGCTTCCCTTTAAAGACATCCGGGTCTTTACGCATACTACGCAAAATGCCGGGTAAATGTGTCTTCAGTGAGCTTTGGCTAAAAATTCTGCATATAAAGTATGGCTGCGAAAGGATGCAACCAACAAGCGCTCAGCATATTGTGCAGCTTGCCGATAAACCTTCGATGTGGGATCGATGGGTGAAGGAGTCCTTGTGTTATGTTTATCTATCCTTTTTGCAACAGTAGTATCTGTGTTAAAGTTGTGAAGGGTGTGTTTTGAAAACCCTAAAGTTGGGCTTTGAAAGTTTGTGAAACGTTTGTGAAAATTAGGATGCTGTTTGGCTATGAAGCCTGTAGATAAATGAATCTGATCTAATTCACACTTAGCAGTAAAAGACAACTCTTCTCCCTATTACTCCTTCCCACTCTCCCGCCCACTTTCTCTTCTTGCATGATCTCACCACCTCTTTGTGTGTGCTCTTGATTTGAACCTTCCTGGCCCCCACCCCTTATCTCCTCTCCATTATGGTATCTTTACCATATTCCTTGTGACATGTTGGTTTGTGATAGAGGGTTGTGTGTGTGTGTGCTAGGTCCACTGATGTGGGGTAACGTGGAGATTAGGCCAGATAACTTAGTTCCCAAACGCTAATTCAAGTTTCTGCCTCCACCCCACCCACCCTGTCCCTTCTCTCTCTCTCTCTCTCTCTCTCTCTCTCTCTCTCTCTCTCTCTCTCTCTCTCTCTCTCTCTCTCTCTCTCTCTCTCGGCTCTCTCTCTCTCTCTCTCTCTCTCTCTCTCACACACACACACACACACACACACACACACACTGATTGTAAGAATAGGCATCGCCTAAAATCTTTATCTTTGTTAAATAAAGTTGTCCAGTGTCTCTCTCTCTCTCTCTCTCTCTCTCTCTCTCTCTCTCTCTCTCTCTCTCTCTCTCTCTCTCTCTCTCTCTCTCTCACACACACACACACACACAGAAGCAACACACACACACACACACACACACACACACATTTTGCTAAGACTTTTTACAAACACTTCTGATTAAAATAAGTTATCATAAGATTACTAGATTATGACAATACTTTTTAGAGCAGAAAACATATAAATCATGAATCCAGCTTCTCTTTCTACCCATATAGCCTTCTATTTTTACCAGGTTTTGCCATTAATTTCCCCTGCTCTTCGAATTCGTGTGCATGCACATATTGACACACATAAACATGCGTGTGTAGCACACACATACACATAGGTTTTGCCATGAATTTCCCCTGCTCTTCGAATTCATGTGCATGCACATATTTGCACACATAAACATGCGTGCGTAGCACACACATACACACAGGTTTTGCTATTAATTTCCCCTGCTCTTCGAATTCATGTCCATGCACATATTTACATGCGTGCATAGCACACACACACACACACACACAAGTTTTGCCATTAATGTCTCCTGCTCTTCAAATTCATGTGCATGCACGTATTTGCACACATAAACATGCGTGCATAGCACACACATAAACACATGTGCGCACACATGCATGGACACATTTTCACAGACCTACACACTCCTACTCACACACACATACACACACGTGCGCGCGCATGCACACACACGTGCACGCGCATGCACACACACACACACACTCACATGCACAACCTTCCCATATTTTAAAACTTTGGAACATTTTGCCCATATCATTGCTCTTTATTTGTGTGTTTTTGACACTGTTATATCCAACCTGTCTTTCTCTTTGTTCTTTGTCAGTCTTTCGCTGTGTCTAGCCCTCTGTCACTTTAACAGTTAGCAGAGGAAATTAAAAGCTATCAATTTTGTGGCATTAGTATTAGAGCAATCTTTACAGGAGAATCAGTTGTACAGTTTGTTTCTTATTCATTTGTCCACTTTCCCTCCTTCTTTTAACTCCAGTTATCTGGCTTGGCTTTGTTAAGTTTGGGTGCTTACAACTGGGACTTGTGCCTTTCTTATATAGTTCCATTTTCCATTACAGTAGTGTTGTTGTTTTTTATCCTTAACTTTTTTTGTAATTGACACATTTCTGCAATGTTGGTATTCTTCGCTTACCATGTACGGTGGAACCTCCCTTAGTAGACTCCCTCCCACATAAGACCTACTTCTCTGAGACATTGCCCTTCTTTGTAAGTATTAAAATTACCTCCCTTATAAGACCTCATTTTGGATGATTGTTGAAGGTCTTATAAGGGAGATTCCACTGTATTCTCATCTCTCACAGTGGTCTTGATAGATCCTTGCACTTATTTGATTGGCGCCCTACTTCTAGATTTCACTCAAACCAACTTCCTACTCAAACTTCCTGGCTCCATCTCCGCCCCCTACTCCCCAAGCCTCCTTCAGCCTCCCCACTCCAATTCTCCTCAAACCGTCTTTTCTATTTTTTGTTCTTCCCCTCCTTCTGTTTGGTCAGTGCTGTAAGTTTCCACCCAGTGTGGACCCCACTTTACTCCATATATTCCTGTAACACAAGACATTCAGGTAGTATTTGGTCCTTTTATTGAGGCTCAACATACAGACGTTTTTGTGTGATATTAATAACGTATGTTTCTGTATGTTGAGCCTCAATAAAGGACCAAATACTACCTGAATGTCTTGTGTTTCATGTGTCTACGATTGGTCTTTAGTGGTCATCTAATTATTTTCCAGCATATATTCCTGCCTTATATATTGATAACGTATGTATCATAAGAAACGTCTGTATGTTGAACCTCAATAAAGGACCAAATACTACCTGAATGTCTTGTGTTTCATGTGTCTACGATTGGTCTTTAGTGGTCATCTAATTATTTTCCAGCATATATTCCTGCCTTATATATTGATAACGTATGTATCATAAGAAACATCTGTATGTTGAACCTCAACAAAAGGACCAAATACTACCTGAATGTCTTGTGTTTCATGTGTCTACGATTGATCCTAGTGGTCATCTAATTATTTTCCAGCATATATTCCTGCCTTATATATTGATAACGTATGTATCATAAGAAACATCTGTATGTTGAGCCTCAATAAAAGGACCAAATACTACCTGAATGTCTTGTGTTTCATGTGTCTACGATTGGTCCTAGTGGTCATCTAATTATTTTCCAGCATATATTCCTGCCTTGCTCTGTGTTTGGTAATATTGTTTGCCTTTATTCTTCTCCAGTCCATAGTTGTTTAGAGTTCCCCTTGTCCCGCTCATTGGCTCTCCTACGTATGGGAGGGGGGAGGGGGTGGGTAGTAAGGCTTTTTTTAAAAATGGTGTTTGACTGGCGGTCCCGATCAATAGGTACATTCACTGCATTCAGCCTCTGTTGTGAGGAGAGGGCTGCTTTTTCCAGTGTGTCTTTCATCCCGGCGTCCTACCCCCTGTCTGTTAGACCATCACTGTTCTGATGTCCAGAACTTGGAGGAAGGTGAAACCGTTCAACAGGTGTTTTTTATAGTCTGTTTGGGCGCAAGAAGTATGGAGTTTGGTAACTGGTTACAGTGTCAATTTGATTGTTGTGCTGGTACTTGCTTTTAGTGTTATTTTCTGCTTTTTGGTAATCACTTTTGACATCTACTTCTCTTTCTCTCTCTTGTATCTACCTGTCTGTCTGTCTCTCTCTCTCTCTCTCTCTCTCTCTCTCTCTCTCTCTCTCTCTCTCTCTCTCTCTCTCTCTCTCTCTCTCTCTCTCTCTCTCTCTCTCTCTCTCTCTCTCTCTCTCTCACATACACACACACACACACATGCACGCATGCACCCCCCCCCCCCCACACACACTCTCTCTCTCTCTGTTTCTCTCTCTCTCTCTCTCTCTCTCTCTCTCTCTCACACACACACACACACACACACACACACACACACACACACACACACACAACACAAGCACACACACCCCTCCCTGTGGCATGGTTTTTAACCATGGTGGACTTTGATATATCCATTGTTCTTATCATTTTGAACTATCCATACTTGCCACACCAATGTTATAACCAAGAACCGGATTGTAAGGAACTTCATCACAGTTTATCATAATGCTGACTCCATACAACGCTGCCTTACTTTATTGCTCAAGTTAATTTATTCTACCAGATCTTTGGACTTGACATTGATGATATAGTGATGATTACCATAATATGTGTCCAAATTAATATTGAACTTTGTTTGAAATTCTTGTTGCATTAGGCCAGTTATTAAATTCAGCTACACCTTAGACAGGACATTGATAGTAAAATAATATTTATTAATTTTAGTTGAAATCCTCGTGTGGCTGTGGCGGGCCACGAACAAAATGGCATGTTTGTCAAACTGTCAAAGTTGCCATTCAGGTCCTTGCCGTGTCTTATCTGAAGATAAAGAGAGTTGGAGGGGAGGAAGGGAGAGGGTGGTTGGGTGGGTGAGTGAGGAACTGAAGTGGAGTGGAATCCGTTCTCTGCTGATAAAGTCCCAACAACGGTCACAGGGAGTTTGGAGGTGTTTATCTCAAACTTTTCTGCCCGGCAAAGAACTCTGAAGCAAACTGGGATTTCTGTTATCTCGACTCTCTGCCCCGTGGCTTCATGGGAAGGGTGGAAAGGACGCTTGTGCCTCATTCGGGGAGTAGTAGTGGCTGGGGCAAGGTCTTGGGTCAGGCAGTTTTGGCGGCTGGTGGTCGGCTGGTGAGAACTTGGTGACGTGCTCAAGATCATCTTCTGCCATCTCTTTGAAAAGCAGTAAGATGTCATTTTTTCCTTCTGTTTGCTTGATTTTTATGTATAGGTGATCTCATTTCTTTCCACAGATTTGTTGAGCGAGTTTTATTTTGCTCTTCTGGGAACTTTTAAAGAATGGAAGGTCAGGCTTCTTGTGAAGGCACATTTCAAGGAGATCAAGGTCATTTTTTCACCTTGAAGTTTCCCCCTTTTTGAACTCGATGAAGTGGTTAGCAGAGTGGCTTTTTGTTGTGGAGATTTATCTATAATAAACTACATGTAATGTTTACCATATTCATTGAGAAGAAATTTGTTTCTGTAATGTTACAGTCCATATGCCATGCATAATTCATATGTGGGAATTTGTGAATGCCCAAAGGACAGAGGTCTTGTCCATCCAGTACCGGTATATTTGCTATAATTAGATGGTCAGGTTGTACATTGACTGGGGTGAACACTGTGTTTGCCAAATGGCTTACTAATTCTGTTTATTATATCTGTGTGTTTTTATCATCTTTCTTTGCGTAGAAGGTTGGAAAAACAAATAGGAAGACACATTTTGCCTTTGACATAACCTTGTTTTATTCCCCTTTCAAATGACAATAGATAAGAGTTTTATGACATTGGATGTTTGTAATTTGTTTATTGTTCTGTTTGCTCTAAATTTCTTTCTTCTTTTCTATCTGCAATGACCATTTGAATAGCTGGTTGTGTTGAATGTATTGAAATATGTCATCTATTTTGACAGGTGATGACCTTTTTGTTTTTTTACAAGGTGAAACAAAATGTAATGCTTATGTTGCACAATAGCAAGATTTTTTTAATGCATGGTTTTAGGGTTTTAGGTATGAGAGTGTGGAGGGAAGTCTCAAAGTAAACTGGTTGGTTTTGCTTAGGAATGGAAAGAAACTATTCCAATGAGGTTGTCTTCAGTGGATATCAAACCACAGGTCTTTGGGGGGAAAATTGGATCTTTATCAATAACCTGTTTATCAAAACAGCCCTGAAAATACTCTGGACGTTTAATTATTAAATTAGGCTGCAATGATATAGTTAAAAAAATAAACTAAAACTACACATTCTTTTATTCTACGTTTTAATGAAATCGTCACTCATAAAAGACAAGCTGTTTCCAAATTTGTTTTCAACTGATAAGGGGTGTAACTTTTGCTGTGGTCTAAGTTGAGTTGCATGGTAAAAGAAACCAGGTTGACTAAAAAAAATGAATGGAAAATTTTGAAAGTGTAATTTATTTTCTGCCTGCTTTTGGAATGAATGCATTCTGTGTCCAAAAGCATGAGTAGTAGGGAAACTTACCTGGGTAACCTATGTTTGTAGTGAACTGTTTGCTCAAGCTTGGAGTTTGCTAGCCGGGGAGAGAGGAGAGAATGACATGGGGGAACTGGCCAATGTTTGACCAGCAGGGGGGAAAGTATTGAGCCGGGTGGGGTGTGTAGGTCCTGTTTCATCACTGCGTTCAAACACAGTGTTTGTCTGCCGTCAACACCCTGACATAACTGGCTGGGGTGGCGGGTGAGGTTGGGGGTGGTGGGGTGAAGGTGGTTGGTTGCCAACCTTTTCAAATTTATTATGGAATTTTCCTTACTTTGAAAACCTTCATAACCCACCCCCTAGATTTATTTATTTTTTCAGTTTGAAAATTTGTAAATTTTGTGTACAAATGTGTTACATTGAATATATATTTTTTTTTAAAGTTGAAGCTGTATTCCAGAATTGCAAAAAAACTGCCTTAGCTAAAAAGCAAGCTTCCCCTTGCATTCCCTTGGCTTATATTGATACTCTGGCTCCAGAATGTTGGTAGTGACGGTGGTGGCTTCAATTGTGTTGCTTTTGTCGAGTCACTCAGGTTTCACTTTCTGCCCTTCAGTCTTTCAGCCTGTAAAAGATGATTCTAATGACAGTGAGGTTTTAGCATGATTGGTACAGCTTGATATAACACCTTATGTAACGGTTACAATTCACATGTTTGCAGTGAGTTATGTGAGACTCACATGTGCCCACACATTTACGACTACACAAACAAGCTGTTGTCTTCTGTCACATTCTCTCTGGCTTTGAGACTCCATTTCTGTCTTGCATATCTGTCTTTTTGTCTGTCTGTTTCTCTCTCTCTCTGCCTCTCTCTGTCTCTCTCTCTCTGTCTTACACATGTGCAGGCACGCAGTCAGGCACACATCTGTGCGCGCACTCAAACACTACACACACACACACATGCACGCGCACATGCACACGCGCACACACACACACACACACACACACTGACGGCTTTATTACTGAACTCAGCATGCAGGCCCTTGACACAGACTCAGAAATAATTCATTTCTGTTATCTGGTGAAGACACTACACAATCCTATTTTAAATTGTGCTGGCCTGATCCTTTCTTATTTTTACCCCCCCCCCCCCTTCCCGCCTCGTTTCCTCACCCACCCACCCTTCCATTCCTCACCCATACCCATATATTCCTCCTTTTTTTGGAGTGTGCTCCTTTCCCCGCCCTCTTTCAAATATTGTTGGTGAATAGATTGTATTAGAGCATTTCTGATGTCTTGTCTCTTATCGAGCGGGTCAAAGCTTGTATTTGGTATATTCTAGTCTAGACTTATCTCTGTGTGCCTATTAGCGCATGTGCTTAAGTGTAGCATAGGTGTATTTGGTACTTTACAGTCACAGAGGGGTCTCTGTGAAATTCGGGTTGCCCCCACCTGGAGAGCGCGTCGCAGCCAGAGGCTCGCCACCCATTTTTGAATTTAAAATCTCGGCCGTAGTTTGTAAAGCAAGAAACAAACGAACAAAAAATACTGGTTCAACTGTGGTCGACTCACTGTGTAGTAGGCCCTTTTCTTTTCATAGAACATCTTGTGTCATGTTTGACTGTTCAAATTTCATTGGTAAGGGAATGTCTTCAATCTGTTTGCTGTGTATTAATCCTGTGTGTTAGATAATTGTTGTGTACCTACCAGTTAAATGTTTGGCGACTTAGAATCAGAACTCGACTTTCAGAAAAGTGAATCCATTGTATAGTAGTAAAATCATGTACGGATTTGTCGTATTTAGTGTATTGCCTTGTGATAGTGTCCTTACATTTTTTTCTTTGTTTGATTGCCACATACAGTACTAAGGGGTTTGCGTACCCCTTATAGGGGCACCCTGACGGATGAGTTTTTGCAAGAAACATGTCGAGGCCACCAGAAAGACAACCTTTTCAAGGATCAGAACACTCACTTTGCTCTGGTTTCCTATAAATCAAGCTGTCAAAACGGCGATTCCTCCTTGGCAGACTTGCAGGAGAGAGAAGCCATTTTGGAAGGGGTGGGTGGAGGCCACTGAGAGTGGTTGAAGCTTTTTCTTCTTTGTAGTGCAGTAAAAACAAATTGGAGCCATTTCCTTAGTTGTGAGCGAAACTCCTTTGGGTAAACTGTTTAAAAATGTTATTAAAAAGCTTGTATTGTGGAAATTCCTTGCAAACGATTTGGTCTAACTCAGGCGGCCATTAGAAAAGAATCTGACTTCCAGCACCTCCGCCAAGGAGGAATTGCCGATTTGACGGTTTGTTTTCTAAGAAACCAGAGCAAAGTGAGTGTTGCGATCTCTGTAAAGGGTGTTTTCCTGGTGATCTCGACGTGTTTCTTGCAAAAACGTATCCGTCAGGGTGCCCCTGTAAGGCATTATCATCATAATACATCAATTTGTGGATCTCCAGTTCGATATTGGAAAAGATTTAGATCACCAGCGTCTGTTAAAATGTTTCTGCTTCCACTGTATCAACGCTCTGCTCTGTAACTGAAACCGTTTTCTAGAAGCAAACAGATTTCTGAAGACTATGACAAATTGGTCATTGCGTACCGGTACGGGTCAGTGCGCACCGTACATACGGGTGTTGCGTTTTTATCCATATACACTTATATGTAACCCATATCAACTTTCTCCCCACACCAAGTGAGGAAGGAAACCATTAGTAAAATGAGTAGATTCATATCTTACCTTCTAACTCCATGAAAGTTGGTCTCTTTCATTTGAAAAATGGTAGCGGTAAGGAATAAATGTCATTAGAAAAACTGACGCAAGCTTGACATGATTTCTTTACAATCTGTACGATTTCAAGGACCCAGCCAACTCGTCGACTCGTCAGTACTATACATATAGTGAAAGAGTATATCAGTAAGAGTATGTAATGTTAGTTTAGTATTTCCTCTTGTCTTACCTGTGACAGAGTGGCAAGTGATTCATCACATACATAAACTGTGTAATTCATTTCGTTTGGTTTCAGAGTAAGACGCGACCAAAAGGTCTGGCTGCTGTGTCTGGCGACGATGCTTCAACCCTTTCCACCTTTGGTGCTGACTTGAGGTATGAAGACGAATGATGATGATGATGATAATGATGACTGTACTAAAAACAAATCACGAGAATTTCAGGGAAAAGTACACACATTTTCACTATATAGTTTTCCATTGTATAATTGTCTCAAGAGGATTAATCATATTTGAACATTTTTCTTCTTTCTTTTTTTTACTCAGGCATTCTATGAAAGTCACACACACACTAATGCGTACTCATGCATACATGCGTTTATTCACACACTCACACACACACACACACACACACACTCACTCTCTCTCTCTCTCTCTCTCTCTCTCTCTCTCTCTCTCTCTCTCTCTCTCTCTCTCTCTCTCTCTCTCTCTCTCTCTCTCTCTCTCTCTCACACACACACACACACACAGCTCCTACCTGTGAATCATTCAATTTCCTTTACAAGAAAAAGGCAGGTGGGGGTTTATGATCGTGCATTTCTCCTGTGCACTTCACAGTGCCGCAGTCGCACAACCTGTGCATTGATGTATTGTTTTCTGCGTCAGGTAGCTGCTGTGGGAAAAAATCACTTCCATTCTTTCTGTGTGTGTGTCTGTCTGTCTGTCTGTCTTTATTATTCCAACCCGTCTGTCTGTCTGTCTGTCTGCCTCTCTGTTTTTCCATCTTGCTCTTTCTTTCCGTACCTTTCTCTAACTTCTACCTATCTCTGTGGTTCTGTCTATCTGTGTGTGTCTCTGTCTGTCTGTCTGTCAGTCTGTCTCTCTAGCTTTCTCTCTCTCTCTCTCTCTCTTCCCCCCTTTCTTCCCCCTCCCCTCTCTCTTTATTGAAAAATAAAGATTTCATTGTTCAGTGTTCTCTCTTTCTCCTCTCTCTCTCTCTCTCTCTCTCTCTCTCTCTCTCTCTCTCTCTCTCTCTCTCTCTCTCTCTCTCTCTCTCTCTCTCTCTCTCTCTCTCTCTCTCTCTCTCTCTCTATCTACCCCCTCCCCTTTTCTCTCTCCCCTTTCTCTCCTCTCTCTGTATCTGTTTTATTTCTGTCTCTGTCTTATCTCTATCTGTCTATCTGTTGCTTCAGCCATCAATCTATCTTTTCTTTTTCTCCCTCCCTCTCTTCCCCAACAGTCTCCATTTCTCATGTATTGCTCATCCAATTTATCACACTCTGGGTCCTATTTCTAACTCTTTCCTTAGTCACAGCGACATGCAATGGGCATTTATGATTTCAGATTTCATCACATTTCTTCTTAACCTTCGATGGTGGTTGTTCAAAGAAAGAAGAAGAAGATATCTTTCTATTTTTTTGTGTGTATTCCTGCCCCCTCCCCCCCCCCCCCTCTCTCTCTCTCTCTCTCTCTCTTTCTCTTAATAATATTTATATGTTTGTTTCACAATCAATTTCTCTTAATCTTCTAAATCGTTAGACACCCTCTCCTCTCTTCCCATTTCTCTTCCAGGTGTAAAGTATGTGTATGTGTGTTGCTTTAGCCATCGATCTATCTTTTGTCTTTCTCCCTCCCTCTCTTCCCCACCAGTCTCCATTTATCATGCGTTGCTCATCCAGTTTATCACACTCTGGGTCCTATTTTTAGCTCCTTCCTTAGTCACAGCGACATGCAATGGGCATTTAAGATTTCGTCACATTTTGTGGGGATTTCCACATAATGGTATGCTTTTCCTTGCACAATTTTAAGCCAATATTTCATCACCCATTCAGCGATGGATTTACGGAAATACTTAGTCAATATGTTTTTACCTGTACTTAGTTTGACTTTAATTTTGATGTTTGCCCTCATTTATTTGTTATGTGTTTATCCACTTCTTTGCCTCACTCTTTCTCACAAGCTCACTGTTACCGGTACTTTATATTACCGGCACTTACCTGTACTGTTACTATATTTTTTTTAAAGGCAAAAAAATGTATTGGTAATACTATTACCAATACAATTTAGTTTTTTTCCCATCCATTCATTTGTCTATGCGCTCAACCATATTCATATTTTATAATCTAGTCATGTGTATTTTAACGGTACTTCGTATTTTTAATGAAATTTGGAGAAACATGCCATATTTTTCGGACTATAAGGCGATACTTTTTTTTCCCAGACTCAAACCCCTGCGCCTTATAATGTGACTAATAAAATAGTAAGAAAATATAGTAAACAAAATTTAAATTTTGTGTAAAATATGGGGTGTGCACTTTATAGTCCGAAAAATACAGTACTTTATCAAAAAGCATGAGATATCATTGGTCAAAATTAATTGAATAAAATTATGATTTTTCTTTGATGAGAGTGACTAAAGTAATTTTCCAGCGACAAATTAGGAGGTTGGTATATTATCTGGAGGAAATAAAAAGGTTTGTACTAGATTCTGCGTAGGGGCAAATGTTTGCATTGCCCTTCAATGCTGACACACCCTTCGTCACTCTCAAAAAGACCGGTGTTTGAACTGATAGCGTGTCACAGTGTGTGTGTATTATGTGTATCATAGTGTGTGTGTGTGCGTGTGTGCGTGCGTGCGTGTGTGTGTGAAATTGCTGTGTGTGAGGCAAGGAGTGAAGTGCGGTGTCCCGCTGAGCCGTGTTTTCCCAGTCCCAGTTCAAATCCCCTTACTATTCCACTTATCAACCGTGAGTTGGAATGATTGTGTGTGTTGTAAATGTGACTATTGTGCTGTCACTAGTGTCAGTTTTCAAAGTCAAGGGAGC
>CM065688.1:32223881-32248881 GCA_017654935.2 Phymorhynchus buccinoides
ACTTGCATACAGACGAACATACCACTGTCCCTAAGATCACTGTGATGTGGATAGACGTATATGAAAGAACGAACAGAGAGGACCTCGTTCCCTATGTCCTCATATTGCCTTCCCAAGTCGAGGAGTACCGTAAGCATAAATTTCTTCGTTCGTTTTCAGACCTCGTTCCCGTTCCAACGTACTCCTGTTCTTTACTAACTAAGACTACAAAACATGATAAGGGGTGAAGATACTCGGGGGCAAGGTTTGGTAGTGATGGGAGAGGGCAACTACAAGACAGAAACCAAAACTAGGCGTAGGATGCAGTGGGGGGAAAAGGGGGGGGGGGGGGGGACGGGGTGGCCAGGAGAGCTTTTAACCCATCGCCCAAAAAACGTAAAAGAGAGAATCAAGAAATTCAGTTTTTCACATTACCAACATCATCCTCGACGTCGCCCTAATGGCGTTTTCGTTTTGGGGCCGAAGATTGAGCCCCTCGGGTGGGTGAGTGCGGGGCTTTGCGCGCCTCGTAAACCCCCTTCACTGCTCTCAGCTCTAATCGCGCGCGAGGTCGGGCTGAATTAATTCGAGAGAGCGGAGGGGAGAGGAGGGGGGGGGAGGGTGTAGAGGAGGACGACCACGAGCAGGGTAGGTATGGTCCAGGTTACTAGGAGAGTAGTGGCGGAGTAAGGGATTGGGGAAGTCTGTGAAGGGGGGTGGGTGTTAGTGGGTGGAAAGGGGGGGGTGTTGTAATGCTGGTGTTGATGGTGGTATAATCCAGTGTCTGGAAGCGGATGAGTAAGGGAGTTCTTAGGCGTAAAGTTCAAATCATCTATTATTATGCGATCATGAAAACAGCAATATTGGACTGCTGTTTTCTATCCATTTATTACGGGGAAATTTGTAGGCATCCTGAAAACGGCAATATTGACTGCTGTTTTCTATCACGACTTATTACCGGAGGATTGTAGGCATCATGAAACGGCAATATTGAGCGGCTGTTTTTTTTTATCACGACATTATTATTACGGCAAAATACTATAACGACTTCCAAACAGGTGGAGGACCAGCCTTTTCATCTTGATATAATATAGATCATGGTGCAAATGTGAAATGATTCTGTTCACGGTTCGTGAAATATTGGCTGGGCGTTAAACACATGACAGAACGGGTTGCATTTCACGGTCAAGGTCAGGGTCATTAGATTAACAACCGTATTAAGCTACACAATGGGACGTGTAAGCTTCTATTAATAAACTTTAAATACTACCGTAAACATTTCAATGATTATGGGAAACAGGTTAAAAAGCTCATGGCGGGTAAGAAGACCATCCAAGTTTATCTCATGAATGAAGAACATTTTTCAGTCAAATTTTGCCCATGATACGAACGCTAAACATTAACACTCCGTCCTCATGGCTAAAAATTTGACTAAACTGTACTTCATTTCATGAGATATTGGCTATGGGCTTCTTACCCGCCCATGGGCTTTTAACCCCGTCTTAGCCCTATAGAGTTGCCTCAAATTTGCGCAAAAGTCAAACAAACAAAGAACAAACTTGATACACAACAGACAGTCACAATATGCCCTCCGCACCGAAGGGGCGGCGAGGGCTTAGAAATAACCCTTTTCGGTATCCGATCATGCTTCCATACGCGGCGTCTGCAGTACATGTCTCGTTCTGTCACTGCAATAGTAGTAACCCATGCGCTGTAAATGGAAGCCTACTGTATACCAACTGAGCCTCCTTTCTTGCTCTCAAAGTTTTCTTGAAGAGGAATGTAGCTCTAACAGGGGAAACGCAAGCATAACTGAAACATTGTCGTACATAACAGTGAGTCAGAGGCTCAAGTGCAACACGCAACAGTAAAAATGATGATGGTGAATATAATGAAGGTATGCTTGTAGCAAAGGTTGGCGCGTGTGCAGAGAAAAAAAGTTAAAGGTTTGGAGGGTGGGGTTTTTAAAGTAAAGAAATGAAAATGGGATATTCGTGTTTGTAAGTCGACTGCATAGTAAGACCCCGGTTATAAGAAGTCTTTTATTTAAGAAAGCACAGTTGAATGTCCTACACCAGCGTTTTCATTGTTGTCACATTAAAGAACACCGGTAGTGTAACCCCTATATAAGAACTTTTATCAACAGGAAAACAATCTTCTTCCCCCCCCCCCCAACCACACACACACCTTTCATTTGAATATACGAAACAACTGTCCGAAAAATGCTGTTCAACCGTCATTGGGCAAGAGAGAGAGAGAGAGAGAGAGAGAGAGAGAGAGAGAGAGAGAGGAGGAGAGAGAGAGAGAGAGAGAGAGAGAGAGAGAGAGAGAGAGAGAGGCAAGGCAAGGCAAACAATTTTATTGACATGAGAGAGAGAAGAGAGAGAGAGATGAGAGAGAGAGAGAGAGAGAGAGAGGAGAGAAGGGAGAGGAGAGCGAGAAGACGCGACAGAGACAGAGACAGACAGCAAGACAGAGAGACTAAACAACCTACACGTTTAGCACCACTATCCCAATCAGCACGTCACAGACAAAATAGAAAGTAAATAAAGAAAGGAAGAAGAAAGGAAGAATAGAGGAAAGGAGAAGAAAAGCATCGGGTCCCCGGAAGCCTTTCTAACGTGTTTTCTACATCATCAGATCGATCCGGGGGTAGGTGCTCGTGGACCATCTACATGTGAATGACGAGTCACCATAAAGTCTAAATTACCTCGGGATTAACGCGAACACGCTTCGGATAAAAGCCGGGCACCACAAGAAAAAAATGGGGACCAGTACGATGTGTCCCCGTTCTGTTTGCCTTTGTGTCCCCGTCATTGTATCCCCATATCCATGTGTCCCCGTCTCTGCTGTCCCTGTGTCTATAGACAGGGATCCCCGGCCTCTCTGTGTCCCCGTCCCACTGTGTTGAAACCCCCGTCTTCTATAATCTGTCCTTGTCCCCCGTCTCACGACTGGCCCCGTCATTGTGTCCCCCGTCTCTGCGTTCCTCTGTGTCTATAGACAGGGATCCCCGTCTCTACTGTGTCCCCGTCCCTGGTGCCCCCGTTCCTCTATATCATGTCCCCTTGTCCCCCGTCTCAACGACTGCCCCGTCATTGTGTCCCGTATCCCTGTGTCCCCATCCTCTGCATGTCCCCTGTGTCGATAGACAGGGATCTCTTTGTTTCCCCGTCCTGTGACCCCCGTCTCTATATCATGTCCTCGTCCCCTCTCTAGGACTGTGGTCCCCGTCTCTGCATGTCCCTGTGTACTATAGACAGGGATCCCGGTCTCTCCTTTGTGTCCCCCGTCTCTATTCTTCTTTAAAAGTGGCATATTCATGAAAAAATTGTCATCGTCCTCAGAATGTTCGACTATGGCGATTATTATGATCCACCGTGGTGGGTGCAGTCAATCCACTAGGGCTTATCAGCGATTTGCTTCGTTGGGCTGTGAGAGAGATCGAGAGAGGGTGGACTCCTCCTCCTCGCTCATCTCTCTTTCTTTATCCCACTGAGAATATAGAGAGGATTAGGCCCACTCGAGCCTATATACCTGGTGGGCCAAGACTCACTAAGTCGCCATTGTTTCCCCTTTTTCTACTCATTCAGGTTCACCACTGTTAATCATTATCCATGTTTTGCTTTGATTCCCATTTTTGATTATTTTTCAATTATTTTAATTTGCCAATTTTTGTTCCTTTTTTTTTTACTGTTGTTTTATGTCAAATTTCTTGCTTGATGCATGGTGTAATGTGTGAGTGAAGGGCGGTGCAAAGAATGCTATTTGTAGCTTATCCTTTTTACCTCATAAAACATTCCGTATTTCCTATTTCCGTCCCTATGTGACTCCTTGTCTCGATAATTATGTTCTCTTCTCTATGTTCTCCTTAGTGTGCAAGGGTTAGGGTTAGGATAAACAAGAGACGGTACAACATAGCCGGGAACGGGGACACGTAGATACGAAATTGGGGACACATAGAACGGTGCACAATGGTACGTACCAAAAGTGCAGGGGAAAAACAAAACATATTGCTGAAGGGTTGCAGGCGCGAAGTTCTTTTACCAAAATTAAATTCAACGAAAACCAAGTTGTTGTATCTTTGCCCTGGGAAGTAGGCCTAGGCCCTAGATTTACTAATGCCTCGGTGTCCATCTGAGTTCTACGGGGATCCAGCATGTTGACAATCGCGTGAAGGTAGTGATCACGCCTTGTGCTTTTTGACCTCTGACAGTTGTACACACAGGAAGGTCCTGCTTCGTTTGTTTCTCTCTCTCCTCAAGACCCAAACAAACATGGACCACAGCGGACCAATGCGTTACACACGCCGCCAGTCGGTGTGAATGACGTGGCGCAGTGTGAGAAAAACACAGAATGAAACTAAACAGATGCTTTGTATTGAGCAGGACACAAGATGTACACCGAGCCTAAGGTGGTTAGCCCCCTTGGTAGGTATCTAGTCCCAGAGTTGTGCCAAGAGAACTGGCACTACAGGGCCGAACTTAGTTGTAAGGGGTGGGCCTAATCATCGAAGGGTGCGAAGCACCAATATCCTAGTGGGGTCCGGTTGCATGCTCCCCGGAAAAAGTTTTAATCGAGAAGCGAAATAATGCAATCTGAGCATGAATAAAGGCTAATCTATTACTGTTCATACCCTCATTGAAACATGTTTTGGAACCATTAACCATTGCTTCTTCCACACTGCTAGTCATATCCCGCGAGGAAACTTAGCTACTGCCGGCGACATGATTGTTTTGGGGTGTGTGTTGTTGGAAAAAGGGTTTGGGCTGCAGCCCCCTACCCTTGGAAAAACATATCTTTTAGAAAGACCGACCATATGCAAACAAGCGCAGTGACAGAGAAGCGAGGAAAACGCACTTTCAGAGGACAAACCTAAGGCCACGTAGTGGTTTCATCATTCGCCATCACTCAATCTTTCCAGCCCCCTCTCGCGCTTATCCTCCTTCCTTACCCCTTTTATTTCGAACCTAGCCCATCTCACCACACTGCTCGCGTACGTCTCACCTCCAATCCTTAAAAACAAGACACACCGGTCACGTGTACAAATCACGGTTTTCACGGAGTTTTGTTTTTCCCTCTTACAGTAGTACGAAATTTGTTTTGACCAGGTTTTGACTCCCATGCAATGTCCCTCAAACTGAAAACGAAACCTCATTTTAAGGCACCTCATTTGAAGTTATGGACTTTTGTATGTGGGTCACAGCTACCTAAAAAACCCGAGGACTTAATCGGGGTTCCGTCAGTGTGTCTTTAAGGAAAAACGTCTATCTCTTCCACCACAAGCTCTTTTTCTTCTTCTTCTTTTTCCCTTCTTTTCTTCGCCCTTGTCGCTCTCACGTTTTACCCGCCAGAGGCCGGGGTTTCGCGATTGTTTGTTGTGTGTGTGTGTGTGTCGTGGTCCTGTTGTATCGATTACCTTAAAACTACTGTTTGGACTTTGATTAAAATTGGCAGAGGGGTAGACAGCTTGAAAGGGAAGCTTCACTTTCCGTTATCAACACCGTGCTGACCTTGACCTTGAAGTTATGCCTTGAAAACCGAAATTTCCCTTCTTGGGCTATTTTAATTTTTCCCCCCAGCTTTATTTAGTGAACTAGTGAACGGGAAATCGCTTCAAATTTTGGTGTGGTGGTGTATCATGGTGCAAGGAAGTTTGTATAATAAAGTTTCAGCTGTATCTCGTGAACTACTGAACAGAATCGCTTCAAATTTGGGGCTATGTATTTTATGCTTTTCTGTACGGTGGAAAGTGGTGTGTTTATTGGGGGGTGGGGTGGGGGAGAGGACTAACTCTGGCCGGGTTTGGCATTGTCCCAATGCGTTGCTGCTCGCTCGGCGATGCCCTTGTTTATTTTGCTATCCTTTTTTTTTATATAGTCAACCGCGCATCGCCAAAACGATTTTCCACCTCCCTAAACAGCAATAGCCGCGCACTTACCCGCTCTGCTGTGTGCGTGGATTGAAGGACAGTAGAAGAAGATCAGTACAGGGGGTGGGGGGGGGGATCTAGCGCTTTTCATACGGGCCTCACACCAGAGACTTCCTGCCTCACACCACAACCTGACTGGGAACAGAAGTACAAGAGCCTACAAACTGTACTCCCAGCTTCTGATGAAAGCCAAATGGTCTGGTTTTCTTACTCTTGGGTTATTGTGGGGTTTTGGTTATTAAAACTGTTTTCTGTATCGGTATGGCAATCCTATCATTTTACAAAAACAACCACATTTTCTTACACATTGACACTTCTTACTGTTATTCTCACTTACTTTTTTTGTTCTTTTTTTTTTTTTAGTCGAAGCCAAGACGTGGCACTGTTCTGCTGAAATCCTACTTCCATGTTTATCATTGGTACTATTGTTTTCCCTGTTTTCAGGGATCTTTTAATATACTTACACTAATTAATCAGAGATCGTTGTAATTCCTTGTATCAAATGCTGATATGAACATGCGATTGATTGTATATGATATGGCTTAGCACGTTTTTCATAAATCCATGCACCTACCACGGGCTCGTACTGTATAGTGAAAGCCTATCCTAACGAGAACCATTCTGTCCAGTTTGCGTTGTAAGGACACTTCGTGTTTTAATAGTATAGTGCGACTTGTGAAGCGGAAGGTCATTATTGTCGTCACACATCTGTGACGGCTTGATACTCCTACGATCTGACCAAGGGCAATATCTTTCAAAGTTCCCCCCCATCTCTGGGATTAAGTCCAAATGGAATTTATCCCCCGTATTTGAAACTGCACATTTCCCAATGCACACCAGGTGGGAAACGTGCTATAATATTGGAAGTTGTCCAGTAAGAATTTCAAATCCCCCAAGTTTATCGTCCCACTTACTGCATGCTTGAACTTCGATAAACTGAAATGGCAATACTAAGCATTTCCTTCCCCTCCAACACTCCTGAACCATCTTGACGGAAAAGTGCTGTTCTCTATAGGGATTTTGAAGAATGAAAATATCACTTTTTCCGGCACAAAATTCAACCAATATTTTCTGTCCCGGTAGTACCTTGACAGCTTGGAGCGCAGTTGAAGTTATAGTCCGCGTGTCTACAATGCACTTGTACCGTTTTGGTTGAGGGGAAGAATGTTAATATTGCCATGAATGGTATGTCATTACAATTGTCCCCTTTATTTATTATTTAGTTATTTATTGATTGATTATTTTATTGTTTTGTTTATTTATTACGTTATCTCTCTTTCTATTCGTGGGTTATTTTTTTTTTAACGCTAGGACACTACCTACTTAGTCTCCGACTGAGATTTATTATTTATTCCGTATTTTTCTTTACTATGTTTCTTTTACAATTACACAAAGACACACACGCGCGCCCACAACCACGCTAATTTTTAATAACTATTATTGGCACAAAGAAAACACGAAATCACAGATACAAGACAGACATTCAGAGAAGAGAGAGAGAGAGAGAGAGAGAGAGAGAGAGGAGAGCAACCTTACTCGAACTAAACTCGAATATTTTTAATTGCACGACAAACGTCATTAACAATATCGGAGACAAACTAACAAGCTTGAACACAATATTTGTTGTAACTACATAATTTTGCAGGAGCTATACCAACCGACACACACAAAACATACACAATATGAAAGGTTGGCCCAGCCGTAAGGAATTAAAATTTTTCGTTTCATGGACAGCAACTCTTATCTTTTCTATATGAAACATCTGTTAAGCATTGAAAGACAGCGTGACATAGTAATTAAGGGCCACCCTGACAGATGAGTTTTTGTAGAAACCGTCCAATCACCAGGAAAACCCCCTTTACAGAATTACACACTCACTTTCCTCTGGTTTCCCCTAGAATCAAAATGTCAAATCGGCGATTCCTCCTTGCGAGGTGACTGTAAGTCAAATTCTTTCACCCAAAGAGAAGACGTGTGTCGTCTCCTTTTCTAATGGCCCGCCTGCGTTTAGACCAAATCGTTTGCACAAAGTTTCACAATACAAGCCTTTTTTCTTTTAAATTAATATAGATTATCTAAAGGAGTTTCGCTCACAACACATGAAACAGCTCCAATTTATTTTTGCTGCACACAAAATAAGAAAACGCTTTCAACCACAATGAGTAGACCTTCACCCCCCCGTCTAAAATCTACTCTCTCTGTCATCTCTGCCAAGGAGGAATGTTCGAGCCTTGAAAGGCTGTCTTTTTTCTGGTGATCTCGAGTGTTTCCTTGCAAAAAATCACCCGTCCAGGGTCCACCTTTAACCAGTTTGTTTTAGCAGTTATTTACATCACAACGG
Source organism: Phymorhynchus buccinoides (assembly GCA_017654935.2). Lineage (NCBI taxonomy): Eukaryota > Metazoa > Mollusca > Gastropoda > Neogastropoda > Raphitomidae > Phymorhynchus > Phymorhynchus buccinoides. The sequence goes on from CM065688.1 coordinate 32,232,134, forward strand.
TTTGTGGGGTTTTTCACACTACCCTGCAACACTGAACCCATCTCACAAGTAAATACCTCCCTAACTGATAATGCTCCTAAGCAAAGGTAAGTACCGAAACTATCTACATCCTTTTCCGTAAAATGCAAAGTATATATCTAATTTCAGGCTTAATCCACTTTGACCGTGTGGAACAAAATGGCTATTACACAAAATATGGACTATTTAATTAATGAAAATAATATCTGTACACACATTTTTGGTTAAAATACACTTATTCCTAAAAATACCCTGCCTAATCTTTTTTAAAAAAAGTGACTCTTAAAGAACATGAAATTAGATGAAATATATGTTCCACAAATTTTTTGGTAAAATACAACATTAACCTCTCCTTCGCTGCTGCCTACTACTTGCTCATGCGCCGCCGGTTTGTCGCGCGATTTTTTACGCAGCAATATCCGCTCTTAGCGCGACGTATATATCATAACTTGACGTGCTATAGAGGACGTCTTATATACATACTGAAGCGCTATAGAAGGACGTATAAATACTCGTGGGTAGCGAAGGGGTAATCTAAAACTGCCTAATTCATTTTTTTTTTTTTAAAGTTGACTCAACTTAAATTACCGAGAGATTTACGTTTTAATCTAAGTCAATCAGCCGCACATTTAAATATCTCCTAGTTTCTGAATCAGCAAATTAGTGTGGCTAGAATTGTATGTCAGCTATTTTTGAGGACATTTAAAGAATGTTTTGTTTTGTAATGTGGAACAAAGAAAGTTGTCACGAGTACATGTATTTTACTGCTCAAATACAGATAAATAGCAAAAGATTATGGGAAAGCCTAGATTTGTTATCTCATATTATTGAGATTCATATAGAGCAAGTTTTGTTGAATTTCTGAAATTAAACGGAGAAAAGTATTAATGTAATAATGATAATAATGATAATTAATTCATATAAAACAGTTCATTGTTTTCATGACCATCCCAACCGCTTGCGGCATCCTCCACATCGACCCAGCCCAGAACAACTTGTCCCTAAGGGCTTTCTGCCATAGGATGTAAAACCTCCACTCAACAACAATTTTATGGTTTTGAAGCTCTTTTTGTGAAATTGTGCTGTTCATCTTGCACTGATAAATAATAAAATGTGCGATTTTCAATGTATGTTGTTGAACTCCGGACATGGTGTCAAGATAGAACATTCTCCAAGAATCGATTCCCTTGTTGTGTCTTGTCAGTGATTTGTCCCTCTAAAATGCAGTTGTGGTCTTTTTTGCCTTCAAAGAATAGCGGACAAGTCGTTTGCAATCTTCCATATCTTTTTGTTTTTAGCATAAAAACAGAACAGGAAAGCCAAATTAGTTTTTTCCACCCAAAACACGAGATTAATCTACATTTTGATTTTTTGTTAGAATTGTTTTTTAAACTGTTAAATCAATACATTAAAATAAAAATCCTGTCCATTAGTTTTGGGGGGGGGGAAAAAAGAATGTTAATAAAAGTACAAAACAGTTTCATAAGAAATTCTGCGAGGTAGATAAAAAACCGCCTTAATAATACTACACAAACAAAATAAATAATGGCGTTAAAAAATGTTATCCCTATAGAAATACAAAAGAATTACATTCATTATTGAGTAATGACATATCAAACTAAAGCATTGGTTAGATGTCCCCCAGTCTGTCAAGTTAGCGCGTGATAGTTTTGTGTTTCATATCGATGTTTTGATTTCTGACTTTTATAAATTGCAAAAGCGTGTGATTGGCCTCTCACCGACTGAAAGAGTCGTCTTAAATCTTCTGTTTCTTCAACAAATCCATGTGTAGGAAGGAGCATAAAAGGCTTTAAATTAAAATAGAATTCCTCCGATTGTTTGTGACAAAACAACAGAGTATACTGGCCCACACAAGGATTACCAACGTCCATACACTCTATCAAGAACAGATTTGCTGTGTCAAGTTACACTAACGGTATTAATTAAGTTCGTTAAACATTTCAACACAACCTTTCAATTGCCCAGACAGATAGCGCACACGCAAGTTAGAAAGCTAACTGAAAAAACAACAATCGTTCAAATTTAGCATGCTCAACTCCTCGGTGGTCTCTCTTCATATTCACAATTGGTGACTGTGCCAATGGTCACATACAGCATACTAATGTTTCGTCTTTCCCCATGAGAGATTGCAAGTCATAGTATTACTAGCGTGTCCACTGTGGCTTGGGGAAAGACAAAAAATAGCATGTATTTGGGCCATACGAATATTATCTGCTCACTCTCCTATGCTCACTTCACTTCACTCCAACCCATTAAGCGTTTAAGCGCAAACTTTCCACTCTTTAGCTGATGCGTCAATTATGCCATTAAAAAGCGGTGTAAAGTAAACACATAATACTGGGGCTAATTTCACCTGCAGGCGGTTCTGCAGTATTGATTGCGTTCACTGACAGGCTAACCCAAAGTATTTTTGCGCAATTAATTCTGCCTTAGTGTTTAAACATTAAAACTTAAGGGAGCATATCCACTCCTTCTTGGCAGAAGTTCCTACCTTGTGTAAGGAAGGCAGAAGTTCGTTCCCATTCATGAACTGCTATTCCCGGGAAATCTGAAAAACCATAATTCCACACACATGTATAAACAGAATATGTCAGTATGAATGCTTACTTCTATGTCTGTGTCTTAATCGGGTTCTTTCATGTATTGCATTACTACAGATCGGACCTTACCTATAACATATGTACAAAAATTTTAGATAAAATGTCCCCAATATACCTGCCAACCAGCCCAGGTAGTCTTAAGGGACTGCTTACACAAATATGATTTGTGGTCAATACAATGCAACATTTTTTGTTTTTTTTTTTTTTATGGTGGGCGGTGGTTGAGAGGGGGATGGGAAAATTTGAGGAGAGGGCCTGGACAGGTGAGTCTGGCGGGGGAGGGAGGGGGGGTTGAGGTAACGGGCAGGTGATAAACAGGGGTAGGAGGAGGGAAGGGGGTGGGAGGAGGGGGCGGGGGGGGCGGGGAGGAGAATTCCGATCTGGATGCTCGATTCTCCACCGACGCGAACACTGCTGAGCTTGACCTCCGAGGAAGAGCGTGTCCCTCCCTCCCCAGCCCGTGAGGGAAAGCCCGCCATACTTTCTGTATTTATTTTCGCAGGGAAGTAGGTAGGCTTCGTTTTTTTTTGGAGTGAGGAGGATGGGGGACTGGCTGGATGTGGGGTGTTATGGATGGCCACCTCCTCCATGGTGGAAACTTGAAGATAGGTGGTCAGCCTTGCGTTTTTTTCTTTGGCGCCGCCTGCTAATGAGTGAGACTTGGTCACTACAGGCTGGGTCATCATGATGTCCACGCTGGATGATTTCGGCGATTACAAACCCAGTGAGCTGCACGGCGTGGACCATCTCAATCTTGCCAGATCGTATTTGGCTGTGTGTGAGGGTCCCAACAAGGGGCGGCCGATTCAAGGAGTAAGGTACGAACCAATTCTTGTAGGCAGTTCACTTGATGGTGATGGAAGCCTATCTTTTAGATTTTGTCAAAGGAACCTAAGGTCTTGTTCACGTGGGGTTGATATGGGTTGTCCCATGACAGATTTGGCGAGATGTGACACCCAGGTATTTCACTCTTTCCCGTTGTTGGAGACTGGCTGTGAAGATGGCATGTGCCAGCTTGGGGTTCTTTTTCATGGGCACGATGCAGCCGCGTGGCATTTTCCGGCATGCGAACCCTTCATCCTCCACTTTTCTTCCCAGTCAGCCAATTGTGATCCAGGTTTGATGCGAGAGTGGCCCGATCCCCTTCTGAGAATCCACAGTGTGAGTACATCCAGGGTGTCGTCCTGCGGAAGAAGCAGGCTTTAGCGAATGGTCGCGATGCAGACAGTTTTTTGGAAAGAACATCAGTTTATGTAGAGCACAGGATAAAAGGGCTAGGCCATAACACTGATCCCTGGGGGATCCTGACTCTACTAGGATCGTTGTTCCGATTTGACGCGCCAGTCCACAACCCATGCTTGCCTTCCTGTCGTGAGGAAAGTTGCCTGACACAGGAGTGACTGCCCGTGATGCCATAATGTCGGAGCTTGCTCTGGACAGCAGGAGTCGTTGACTTTATCGAACGCATTGGAGAAATCCATCACCAAGATTGACTATGTAGAAGGATTACTATGTAGTTTACTATGTAGCATTCAAAACAATAGAGATAAAAAAAACAAGTGGGAAGACTGTGGAGTAAATTTGTTAAGCAAATATTTTGGGCTGCTGCCCTTTGACCAATGCCTGTCTCTTTTACTATGTAGAAGGATATTTATGAGATTCAAAACTGAAGGAAGTTAGTTAGGTATTGAAGATTTGATTTTTATTTTAAAAAAGGGGGTGGGTGAGGATAGGGGTGGAGACGTGTGATAGAGGGGAAAGACAAGGATTAAAAGTCATGCATGACCGTTAAATGCCCCCAGTCTAGCCATGGACACCCAGGCCCCACATGATGCATGCAGAGTGTGTCATGCATGATCGTTAAGTCCCCCCGGATTAGCTGGGGAAACTCGAGCCCCACATGATCATGATGCATGCAAAGGAGTATTTGTATTTATAGGACATGCATGACTGTAACTCGCCGTAAGGCCGCACATGTTGCATGCGCAAAAAAATCGCAACTTGAATTTGCTCATGTCTCAAGACTGTAACAGACTCATTCTTCTTCATTGCTTTAACATCCTCCGTCATCTTTTTGACGATTATGATGTATACAACAGGGGTTCCCTGGTATTATCTAAAAGCACAAGTATATACTGTGGGAAAGGAACAGCTGCCCAGATGATCAGCTCAAGGGGGGAAGTAGGTAGGGTAGAGGGTGTAGAGAGGAGTCAGGGGGCAGTGGACCATGGGGGAGCTGGAAACATGGAAGAGGGACATGTGAGGGGGGAGGGGTCAGATCTGGGTTTTGAAGAAAGGTCTCCACCCAAGGATGATGAAAATTGAAATTGCCTCAGGTGGAAGACTGTGCTTCACACAGTGTGTGTGTGACACACAGCTCTTGTCGTCTTGGGAAGAAAGAGAACTTCCTGTACTGGCTGTAGTTGCTTCTTCCTCTTTCAAATACGTCACTACAGTACAATCCAGTAGTCTGGCATAACTCATTAACTGCGATGGGGAGAGATTGCGCAGAGGCGGTTTATTGATGTTAGGTTAGGTTAGGTTAGGATATAGCCTATATCCTACATTATAATTGGTTGATTGATGATAGCTGTCTTTTGAAGGCCTCAACGGAGTGAGTAATGATGATAGCTGTCTTTTGAAGGCCTCAACGGAGCTGAGTAAACTGTTGTGTCTAACAGTATCAGAGAACGTTTTTGAACTGGTCGGTGTTTCAAACTGTTTGACTTTGAGTTTGAGGAGGGAACTTTTATTATTCAATTTATTGCTTTGTTGCTCTAATACTAATATTAGCAGGAAGCAGGTACTCTGCCGTGTGCGACTGTCCCCATCTGTTTTTAACAAATCTGTAAAAGTGAACGCAACACATCTAGTTTAACTATGTTCCCCCTGTACTTACCAAAATTAATGGTGAAATACCTTGGGCCTGACGTGACAAGGTTTCAAAAGTTCACTTTCGTTTCAAAGATTAGAGAGCGTGGATTTAGAAAGGGGCGTCACTTGAAGGTTAAGCTGATTTAACAGGTGTGTTGACCAGAGTTGTCTTTCTTTCAGCTGCAATGCCCCTTGTGTCACTGTTTTCTCTGATTTCCCCAGTAAAATTCTGCTCCTAAGGCCCCCCCCACCTCCCCCCCCACTGAAAGTAAACACACACACACACACACACACACACTGACGGGAACCAATTTATTGTCAGATTAACTATAAAAGCTGTACTGACACACACACACACACCTTTTTTTTGAAAATTACACTATACTTGTAGCGGTACCATAGCCGATGAGGTTTTTAACCGAGGCGTGGTTACCGCTAAAACCTATCTATATTCATAAAAATCGGGACTTTTACTGGTTTTCGTACTGCCTCCGGGCATTGCCTCCAGTATTGTACCCACCATGTTTGTATTTACAATTGTCCCATATGCTGTCTGATTCAGACCAAGAGGACGTAAAACACATTTTTCGTCGAACACACATCACCCACACACACACACTACAGACACATACACACAACCTTGTGATTACTACTTGTGGCCGGTGCCATAGCCGATGAAGGTTAAACTCGAGGCGTGGTCAACCGCTACAGGTATCTGTATTAGATTTAAAAAATCGGAACTTTACTGGTTTAGTACTGCCTCCCGGGCATTGCCTCCAGTATGGTTCCAACCATATTTGTATTTACAAAATTAATGTCCCATATGTGTCTGATTCAGACCAAGAGGCCGTAAAACTCCATTTTCTCTCTATTCTCACACACGACACACACACACAACACGCGCGCGGCGCGCGCACTTTTAGTGGAAGGACGTTAAACTGAACTTGAAGAACAACACGCACTGGCGGCGCACGCACGCACAAAGAGAGAGATATATAGAGAGAGAGAGAGAGGGGGTGGTGGGGGGGGGGGGGGGGGGGGGGGTTGGGGGTCCGGGGAATACTACAGACGGAGAAAGACAGAGAGATAGAGATTCTGCGGGCAGGAATGTGGAGAAAATTTATTGATCAATGTTTCAGAAGGCAGCACTTGTGACATGACACTAGGTCACTGCACTTATTCAATAGTATTAACGGTTCGATCAAACCCTGTTTTCCCCATTGATTGAGCATTTTTTGTAAAAAGTCACGTGACACATAATAAAAGTTAGTGAAGTGTGTGTGCCGGTGCGTCTGTTGTGATGTGTGTGTGTGTGTGTGTGTTGTGTGTGTGTGTGTGTGTGTGTGTGTGTGTTGTGTGTGTGTGTGTGTGTGTGTGTGACCGTGGCGTGTGTGTGTGTGGTGTGTGTGTGTGTGTGTGTGTGTCACGTGTGTGTGTGTGTTGTTGTTGTTGTTGTCCTTCCACTAAAAGTGATTCAGACCATATCATTACATTGTAGTGTGATGTAGGAATGGTGAGAGTGAGTGGGTGTGTCTGTAAAGTGAATGGGTGCAATTATTAAAATGAAAGCAATTAAGTAGGTAGGCTAGACTAGTAGTAGTAGTAGTAGTAGTAGTAGTAGTAGTAGTAGTAGTAGTAGTCGTAGAGTAGTAGTAGTAGTAGTAGTAGTAGTCGAGAACGTCCCAAAGGCGATTCACTAATCAAATTATCAACATGAGTAATATGAGCTATGAGGAAAGACTGAAACTTCTTAATCTACCTAGCCTAGAGTATAGAAGAGCACGGGGAGATATGATTGAAACTTTTAAGATTTTAAATGGATAATTATGATACTAGAACTACAAACACACTTTTTTCTCTTAGTAACTCTACCACTAGAGGACACTCCTTAAAACTAACAAAATCATTAGTTCATACTAATATTTATGCACATTGTTTTCACAAACAGGGTTATTAACAATTGGAATTCACTACCAAATGATACTGCAACCGCAGGAACACTCAATAGTTTTAAAAAACAAATTAGATAATTTTTGGGAAGATTATTGCTTCCATACTAACATAAGTATTCAGTAATTAATTAGTATGCAGATCAGTTTGTTTGTTTTCACTGTATGTTGTACTCTTTTAAAAAAAAAATAAAAAAAAATATATATAAATAACAAAATCAAAAAAAAACAAGTTTTAAATTGCGATTCCTTATAAACTAAAAGGAAATAGTTTAAAGGCTATTTAAAAGCCTATATGCCGTATATGATATGATATGAATATGATATGATCGTAGTAGTAGTAGTAGTAGTAGTAGTAGTAGTAGTAGGATAGTAGTAGTAGTAGTAGTAGTAGTAAAAGTAGTAGTAGTAGTAGTAGTAGCAATAACTGCTGCAGCAGCAGCAGACAGCGTAGTAGCAGCAGTAAATAACAATATATATTTAAAAAAAATTAGTGAACAATTTTTCCTGGTTTAAATTTTGTTATAAGACACATATATGCACATTGATATTGTACAAAACAATAGTAATTTAGAAAAGCTGCAATGACATTAACTATGACTACGACAGCACTCAACAAACACAAGGACAACAACAACTGCAGTAATGTTAATAATAATGACTGCGATTTAACAATGGTAATACAACAAGTAATATTATCATCCTGACAGTGACAGTGACCACTGTAGAGGCAATAGAAATGGTAGGTACAGTATCCATCATAATAAAAATAGCAGTACTATCATCTCCTCCTCCTCCTCTTCCTCCTCATCATTGTCATCAACTATCACTGCACTCCATCATCATTAGTATTTTAATGAGGACTAGCGCCCAACGCCCCGTACTGGTAACGCCTAGTACAGGTAACGCCAAGTACCGGTAACGCTGAGTACCAGTTTCGCTGGGTCCGCGAAATATTATATTTTTACTTTTGTGGCTGAAAACCCAATTTTTAGACACCTACCACTTTCAAGGCCTACCATCTCCCGGACCGTGACCTTGACCTTGATCAGTATGCAATGATCAGAACAAACATATGCCAAAGTACCTACATGCCAAGATTGAAGTCCCTAAGACCAACGGTGTGGACGTTACAGCCCCTTAAAGATTTTCGGTTGTGAAGGTCATGCGCCAAGGTGAAGGTCATGATGGCAATAATCTATGTGCGGACGCCTTCCTATCATGGTGACACGCCACCACACAAAATTGGAAACGATTCGGTGAAGCAGGTTCGGAAGATATGCGTGGGGCAGAAAACCACAATTATTAGACCCATACCACTTTCAAGGCATACCGATCTCCCTGACCTTGACCTTGACCTTCATCGGTACGCCATCATCAGAACGGCCATAAGCGGGGGAAGTACCTCCATGCCAAGTTTCAAGACTCTAGGACCTGTGGTGTGGAAGTTATGGCCCCATAACGATTTTCGTTTTTCAAGGTCATACGCCAAGGTCAAGGTCAGAGCGGCGAAAAGTTTTTGTGCGGATGCCTTCCTCTCATAGGGACACACCATCACACAAAATTTGAAGTGATTCGGTCAAGCGGTTCGGGAGATCCTTAGGACAGACAGAAAAGACAAGAAACACAAACCCCCCCCCAAAAGAAGGAAACACCTGAACGAAAACTTACTCCTTTGTGATCGTAGATTGGCAAAGGACAAAAACAGAAAAACGAACTACTGAAAGCCAACTTAGTTCGGCCTTTCGGCCATGTCGGGCATTTGTAAATACAAAGATTGTGGGAAACAATACTGGAGGCAATGCCCGGAGGCAGTGCTAATCCAGTAAAGTCCCGATTTTTTAATAATACAGATACGTGTAGTGTCATCCCCTTGTTAATCTCCACTGCCCCCCCCCACCACCACCATCCCTCCAACCCACCCACCCACCCACCCCCTACCCCACCCACCCACCCCCTACCCCACCCACCCACCCCCTACCCCACCCATAACCAGCTGGCTGACCTACTCGTCACCCCAGCAGGTGTGAACCATGGTCTCATGCCCACAGCAGTCCCCACCCCCCTTTAATAACAGCACGTTTGGACAGATGTCGTTTCGCCTAGTCAGCGAAACTGTAAATTGGTGCATATCACGCGCATTTATGAACGGATGCTGTTCAAATTTCCTGCCATGCTTTGCCCGGGTCATAGTAAGCCTGACAGCAAATTTGAAGCAATTTCGGTTAAGAAACGGCGGACTGAGTTATTCGTGAAAAGGTGAAGCGGCATCTAGCGCGCGCGTTTCTGAACCGAATTCGCTTCCGGTTTGGCACATCGATAGTCCCTGGCCCCGGTCATCTTCCTACCAAATGCGAAGGCAATCGGCCAAGAAACGCCGGAGATACGGGCGCTGATAGGCCGGCGGATGCGCGTTTCGTGCATTTTGCGAAAACCGCGCCCTCCCTCCCCTGCCCCCCCTGCGCGCAAATGATACGGCCGCCTCGGTTGCCGTTGCCATCAGCCCCCCGTTAGGGCTCACAGCAAATTTGAAAAGCGATTCGGTCGAAAAAACGGCGGAGTTATAAGGCCCGTTTCGTGTTCAGACACACACACACAGACACACACACACAACACACACACAACACACACACACACAAAACACACACACACACCACACACACACACACGGGACACTTGGCTTTTTACTATATGATGATGATGATGATTATAATAGCCATCAATAATATTTTTTATAATAGGCCTAATTACTGAAATAAATACATTTAATTGATGGAGTATATAAAAATTATGTAAGACTAGCGCAACGCCCCGTACCGGCAACGCCTAGTACAGGTAACGCCAAGTACCGGTAACGCTGAGTACCCGTTTCGCCGGGTCCCGCGAAATATTATATTTTTACTTTTGTGGCTGAAAACCAATTTTTAGACCCCTACCACTTTCAAGGCCTACGGATCTCCATGACCTTGACCTTGACCTTGATCAGTATGCAATGATCAGAACAAACATATGCCAAAGTACCTACATGCCAAGATTGAAGTCCCTAAGACCAACGGTGTGGACGTTACAGCCCCTAAAGATTTTCGGTTGTGAAGGTCATACGCCAAGGTGAAGGTCACGAACGGCGATAATTTATGCGCGGATGCCTTCCTCTCATGGTGACACGCCACCACACAAAATTGGAAACGATTCGGTGAAGCGGTTCGGGAGATATGCGTGGGGCAGAAAACCCCAATTATTAGACCCATACCACTTTCAAGGCATACCGATCTCCCTGACCTTGACCTTGACCTTCATCGGTACGCCATCATCAGAACGGCCATAAGCGAAAGTACCTCCATGCCAAGTTTCATGACTCCAGGACCTGCGGTGTGGAAGTTATGGCCCCTTAACGATTTGGGGTTTTCAAGGTCATACGCCAAGGTCAAGGTCAGAGCGGCGAAAAGTTTTGTGCGGATGCCTTTTCTCATAGGGACACACCACCACACAAAATTTGAAGTGATTCGGTCAAGCGGTTCTGGGAGATCCTTAGGACAGACAGAAAAGAACAACAAACAAACAAACAAAAGGAAACAAATCTGAACGAAAACTTATCGTAGATTGGCAAAGGACAAAAACAGAAAAACGAACTGAAAGCCAACTTAGTTCGGCCTTTCGGCATGTGGGGCATTTGTAAATACAAAGATTGTGGGAACAATACTGGAGGCAATGCCCGGAGGCAGTAAAAAACCAGTAAAGTCCCGATTTTTTTTTTATAATACAGATACGTGTAGTGTCATCCCCTTTTAATCTCCACTGCCCCCCCCCCCCCCCCCACACACACACACCTCTATTATTAATTGTTTTTAACTTGAGACCTGCAGCCGGACAAACAAACAAAAAACCCACGGTAGAATTAGAAACACAACTTTCTTAGCTGAGGTAATAATATATAGCGAAGTGTCAATGGCAGATGGTACTGCAATACAAAACTAATACTTTTAGGACAAAAACAAATGGTTGCGTGCGTGGGCAATAGGTGTCACATTGCTCTGCCAAAACGTGAACATAGTGTCACGTATGTCAGTGCCATGTGTCTGCTTACGGGTGACAACATCTGTTATCTGAGTGCATGCATGTACATGTGCAGGCAGTGCAACTTTTACCATAGCGTCAGCAAATTGTAGCCAAATTGTGTATGTGCAAGAAAGCGTACAGGTGTACCATCCGGCCGCTTCGGATGGGGTCTTAAAGCAAGTCTGACCCGTGCGCCTTACGCACTTAAAAACCACGGCAGTGAAAAGTCGATAAGAGCAGGGAGGGTCCTGCTGCTTGGTATGAAGGAAACTGATAGCAAGGATTCCCGAGTAACCCCCCAACATTTCTTTTAAATGGTGGTGCTGCACTAGCGGACACGCACTCTCCAGGTGGGAGCAGTCCGAATTTCACAGATCTAGAGGCTCGTTTCTGTGATTAGAAAACAATACCATATCGTACCATCTGTATAGCTCTTATCCATTAAGTTCTAAACGCTTTATAACTGAATGGCACTAAATGTAGGCCTATAGCCTACTGAAATCCTTTCACACGATCCCCATCCCCCATCCTACACATTCCCACACGCGCACACTCAAAATGTTCAAAATCATACGTAGGCCTATTACTGGGCGGGACAGGCCTACACTCTTACTTGTCAATAATTACAAGTGAAAGAGGGGAGGGTTTAAAGAAAATGTTTTAGAGAGAGTTCGCATAGTCTTCCATTTATATAAGATTAAGTGTATTTTTACTGGCTGATCACGAATCCCAGCATGTCAATGTTTAATCATTGTTTGGTTGCATATAGGCATTTTATTTATCTATAAAGAAAACTTTTACAGCGCTTAATCTTAAAGCTCTAAGAGAGAGAGAGAGAGAGAGAGAGAGAGAGAGAGAGAGAGAGGAGAGAGAGAGAGAGAGAGAGAGAGAGAGAGAGAGAGAGAGAGAGAGAGAGAGAGAGAGAGAGAGAGAGAGAGAAAGAGAGAGAGAGAGAGAGAGAGAGAGAGAGAGAGAGAGAGAGAGAGAGAGAGAGAGAGAGAACTCGGAACTCGGAAAAGTTTAATGTATATCGGCCTTAGGCCACAATACATATCAAGGGACTGGGTTAGAGGGCGAGTTGCTATAACATCAAACAATTTTCAGGTTGTATAATAATAATACAATATAACATATCATATATCATATGCCGACACAAGAAATATCTGTTCGAATAATTTCCCATTTCCATATAAGGCATAGAGACTCTTTAGAACAAACAAAGCCTTAGCATATTGTAACACTATATCAAATAGTAGGTAACTACACAAAAATGCAAGAGAGAGAGAGAGAGAGAGAGAGAGAGAGAGAGAGAGAGAGAGAGAGAGAGAGAGAGAGAGAGAGAGAGAGAGAGAGAGAGTGATGATGAATCGATGATGATGATGCTGATGGTGGTGGTGGTGGTAGTGGTGTGGTGGTGGTGATGATGATGATGATGAAGCACCAGAAAGCATTGCAGGTAGGGCATATATCGACGCAAAAAAACCAAGATGACAAAGCCATATAAACGTTCTCCCAGTCCAACAACAAAGAACAAAACAAAAAGATCGATCTCATTGGAAATAATATGCTTGCATGACTTACCATTTGGTGAAATAACATTACAGGCATAACTTCTGGACATGTGATACCTTTCTGCCGTTTTTCATCATCATCAGTTCACTAATGTAGACAGTGGCGACGGGAACACATTTATAATTTTTTGTATAAATCGATTTAACCGGGAGTGCGCTAGTCATCTGGGTGAATCAATGCAATGAGTCTCATCCTTGGGTTATCAGGGACGAATCTGCTAAATTTAATTATGATGGATACCATATTTTTGACAATATTTCATCATCGTTTTAAAACGTCAGATCAACCTGGACTACGTTTAAATGGCTTGATGTTTGATGAAAACTATCATAACGTGCATCAATGTCAGAACATGGGGTACGTACCACTTTGCCGAGTTAGAAGGCGATGTCAGCGAAGTGGAATATAAGAACGTTTCACTGACGCACAGATGCTCCCCAGATGGAAGACGGGGAGTGGCTGCTCATGTGGCGGGGTAATCAAAAACGGTCACACGTGTAATGTTCTCAATCCCTAGCTAATGCACTTGTACCGTAGTGTTCAAGTGCTGCGGCTGTTCTTCTTCTTCTTCCCGTTGATCGGCCTCGGGCCTTCATCAAGTCAGTTGAAGATTCTGCCGATGTTGGAGAAAAAAAGAAAGAAAAACGATGGTCATGCGCACAGCCAAGCCAAAGCAAGTTAGAAACAAATAATAAGTAGGGGAAGACGGGGTAAAAAGCGCATGGGCGGGTAAGAAGCCCACCCCAATTATCTCATGAAATAAAGAAAATTTCAGTCAAATTTGCCCATGAGACGAATGCTAGACATTAACGCTCGTCTCATGGGCAAAATGAGACTGAAATTTGCTTCATTTCATGAGATAATTGGGGTGGGCTTCTTACCCGCCCATGCGCTTTTTACCCCGTCTTCCCCTAATTAAATAGACATAAATGATTAGAAGAACTAAAATGCACAAAAACACAAAACAGACAAAAGAGGGTGCGGGGAGGGATGCAAATAAATAAAAGGTATAGTGTCCCTAGTCTGATGTGCCCAGCATTAGTGGAGCTGTCGGACAGGCTAAAATGCTTTTCAACCCCCAGCAAACTGGAGACCTAGTCCGGCCCCAAACCCAGCCTAACGCTGGACCAGGCCCACAGTCTCCAGATCAGAAGATGTTCGGATGATCCCTGGGGTCTTTTAGCCAATATAAACTCAACAACAACACACAGACAGACACGGGCCTACATGCAAACAGAGAGATAGAGAAACGCACAGCCCTCGTTCCCATCCTAATGTACTTCTGTTCTAGTAGAACGGGCAAAAAACGGGCAACGTACTTGGCAACAGATGTTGGGCCATTGTATTCATTCGCTCCAGCTGTTAGTGTTGTTTGTGCTATGTTTAATTCGATAATCAACCATGATTAGCTTTTCCTTTCATCCCTACCCGCCCCGCCCTTTTACCGCCCCCCCCCCCCCCCCCCCCCAGTGACTGACGTCGTGAGACTGTTTCAGTTGTGTGTTTTTCACGCTTGTTTATAGCCAAATAGTATAATAGGCCTACTGTGCGTATTTGGCAGTCTACAGTCGTGTCCGACTCCTAAGGGCCAGCCACACGTTCTAAAATCGCATGACTGTACGATACGATTCGATCACCAGAACAAATGTGATTTGCGCGCTTCGAGACCACGTGATCGAATCGTATCGTACAGTCGTGCGATTTTAGTGGACGTGTGGCTGGCCCTTTAGATTTCCAGAGGCAACTGCTGTTCTCAATCTGAAATGTGTTTACAGTGTTGTTGTCGTTGTCGTATCCTGGCTAAAAGACTCCAGGGATCAATCTCAACAGCCGAAGCACTTGGACACTATATGGTACAAATGCTCCAGCTAAGTATGAGAACATTAGGGGAAGACGGGGTAAAAAGCGCATGGGCGGGTAAGAAGCCCACCCCAATTATCTCATGAAATGAAGCAAATTTCAGTCTCATTTTGCCCATGAGACGAGCGTTAATGTCTAGCATTCGTCTCATGGGCAAATTTGACTGAAATTTTCTTTATTTCATGAGATAATTGGGGTGGGCTTCTTACCCGCCCATGCGCTTTTTACCCCGTCTTCCCCTACGTGTGTGACCATTGTTGAGTACCCCGCCACTGTGCCGTGAGCAGCCACACTCCAACTTCGGAGGATTTGGGAGACTGATGATGTTATGCTAGCAGCTTGTCATGGCTAAAGACAATCCCCGCGTAACTATGCAGAGCATAACAACATCTTGATGTAGCCTTGGTGTTCTAGCCTATATCAATTGGTCTGACACAGCCTTAAGCCAAGGCGAGCGCTTACAGTGAAAGAGCCTTTCCTAGGGGACATCCCTACTCTCTCGGCCATAAGGTATTTTAAGCATAGTTGGCATTTAAGAGGGCGCCAGAAGGCGAAAGAATCCCTAAGGCTGCAGAACTAATTCCGACCAGTGCCAGAGCTTAGAGCTCGGTACATGTATATTATTATTATTTTATATCATTCAAGGCAAACCACCGGAACGTTCGCATTTAGTAGCCATTATATTTCGAATTTATTAAACTCCTTTTCGTAAACAACCACCCATGGACTATGTATTATGTTGTTGGTCTTGATTTTGATCTTTGACTCTATTGGACATGTCAAAAGTTGACTTGGCGATATCGGACCCAAACGGGCCGAAATGAACTGAAACGGACCGAAACGCCCAAACTGATATACCTAGATTAAATCTTAGGATAGCAACCTTTGTTTTTGGAGAAACCTAGGACCCTCAAATGTAACATGCATATAGGTAACTAGGATATCTAGGCCAAGTTCGAAAATTAAGGTCTTTGGACAAGGATCAAGATTACAGGAGCCGAAAATGCTGCCACGCGACTGGTTGATCTAGCGTTTTCACGCTCTAGTTTTGTTTTTGTTCTTGACCTGACTACGCATTCGCACTCGCACACGCACACACATTCACACACATATACAATTATGCATGCACACTCATGTGCTGGCATGGGCACACAATATTTGTATCTAGATTCTTATATCAAGCCTCAGCTTGAGTCCATTTCGGTCCGTTTCGGTGTTTAGAAGTACCCTTTCCTACCGCACTTCTTGGGTGATGTTGATCAAGAATATGGTCATAGGTATGTAGGGTCAGTGTGTGTGTGTGTGTGTGTGTGTGTGTGTGTGTGTGTGTGTGTGTGTGTGTGTGTGTGTGTGTGTGTATGTTGTGTGTGTGTGTGTGTGTGTGTGTGTGTGTGTGTGTGTGTGTGAGTGTGTGTGTGTGTGTGTGTGTGTGTGTGTGTGTGTGTGTGTGTGTGTGTGGAGAGGTGTATGTGTGAGTGTGAAGAGAGGTGTGTGTGTGTGTGTGTGTGTGTGTGTGTGTGTGTGTGTGCGTGTGCGTGCGTGCGTGTGCGTGTGCGTGCGACGGTGTGCGTGTGTACGTACGTGTGCGTGCGTGCGCGTGCGCGCGGTGTGTGTGTGTGAAGAGGGATAGGTGTGTGTGTTCAATAGCCCTGCTAAATAACGGTTAAATTGGTAAAATGAAAAAAACCCCAAAAAAACCCCAGCAGGCATACATTTTCGTGTCAGTGCTAATTTATTAAGTACTTCCCACATAACACCACCATTAGAGAAATAGGTCAAATAGATACATTTAACAGCA
>CM065688.1:32253881-32268881 GCA_017654935.2 Phymorhynchus buccinoides
AACCGAAGAAACATGGAGAACATAGACTCAATTCGTGTCGTTGACACGAGTCAGCCAAAAATGTAGCTTTGAGGGGGGAAACTGAGCTATTGAGAATACACCTATGTGCTTGCTATCTTGTTCACAGCGGAAGTTGAAGGTGTGTCTGATCACATGATCATCTCATTCTCAAAATGGTGGATGTTGCTTTAGGCGAGATAAGGCGACCCTGCTTTGGTCACAACATTTGCCATTATTCAACGTCTTGATCGACGAAATGTGACATGATATAAAACGTGAACTTTGTGCATTACAGGATGATGCGGCCATGTTTACTATTAGTCTTGGGGATCGCCTTCTTGCTGAAGACGACAGCTGCGCTTCATTTACAGGGAACATGGAACTCAAAAGACTTTTTTGTCTTTCTTGCCAAGTTTGGATTCCAAAAGACGAACCCTCAGAAATTGGATGATACCCAGGGCTTCATATATGGTAACATCACTGCTTTGGACTCATCTGGAAATGCAGTAAACCATGAGGATTTGACGTTGGTGGTAGTAGACAGTGAATACTTCATCCATTTCTATGGTAACCGAACTTTGCCTCTGGCAGAGGTTTGCCCTGTGATGTTCCACAAAATAGACAAGATAGCATTTGACTACATGTGCAATACAAAAGGGGTGGAGGACTTCCTGCGTGCAATTCCATGCCCCAGAGGACAGCTGTGCTTCGATGAAGACAACCCTTCCAATGTGTTACGAGGATATCAATTCACTTTTAAAGTGCGTGACACTCAGCAACCCAGGTGAGCTTCTTCTTCTTCTTCTTCTTTTTTATTATGATGTCCAACTTCATTGTTTTGAAGATTTTGATGACTCCAATGGGGGTTCAGCAAAGAAAATGTACTGGCAGTCAGCAGGTGTTTAACCCTCTCACGGCTACATACGCCAAATCTGACCGATTTTTTCTTTACCATTGGCTCCCGTAGCGCCGATTGCGCCCGCTGAATGCCCGGTCTAGTAGTTTCACTTTCACTTTTGCCCTACCCACAATGCAATATACTAAGTTAGTTCTTCCTGTCCCTGACTCAGTGGTCCGTTTTTGGTTCTTACACTAGTTACAGCAAGGGAAAGCACCCACTAGTCTTTTTGAACGGATTTTTCGAAGTGACCCCAAATTGTTTTCTTCTTTCCACGTGACGTGCACAGTATTGACTCGGCGTGATGCTCGGAGCGCCATTACGGATTTTTTTAATTCCAATTCATGGTTTGTTGTGTGACAGTGTGTTAGCTTTGGAATGAAAATATCATCATTGCTATTCAATATGCATCTTCCAGAAATTAAATGTGAGTTAGACTTTATTCTGGGTGATTTTTTTAAATAAAAGATTTGGTGTGACATTCGGAGTTACCTCCCATCACTTGGTATTCAATATAGATTATCGGTTCGATTGATCAGAGTGAGAGGGTTAAGGAGTCTTGATTGGTACTGGTAGGGAGAATGAGGGGGTGGGGTGGGGGGTGGATAAAAAGGGGGTGAGATGTAGCAATTGTGGTAGCGGCAAAGGGATTGGGAGGGAAAGTGGGAAAAGAATGGAGGGAGGGGGTATGGAGGGGATGGGGAGGGAGTTACAGCTGGATTTTGAAGGCTTAACACTGTAGCTGATGTTAGCATTTTGTTACTGCCATGGATGGATGAAGCATGTTCCACTCGACAATGGTCTGAGGGAAGAAGGACTGCTAACAGAAAGTAACAGAGTCTTGCATGTTGACAGTTGGTACGTCTCAAGAGCTTGGGAGTTCTTTCGTTTCTTTCAATTGGGATTGTTCTTGCCATCCATGTTTATCCTGCTCCATCCGTCCCCTTCATTTAGAGTAATTAGACTGCTATTTGTGCACAGGATGCATGCTGTGTGAATTCGTTTCCCCTTTCCCACTGGCACAACATGGCCTAGTAAAAGTAGTATACTCCTACTGAATAGTGGAATGTGCTTTATTTAACATGTGCGCAAGACCTTGTGCATGTGATGGCTCATGGAACTTTGGTTTTAAATCTCCACCAAAGGACTTTTTCCCCAACTGACATTATTAGCGATTAGGTACCCATTTATACGTGAGTGGAGTGAGGAAGCAGGAGTATTAATTATTTAAACTAGTGTCTTTCCCAAGAACACAACATCACTGTTACAGCATTTGAACTTCCTCATTCACAAACCTGACAGATTATTAGCTGGCAATTTTGTTTTTAATCACTTAGCCACGGCGGCTCTTTCTTTAGTTTTAATAACTGCGTTTCAATTGCTTAGGATGTCGATTCTATCTTTAGGCTATAAATTATTAGTATAATATTGTATTTTTTAATACTGCTGATTAGGATTCTTATTAATCTTAATCAGACTTTGAAACCCTTTTGCTTGGAACAGACATAATTTGTATTCATCGTACTCCTCATGGTCAAAATAACAATTTTAAACAACCAACCAAACAGCAACAAAAGTTTTAATAATCAACATGTTTACAAGTGCTTTGCCAATCATCATGCAAGATCACTGTCTGACCACATACAGTTTTTAACTTAAAGGCAAACATTTTGTTTGCAAACCAAGCTTCTGTTTATCAAACATCAGATGCTCATACATGTAGTCATACTGCATACTGCTTGGCAGTGTACATTGATTTTTACACAATTTATCAAAGCATATGACTTAGGTATAATCTGTTAACTTTATAAATTGATTTTTGTTTTTATGATTTATCACTTTGTCTTGAGAGTTTGTGCATTATATATTAATTAGTCAGTGTTGTTGTTGCTTTTCAAATCAAGTGAAAATCCCAATTCTGCTATAAACTATGTACAGATTTTGGTACGTGAGCATGGTGTCATGCTCCAGAGACCGCGGCCACAAGCAGTGCCAATGGCAGCCGGAAGCCATGAAAGAAACCCTCACCATCGCTTACGACATTTGGCTGGTCAATGGCGACCCTTCCAGCAAGGCGCTGAACCCTTTTGAACACCAGTTCTCCTTCGAATTCCACGACGTGTTCGAAATCCACCTGGTAGCCCTCCTCCTGATATCAGGGATCCTGGCCCTGTGGATGTACGCCTTGTTGAAGCAGAAGCACATGATCACCAAGCTGCTGACGGTGGTGTTTGCCGGTGAGCTGCTGAGCACGGTGCTGAGCCTGACTCACGTGGCGGTGTTTGCCTACAACGGGAAAGGACTGGACTGGATGAGCAAGGTGGGCACGCTGGTGGACATCGGGGTGCAGTGCCTCTTCATGATGTTCCTGCTGCTGCTGGCCAAGGGCTGGGGCATCACCACTCAGGAGCTCAAGTGGAAGTCTGTGCTGTTTGGGATCTGTGGGGTATACACCGTGCTGAACCTCTTCTTGTACATCTGGAACTTGGTGAGTTTAAATGTTGATGGGGAAGGGGGAATGGTTCAGGAGGTGGAGGATTAAATATAAAAAGGAGATTGAGGAGAGGATTGTACTTTTTTGTAGGGTCGTTGTTGTTGTTGTTGATCCCTGGCTTAATGACTCCAGGGATCATCCCAACAGCCAGAGCACTTGAACAATTCAGTACAAATGCACCAGCTAGGGATGAGAACATTACGTGTGTGACCGTTTTTGATTACCCCGCCATGTGGGCAGCCACACTCCGTCTTCAGGGGATTTTAGACTGATGATGTTATGCTGGGAGCTTGTCATGGCTTAAGACAATCCCCGCACAACCATTCAGAGCATAACAACATTTTGATGTAGCCTTGGTGTTCTAGCTTATGTCAACTGGTCTGACACAGCCTCATGCTATTAAAGGCAATTTTGTAGGGTCAAATGTAAAGTAAACGTTAATGCAGTTTGTATTTAAATTGAATTCTAGTAAGATTTAGTTTAAGACCAAGAGCAAAATTCAAAACACACACTCTCTCTGTGTCTCATCATTGAACCTATCCCCAAACTTATTTAAGAGGTCAAAACAAATTATGAATAATATTATTTATGCAGAAATCTATAACTCTTTAAAAAGAAGAAGGAAATTTTAGGCGAAACAATTGAACTTGAAGAAAAACTAAAATCTAATTCCTGTAGTGTAACTAAGTTATAACTTATACTAATAGTTTTGAGGAATTAGCCTAGGGTACATTATTAGTTTTATTGCTGTATATGACTTCAAAACTTGTGGTAACTCAGGGAGGACAGAATGAATAGGTATACAATCATTAAAAGTTACAAGTAAAAGTGTTGCTTTCCACAGAAAACACTTTCAACCCCTTGGAAATTGAAGTTGAAATGAATCTGATAAGTGGAGCATGTAAGTTGTCTGTATCTACCACGCTAAATCATAGTACCAACATTTACTGGAAATACTACCAGTCTACCACTGGAAATACAACCAGTCTAGTTATTAAGTTAATTACTTAACATATTTTCTGTAAAAAACAAACCAACAACAAAGTTTTACAATTCAGGCAGCTAATAAAAATAAAAGAGGATAAGTCCCTGAGACAAAACTTGTTATTTTGTTCAACTGGTCAGTCAAGATGAATTAAAAAATCTTTAGCTAGTTCAGGTCTGTATAAAGATCCAGCACTAAATACAATTCATGAACTTAGATGAAGATCTATGTATAGATCCATCACAATGCTCTGGTAAAGTCATTTGGCAGCTCTTCTGTTTTTGTTTTGCCTACCGGTGGCGGTACTGAAGTATGGTCAAGTGCTGTGACTTACATGTACTGGGGTGTGAAGAACCAAACAAGGCTCTAAAGTAATAATAATAATAATAAAGACATTTATAGAGTGCACATTCTACTTCTAGACGAACTACTCATGGCGCTTAACAGAACTAAAATTCACTCCACATGCAAGATTACATCATACACATTGAACATACTCACATGCGCTAGCATTCCCACCGTCACCCCCACGCAAACACTATATACTCATAGATCTATATAAACTAGGTACTAAGTACTACTAGCACTAGGCAGAGATGTGCAGGGGAGAGATGTGTAGACAGTAACTGTTAGTACATTACATGAATTTAGAAGCCTTTACTTTGTAGTTCGATCACAAAAGAGATCTAGATCTATGCAGTCAGTCTGATGGTTTCCCCCATATTTTTTATGTTCAGGACTGTTCTTTTAAAATTGCATGAGATAAACAATATCCGATTATACATACATGTACAGTGAGTGTATCTTTTCTATTAATAATTTAAAAATAAAAGTAAGTATCATTTCCATTGATCACTCTCTGCATCTCTCTCTCTCTCTCTCTCTCTCTCTCTCTCTCAGTTTCTGTCTCTTTCTCAGTTTCTGTGTCTGTCTGTCTGTCTATCTCTCACTCTCTCTCTCTCTCTCTCTCTCTCTCTCTCTCTCTCTCTCTCTCTCTCTCTCTCTCTCTCTCTCTCTCTCTCTCTCTGACTCTCTCTCTCACTCTCTCTCTCACTCTCTCATCTCTCTGATCTCCTCTCTTATGTCTGAATGAGTCAATCCCATTCTCTCTTGATCATTGATGAGGGCTATATTTTCCCCCTCTGCCTCAGGGTGCAATTCTTATGTGAACTTTCAAATATATGGAATGTATAATTTTATTAATTTTTATAGATACTAAGATAGAGCAGTTCAACTGAGAGAGCCAGAGTAAATTATACAATTTTTAAAATTTTATTATTTCATTGTGAATACTTTCTTTTAAAGGTCATGAAAAACAAAAAAAAAGCTGTTTCAAACAGACTGACAAAGATTGCAAGTAACGTCAGTTTATTGTTATGCCACATCATTTTGTCAGTTATGTTCTCTGCCTGCTTGCTCAGATGCTGTCTTCCAATCAATAAGTAAGAGAAACAGCTTTGAGGATTATTTGACAACCATTCTTGCTATTTCACCACCTGTTTCAGTGTATCACCCATGACTGACTCGCTCTATAACTTCTATTGTGTGCGAATGCCATGAATGCTTGTGTGTGTTTGCACTTGTATGCATCTGTAGGCTTGTATTGGTGTGTACGTACCTGAGAGTGTGTAGTGTGTGTGTGTGTCTCTGTGTGTGTGTGTGTGTATGTTTGTGTCTGTCTGTGTGTGTGTGTGTGTTTTCTGTGAGTTAGCGAGTGAGTTAGAGAGAGAGAGAGAGAGAGAGAGAGAGAGAGAGAGAGAGAGAGAGAGAGAGAGAGAGAGAGAGAGAGAGAGAGAGAGAGAGAGAGAGAGAGACTGAAACTAGTGAAAGAGAGAGAGAGAGTGAGAGAGAGAGAGCATTAATTTAGTTGATTAGTTGTATAACTTCACTGTGTTGATCATGTGTAAAACTGCTAGCACTGTAGGAGTAGGAGAAGTGGGAGTGCCACTCCACTCCAAACAGATCAGGAATGTTTGTTTTGCTCCATGTTTGCACACTATCATGGTATGGTAACTATTATTACTATTAGTAAGATTATTAGGTATTAGGTAGTTTATAGTCACAGAGGCGTCTCTGTGAAATTTGGGTTGCTCCCACCTGGAGAGCGCGTCGCATGCCACCCTTTTTTTTTGGCATGTGATTTTTGTGTGACTGATGAGGAAGGAAAGGGTGTGTGTGTGTACATTTTGACCAAATGACAACTTTTTCGTTGCCACTGGGTTTAACGTGTGCTAAGTGCATGGGCACACAGGACCTCAGTTTATCGTCTCATCCGAAATACTCCACGTTCATACCGTGAGGCCTAGTGCAAAGTGAGAGGAAAAATCCCCTGTACTCAGGTTCGAACTCCGGTTTACTTGACACAAGGCGAACGCGTTACCTCTGTGCCACTTTACATCATACTTTGTCAATTACGTTTGACTTTGCAGAAAAGATAATCTAGATAATATTAAATAATTCCCATTACTTGTGTGAGTACTGTGTACGTTTTCACTGGAATATATTCCAGGTATATATATCTATCTACCAGGTACCGGCAAATCCAATTTTATTCATATTACATGCTTACACCCCCACCCCCTTCTCTTTATCTCGTTTTTAAAGTTTAATACACTTAAACATGCAAAGAGAAGAGAACACTGACCAATATTTGGAAACAGCATGCAGCAACCAAGCTGTTAGTGTTACAGAATTACTGAATATGAAGATTTTAATCTGCTCTACCTCACACCCAAAGCACTTTTAACTTAAACTCAGTTTGAAACTGACAACATCAACAATAACATCAAAACTAAGTACCATTTTTGTGTTGTTTTGGTGTGTTTTTTGGTGTGAATTTATTGCGATTCCTTGATTGTTTGATACATCTAACATCTTAACTGTTAAAGAAAGTGATATAAAAAATGAACGAAATTTCTGTTTTTTAATCATCTTCGAAATAGTCAAACTGGCAACACATTCTGGCGATTTATATCCCTCTTGTTGATTGTAGTAGACACGGTCTACAGGACTGGGCAGGGAAGTATCATCAGTATGAGCAGGTGGAGATTGACATTGTCATCTCCAACGTGACCCCTAGCTTGTTTGGAATGAACAACTAAAAATTCTATGGATGTGCTAGTCAAGTGTTAAGCCTCTTTAGTCTTTCCATAAGTGTGTAAGGGTTGTCCTTGGTACTTCAGGTGGAGATCGACAACATCATCTCCAATACGGACGAGTGGCAGACGTGGCCAGGCTACGCGACGCTGGCCTTCCGGCTGATCGCCATGGTGTGGTTTGTGGTGGAGCTGCGACGCACCTACCACCACACGCCGCACGACGACCTGAGCTTCATCCAGCACTTTGGGGCCTTCTTCCTCATGTGGTTCATCTACCTGCCCGTGCTGGCCCTCATCAGCACACAGGTGTCCCCGCTGTGGCGCTACAAGACCATCCTTAGTAAGTGTTGGCTAAGGCCGTGTACACACATAAGCGTATATTCCATGCGGAAACCCGTGCGCAATCCATAGATAAGTGAAACAAAGAAGGGAAAAGATTTGCGCACGTGTCCGAATTTCCCCTATTATATGCGTAAACTTTTATCCTTCTTTCTTCCACTCACTTAGGGTTTTCCGTACGGAACTTACACGTCTAATGTGAACCTGGCCTAACACTGAGTAACAGTGTTTCTTTTGTTCTCTTCAGTGCATTTTAAAACATTTTAGTGTACTACTTTACAATGTAAAAGACAAGTGCTGTAATGTTGCACCTGTATTTTAATGGTGACTGTTGTTACAGGCATCAGGTATGCTCTGGACATTCTAGCATGTTGTTGCACCTGTTTTTTTAAATTTGTTTTACATGATGATTTGGTTTACACTACAGGCATCAGCCGTGCTGTAGACATTCTTGTGTCATGTGCTGTAATGTTGCACCTGGTTTTATGGTGACTATTGTAACAGGCATCAGCTATAAGCTGTGCTATGGACATTTTGATGTATGCTGTGTTGTTGCACCTGTTCTGGCCGTGTTGTTGCGCCTGTAGTTTTAATGGTGATTTTGTTGTTACAGGCTTCAGCTATGCTGTGGACATCCTGGCATACGCTGTGTTGTTACACCTGTGATTTTAATGGTGATTTTGTTGTTACAGGCATCAGCTATGCTGTGGACATCCTGGCATACGCTGTGTTGTTGCACCTGTAGTTTTAATGGTGATGTTGTTGTTACAGGCTTCAGCTATGCTGTGAACATTATGGCGTATGCTGTGTTGTTACACCTGTAGTTTTAATGGTGATTTTGTCATGGTGTCATGTGCTGTAATGTTGCACCTGGTTTTATGGTGACTATTGTAACAGGCATCAGCTATAAGCTGTGCTATGGACATTTTGATGTATGCTGTGTTGTTGCACCTGTTCTGGCCGTGTTGTTGCGCCTGTAGTTTTAATGGTGATTTTGTTGTTACAGGCTTCAGCTATGCTGTGGACATCCTGGCATACGCTGTGTTGTTACACCTGTGATTTTAATGGTGATTTTGTTGTTACAGGCATCAGCTATGCTGTGGACATCCTGGCATACGCTGTGTTGTTACACCTGTAGTTTTAATGGTGATGTTGTTGTTACAGGCTTCAGCTATGCTGTGAACATTATGGCGTATGCTGTGTTGTTACACCTGTAGTTTTAATGGTGATTTTGTTGTTACAGGCATCAGCTATGCTGTGGACATCCTGGCATATGCTGTGTTGCTGCACCTGTTACAGTTTTAATGGTGATTTTGTTGTTACAGGCATCAGCTATGCTGTGGACATCCTGGCATATGCTGTGTTGTTACACCTGTAGTTTTAATGGTGATTTTGTTGTTACAGGCATCAGCTATGCTGTGGACATCCTGGCATATGCTGTGTTGTTACACCTGTAGTTTTAATGGTGATTTTGTTGTTACAGGCTTCAGCTATGCTGTGGACATCCTGGCATATGCTGTGTTGCTGCACCTGTAGTTTTAATGGTGATTTTGTTGTTACAGGCTTCAGCTATGCTGTGGACATCCTGGCATATGCTGTGTTGCTGCACCTGTAGTTTTAATGGTGATTTTGTTGTTACAGGCATCAGCTATGCTGTGGACATCCTGGCATATGCTGTGTTGCTGCACCTGTAGTTTTAATGGTGATTTTGTTGTTACAGGCTTCAGCTATGCTGTGGACATCCTGGCATATGCTGTGTTGCTGCACCTGTAGTTTTAATGGTGATTTTGTTGTTACAGGCTTCAGCTATGCTGAGGACATCCTGGCATATGCTGTGTTGCTGCACCTGTAGTTTTAATGGTGATTTTGTTGTTACAGGCATCAGCTATGCTGTGGACATCCTGGCATATGCTGTGTTGCTGCACCTGTTCTGGCCGTCCAGGTCTGTGCTGTTCATGGTCAATGGAGAGCGGCCTCTGCCCATGTACGATCTTGAAATCACAGGTGCGTCATGATTTTGATGTGGTTGATGAAAAGCTTCTGGTTTCTTGCTTCAAAGTTCCTTTTGAGTTTGTGACTCTCCTGTGCACGTTTAGTGACAGTAGCTTAAATATTGATTAATGTACCTTGTTCAATTCAATCCAGCTGCTGCATTGTCTATTTTAAATTGTTTAAAATAGAAAATACTTCCCCGCAGCATGTGCACAGCAGGTAACAGTTTGACTTACTTTGACTCTCTCTTTTACCTTTTATTATCTTTATGCTTACCTTTTGTGCCAGCTTGTGGACTTAGAGCTTTTTTAACTGACAAATACCAGTTTTACTTATGAATCACAGTGGGGTGTTCATCTCTTATATTTGATTTTAATCATCTCACTTTTTCAGTTCCACTTTGATTTTCGTTTTAATTTTTCGCATTGTATTTGTCTAATCATAATACAGTTTTCTACTACATGAAATGATGATCACTTGTGTCACAGGACTTCTGGATGACATGCAGGAGACGACCCTCTTCACCCGCAACAGCAAGGAACAGCAGACGGACATTGAAAAGGAGGAGATTCACAGCCCTCCAAACAGCGGGGCGGCAGTTATCAATAAAGCCTTTGTGGCCAACGGCTCACCGCGTAGTCTCCCGTCTTCTAACGGTCATCTGAAGACCACCAAGTACACCGACGAACTGTCCAGTGATGAAGACAACACTTAGGGGAGTTGACCACATTTGAACAAACTGTCCCTCAAAACTGTGCAACTGCTTTCTCTGTTTGTCCACAACGGGCTTGGACGTTGTGCCCTGCTGATGTAATAACAAAACTTGTGTGTTCTTTTAGTTCTGATGGATCTAAGAAACCCTGATGTTTTCTCAGAGGCTGGGACTTACAAGAGAGAAACAAAACGTAAAGTAAAATAATTTAACGCATTTGAACATTATCGTGAATTGCATTCCCCTGATTGCGGTTGATTTAAAAAAATTGTTGAATTGTTTTTGTTGTATGTAACGGAGAACAGAGCTTTCTGCCATAAGTGTATGTCAGTAAAAAGAAATTGTCCGTGTCACATATTTACCATCATGTCAAATGACAGTGTCTGCTGAGGTAAGCTGAAGAAAGGAAATAGAGGAGGAATGGAAGATAACTATATCCATGGATGGAATCAAACTTGGAAGCTCTTGTTTCTTGATGTATGCTGTATCAACAAGATAGACAATGTACTCAAGTATGAAGCATATACCATCTATTTGGTTTGATTTTCCCCCTTCTGACACTGAAAACAGTCAGAAGACATAATTGTGTTCTGAATTCTACATACTTCTTCTTTTAAAAAACCCTTTTTAAGCTGTTCAAAACATAAAATATTCCAGTTTTGCTTCTTAATGTTTCTCATACTACCAGAATAATATGGGTTTTTTCCTTCCTTTATATAAGCAATAAGAACAAAGAATTGGGGATTTTATTTTATCATTACAAAATCGCTGTACAATGTTCTTGCAAAAGGTACTTTTAGTTTTCATTCATATCCCATTCCCATAGATCGCTTTGGTTTGGGTTTGGTTGATGACACAATGCTCATATTTTTGTAATTCCCAAACTACCATCAATTGACAAATTTTACAATGTAAAATGGAACATTATGTTTTTAGAGTACAGGTCTAGTTTATTTTGATTTTTGACATTATGTTATGTTTGGA
The DNA here is from genome assembly GCA_017654935.2 of Phymorhynchus buccinoides. NCBI lineage: Eukaryota > Metazoa > Mollusca > Gastropoda > Neogastropoda > Raphitomidae > Phymorhynchus > Phymorhynchus buccinoides. Next base: position 32,265,384 of record CM065688.1, read on the forward strand.
TTTGTAAAATAAGTTGTAAACTCTTTAGTAGTGTGGATTCAGGGATAAACTTAATTTAATTTTTTTGAGATATATGACTATAGCTTTGGGGGAAAAAAGTAATAACATTGTGCAGTAATAAATAGATTAAACCCCTGTTGTTGTTTTTTCTGCTGCCTTCCGTATTCCAAAGATTTGCTGAGTAACCAGGAAGGCTAGGAGAGAGTATGGAACAATAATATTTGAAGTGTAAAGAGAAAGTAAACTCCCATGTTATGTTGTAAAGATGGTGGAGTGTAATTGGTTTTCTTCTTTTAATTAATGCCTAAAATTGATATTTGCTTCATAATGAATATTTAAATTTGTCAGCATAATTCTGTTATGGCTTCATTTGTTGTTTGGAAGAGAGATACGAGAGGGAGACAGAAGTTGGAATGATAGAATGAAATAGATGGAAAGAAATATGAAAAATCATGACTCAAATTTGTATCACGACTTTGTTTTGAAATGTATGGGGAATCTTATCATTCATAGATTGATGTTTTAGAATGAAGAAAATTGTAATAGCCTTTCTTGGCATTGATTCTAAAATTTGTTTGCTTATGGTGCTAAAAAGTCTTGAACTATTTCACACAGATAATGAGATATCCTTCCTTTGAGAGCATGTTTTTTTTGTTTTTTAAAAATTCATAAGCAAAGTCTAAATCATGCATGCTGATATCCTGCATAGCAGGCATTTAGACTGACAGATAAGTCAATCTAAACGCCTGCTCTGTTGCAAGTTGCATTGTCGAAGATCTATATATCCATACTAAGTAATCAGGGATTACCTTTCAATTTATAACTGCAATACTGGCTTTGAGATTATGTAGTTTGGCAATAATTTGGACATTTCTTACTGATGAACCTTTTGATTTCTGAAGGCAGTTTGTGGAGCACAGGGAGTAGCTTTTTCAAATAAAAAAAGTTTAATATTTCTTTTTGTTATATTTATTTGAGAATAAAAATGTCTGTTTGATAAAAATGCGATATTAAACACTTTCCCATTGATCTCAACATGTATTTAATTTAGCTGTGACTATTTCAGTCTAAAAATAATGCACATTAGGATGATTTCTAGGCTTTTTTTAAAATCACAAAACCCCCAAAACTACCCTAAATGTGACTAAATATCAAATATTATAATATTTTATACTGTTTGACACATATATTAAATCACACTGCTGCCTGTATGTTTCAGAAATAAACTGACAAAAAAACATATTCTTGGATTGGCAGATTTGTCCATTTTCTAAACCTGCTTAAAATGATGATAGGCTGAACAAGGTTATAGAAGTCTGGATGCTGACAGGCTGGAATGCATACAGAGACAAGCAGCCCAATTCGTAACGAAAGATTACAAATCAAGGAGCCCTGGCTGCGTGACAAAGATGTTGCTACCGACATTGGAGGAGCGTCGGAAACAACAACGACTCAACCTCTTCCACAAAATCTCAGGTCTGATTCCTACTCTTCCACCCGAGGCGTTCCTCTCCCCAGTAGCCTCAAACAGAAGAAGAATTAGACCGACAAGATTCACCGGGCTCACAGAAGAAAACATCATCCAAAGACAGACAGTTAACAACTCTAGAGGCTTCATCGTTCCACCGAGCCACACAGTACAATACAGGAATTCATTTTCTGTGAGAACTGGTGGATTGGAACCAGATGACAGATGCCTCCATTGCAGCAGGCCCCGCCAGCGCAGCATCATCAGCGCCAGGCGGCTCACCATCAGGGCCTGCACCAATCCAAGACTAATTCTAGGAAGTAGGGGCCATAGATCAAAGTAGTGGTAAATGAAGGGCAGGAGCTGTGCCGGTCGGCGTTCATCCCCGGTGAGTGCTATGCTAGCCGAAGTGGTCCAGCCTAGTTACTGCGAAATAAAGGTCTATGGTCATTTATTATTACAATTCTTTTTAGGACAGACTGCCTTTAGCATCCAGACAGTAGATCTATTATTTATTAAGTCAACTCTCAATGCACTCTCACTATGCACTCTATTGAGTAAATAGCCTTCATAGGCTCCTTCAACGACACATAGAGCAACCAGAACCAGAATGTCAGTAATTGCCGGTTACGGCAGGTGGACATTATTGGCAGAAGAAGAAGAACCAGAAGCTTTTCGGTCTAAGCTTTCATGAAATCAATATGCCAGAATTACTGAATAAGTCCCCTTGCTTTTAATGAAGTGATGGTTGTTTGGCCGATTTGCTTGAGTTTCTCTGCTTGTTACCTGTTGTTGACATTCAGTCTGAGGAATGGAACAGATGAAGCTCCAAGCAAAGAATCAGAGACAGCCTGTGATAAAAAAAAACCTGTACTGTTGGTCACAGTTTATGAGAAAGACGAGTCTCTGCATGTGTGTGCGTGTGTGTGTGTGTGTGTGTGCAATCTTCCTGTTGGGCAGCCAACTTCATCACTAGTGTGTGTGTGTGTGCGCGTGCATGGGTGCTTGCATGAAATCATCATCAGCTGGTCAAAATTGTAGTGAACAGACCTCTGGATTGTCTTGTTTTATAAAAAAAACACCCATTTTATTACATTGTATATAGTTTATGTATTCTTATTGTTTCCCACCTCTCATCACAAAACTTTTTGTCTTTCCTTCATTGCAGATGCACAACATTTTGATATTGGCCTATCAGTTTGAGAGCTTCATTTTATTTTTCATTTAAAAAACAATCATTGTGGGTGTTTTGATTGAATTATTTCAGGTTTTAACTTGTGTTTAGCTTTTTACCAAGTCACCTGGGCTAAAATCGTTTTGACTAAATTGTCTCCCTCTCTCTCCCCTTCCCAAATTTCTCTTGATTTGTTTTGCAAAATCACTGACTATGTCATGGAAAAAATACTAACCCTGATGATTCAGAATAATTCTGAAACACAAGGGCTTTGAACAGTTTGTGAGCTGTTATATACATTCGAGTCACACTATTTGCTTGAATACTTTTGTTATAATGTGGGGGGAAAAGTAGAGTGGTCATTTAAGCAAGAGAATAACATGGCAAATAAAAGCCAATCCATATAGCTGTTACTATCAAATTGTCTGTTTTGTTATTAGATTGGTGCTTTCTTTTAGGGTTAGGGTTAGGCAAAACAGAAATGTCATAGGTAAGAGTGTCCTCGTTGTTCTTTCCAGTTGTGAGCCAGGGACGTTAAAGCCAGCGCGGCACTATATAAGCAAGCAGTAGGCTAAAAATGTCAGTTTCTGCTTGGCGCTCGCAGCGAAAGCATCCATTTTCAAACGCAAAAGGAGGGAAAAACTAAACTGGCGCAGGCGAAAGCCCGCAGCGAGGAGTGTCGCTGGCTTGTTTCTCTCTCTCTCTCTCTCCCACTCACAACTGACTACCCGATTCCTGGGATCGGCTCTTAAATACTCCAGTTGTGCCTTTAAGTGTCAAAATGACTATTCTGAGAAAATGGTACAGTTAAAAACATCAGACCATTCTCTTTCTAATGATAAAGAACCATTCTTGT
>CM065688.1:32273881-32283592 GCA_017654935.2 Phymorhynchus buccinoides
GTGATGCAAACAGAAGCACAATACTCAGATCAAGAATAGCCACTGTAAAATGTTGTGGGTACAGTATAAAATCCAAGAGTCTGATTTGGTGAATGTTCAAGGATATACTGACTTGGAGTGACATCAGATGTTTCTGTGCAATGAGAATCGTTATGCGTTGTTCTGATAGGACATTCCCTTCTAATTCCCACTGATTTTTTCTTGTGTGGATTGTGCCAATGTTGAATTTATGGAATATGTTTGAAGTTTTCCATATTATCTGAGAATAAAGAGATCTATTACACAGCATGTTTTTTCTGTACTGCGTGAGTGCTTTTCGTTTTTTCTGTGAATGCTTTTTGTTTGTTTGCTTGTCATGTACTCTTACGTCCAGTTCTTAGAAGTTTTGCTCTCATAAGTATGTAGCTATGCTGGGTACTTCTTCTTCTGCGTTCCTGGGCCATAAGGCCACAATGGGTACATATGTGTCCGTTTTCCAGCTTTCACTGGTGTCCTCGCTGCATTCAGCCGACACATTCCGATTTCGGAGTTCAAATGTGATTTTTCAAACGAAAGATTTTTGTGTGAAAAAAAGGCAGGAGAATGGGCCAAAAAGTCAGAAAGATAGTAGATGACACAAAGCAAGGAAAAAGGCAGAGTCAAAGAGAGACAGATTTGAGGAAGTTACAAGCACAGAACTTCCAGAAGGTGGGGGAACTATTTGTACGGAAGACCTCCGGTATCCCCACAGGGGTGGGGGTGCCTTGGTACATATACATGCATTGCACATAATATCTAACCAGACACTTATTTATACATCGTTACATGACGTAATTCAAAGGAAAGATGAATTAAAGATGCCTTTCAACACATGCTCTTTTACTTTGGTTTTATTTCACTCAAAGTGGTCTTGCAAATGCGTTTTATCCTTTCTCTTTCTCTCAGTACATCATGAAAGGCAAATATATATAAATATGACACTACAGAGAGAGACAAAGAGAGAGGCAGACAGATAAAGAGACAGAGAAGGGTGAATTCAGACCTGTTTACCCATAAGATTTCACCATATTTTGTACACAGTTCTGACAAAAATATGATAAATATGGTACATGAAGAAAAAAATACGGTGAAATGGTGAAAACAAATCTGTCATTTCTGTACATTGCCTGATTCAGGTAACTGGTGCGATCTGTGTGTGTGTGTGTTTGTGTGTGTGTTGTTGTTCTTGTAAATAATGGATGACACTTTTGACACAGTATTTCTATAAGTTGCTATAAAAATGTATGCATGTTTGCACTCAGGTTTTTTTTAACTTTCCTGTTGGAGTACTCCTATTTCGTGAAAAATACACTTATTTTGGATTTCAAATACACGGAGCCCGATTTCAGGGTAAACAGGTCTGTGAATTGAAAGACATGCCAAGTCATGCCCAACATGTCAAAAAAGTTATAAAAACCTCAATATTTATGAGTGAATAATAATTCTAAAGAAAGGCGCTATATAAATACTATGTATTATTATTAATATTATTAATAATTAGCAAAAAAATATGTATGTAAAGAGTGGTTAGAAGACCTACAGATTCTCTTAACAGAGAATATGCTCATGGAAAGTCAGCAATACATTGGCAGGCACAGTTGACTATTTAAAGAAAGAAACCCTAAAAGAACAAATCCCGATGACACTGCTGCAAATATTGGATGAATAATAACACCAGATATCATGAGAGTGTAAAATGTAAAAAAATGGTCAAGTTGAGATGGCAGCATTATTTTTTTCTTTCAAACATTAACCCCGCCCCTCCCCCCCCTCCATTAGTTTCACTCAAGTGGAAAAATGCATGCTTTTGTTGTGATTTCTCTTTCATTCACATAACTTTTGATGCATTCACATTAGATAGATTGCAGAAAGTAAGAGTCTTCTTCTGAGAGACTAATATGGGCTTAAAAGTAAATGTTTTTATAAAAAACCTGGTAATGTACATGGAAGCAACTAAATAATATGGTAAACATCAAGAGGGATTGCACACATGTAAAAAAACACCACTTTAATTGTAAACAGATCAATTCCTTACAGCATGTGCATCCAAGGAACAAAATTACAAATTCACAACTATAAAATATATCGCATCAGATTTAGACACTTTTAATGAAAAGCACTTCTTCTGATCTAGTTGACCTGATTCTGAGCATCAGCTATGGCTTGGTTTCAGTTTCTTTTGATTTTCTATCATGCATTTCCGGAACGCTGCCACGTGCTCTTGACATTTGCGCCAGTCCTGATGATCTGCCATGCATTCCTGCCAACAAAAGCCAAAACAGTTAAGTTCTTTTTTCATATGTACAAAGATATGTTGAAATTGCTTCAGTGTTGTAATATGTGTGTTACGCCCAATCCATGAAAAGGTTTGCCCAGTTTGTGAAATAGCCAATTTATAACTTGCAATTGAGAAAAGCAATATGAATGAAAAATAGTTTTTGTTCATTAGCACACATGGATTAAGAATTGGTTCAAACGAATGAGAAATCTCACCTGTAGATGAGTTAAAATTATTTTATTCAGACTTAATTTAATGAAATGTTTGATTCAACATGTGGCTCAGGCATGCCCCAGCTTAGTATCTGGTCGACTTGGGGGGCAGGATAGGGGTGCAAATACAATGTAGAAAAGTGTGATACCATTGAATCAATCAATACCTGTGTGAATGGGGAATCAAAAATGTGATATACATTGTCCATTTTATAAATTGGGCAAAACATGTTGTCCATTTCATGAAATAGGCGATTTCACGGATTGGGCGTAACATGTACACACACACAAGCACACACACACATTGAGACAGACAGACACACACATACGCATACACACACTGCTTAGAAAATCTAGCCAAAAAATTAATCCACACTCAGTGACTTCTTGACAATGACAGCATTAATTTGTCAAGAACTTCATAACAAATTGCATCTTTTTGAAACAATGCTGAAGCCATGAAATAGTGCACAGAATCATCAATGGCATGGTGCTCACACACTGACACAATGACCTTGAAATCAAAGCTTACATCCGAGGCATTTGTTTGACAAAGCTACATAATTCTTCCTAAGCGCACCTACACATATACGTGGAAATTCCATGTGGAAACCCCATAAATAAGTAAAAGAAAGAAGGAAAAATAAGCACATGACTTTCCATGCGAAAAGTCATGCGCTTATTTTCTTCTTCTTTCTTTTACTTATTTACGAGATTTCCATGTTAAGCTTCCGCATATACAGTAAAAAAAAGTCAAAATTGAAGGGACTGAAATTTTATTTTGAGATAGCCAATATTTTGAGTTAAAAAGACTTTTCAACATAGAGATTATTATGCTGGGACCCAAAACTTATTGTGAGTTATCCAGTGTTTTTGAGTTATCAGTTCTCCACTGTATGTGTGTACATGCCCTTAATCCAAGACAATTTAAGGAATGCAACCGTGTTTAACAGCATGATAGAACATCACTCTTGACATGCTAATGTTTAGGAATGGAACTCGTCTAAAGTCAGTTTAACTCCAGACCAAGGTAAACAAGCTCCTTTGCAGTGTAAGGTCAACAAACCCCCCCCCCCCCCCCCCCCTGTATTTCTCGGTTAATTCCATTTTTTCCGTTTTTTTTTTTGCCTTTCTAAAGTTTCTTACCAAACATAAAGCTGTATTTTATGAACCTTTTCAGCTAATTATCTTTTTGGAATAATAACCCTAACCCTAACCCTACCCCCCCCCCCCCCCCCCTATAAGACAAGAAAAACGCAATGAACCATGACTGTGACAAATGCCACGGTGTACTGCAGTACATAGGGGGGGGGGGGGGGGGGGGGGTGTCCTATTAGATAATGGCCTTTATCATGACTGCAATTAATTATTGAACAAAGATAATTAGCTGAAAATGTTCATAAAATACAGCTTCATGTTTGGTAAGAAAGGCAAAAACGGAAAAATGGAATTAACCGAGAAATGTAGGGGGGGGGTTGGCACATCTTGACCTTTACCCAAATTTGGTCTCAAGCCCTCAAATCTCATGACTTTTTATTAATAAAACTAAGAACCCAACTAAAGTTATTCACCACCAACACCCCTCCCCCAGCTCTTCTTCTTCCAATATAGTTGTCAATGTCAGTTCTGACCATTATTACAACTGACAGTTCTTAGACTCATTCCCTACATCTGCTTTTGACAAAGGACATTTATTGGTGTAATCATCCAATCTGAAAAAAGCAGAGAAAAGGTAATTTTTTGGTTCTCTTGTAGTTGTACTCTTTTCTGGTTCTCTGTGTATTTTGAATAATAATGCCAGACACAATTCTAATCTAGTAGTTGGAGAGGTGGCAGATCATTCAGATACATTCATGATGACCTGATTCAACATACTATAACATTATTAACCTAGACATATTCTTTATATTTTATATAAATGACTTGCCAGAAAAGGTTGAATGTGAAGTTAAAATATTTGCAGATGATACAAAAGCCTATTCCACAGTAAATGATGATATTGAATCAAAACAAAAAATTCAGAAGTGTATTGACTCTTTGGTTGATTGGTCAGAGGAGTGGCTAATGAATTTTAATAGTCAAAAATGCAAGGTGATGCATCTTGGAAAAAAGAACCCAATGCATGAGTATTTTATGAATGATGGTGGTGTCAGAAGGGTTCTTGAGAGCACAAATGCGGAGAAAGACCTCGGTGTTATAGTTGATCCATTACTATCTTTTGAACCACACATCAACGATACTGTTAAAAAGGCAAACCGTACTGCTGGACTACTAATCAGAACAATAACTAATAAATCAAAGGAAATTATGCTACCTCTTTATAAAACATTAGTACGCCCTTATTAGAGTATGGAAATCCTGTCTGGTGTCCCTTTTTGAGCAAACATATTGATCATTTAGAAGGAGTCCAAAGGAGATTTATGAAAACAATTATTGGAACCAGAGATATGGACTATGAGGACAGACTAAAGTACTTGGGAATACCTAGTTTGGAATACAGACGTCTAAGAGGCGATTTGATTGAGGTGTATAAAATTCTTAACAAGTTTTATGATCCTAACACAACTAAAACTTTACTAACTCTAACTGACCAGGAGAGAACACGAGGGCATGATTTCAAACTAACAAAAAAACTAAATAACAGTCGTTCAGCTCAAAACTTTTTTTACTAACAGAGTAATAACTGCATGGAACAATCTTTCTAATGAAACTGTAAATGCATCATCACTAAATATGTTCAAAAATCTTATTGACAAAAAAATTAATACTATTATGTACTCCACAAATTTGGAGAAATAAAAAACAAACAAAACCCCCCAAAAGCAAATACACAATAGCCGAAGTAATTCACGGGCAAAAAAAAAAAGAAAGAAGAAAAATGAAAATATAAATTTATATACATTTGAGAAAAATATTTAGAGGGCAAATGGCTTCAAAAGCCTACAGAGCCTAAACTGATATGATATGATATTCAAGAAATCAAAATGGTGAAGATGCACTGACTGACTGCTATACTATTTTATCAAAGAAACCACACAAACACCACTAACTGTATATATTTTTTGAAGGTAGCTCTGTGCTGTGAAAAGAATAAAATAAAAAAAGTAAAAGATTGTGCTGGTTTACTTTTTGTCCCAATGCCAATGGAGATAAACCCTGGCTTAAGGAAGTCAGGAAGGGAAAGGGTTAAAATACTTAAATTAGAATGGTACATAGAGAGATCTCTTTCGAAATTATGGAATTCTCGTCAGTATGTATATCTGCTAACAAACACTATCTTGTGGATCAACCCCAACAGGAAGACATTTCTAATAAAAGAATTGTGTCCTCTCTGCACTAGGCCGAGAAAAAATGGTGTCCTCTCTACTATACTGTTACACTATGTCACGGTATCAACCCATACCTGAACTGCATAGTGAAGCTCAATACAGCCAGTTTTCTTTATCATTTGTTCAACAGGGTCCTCTTCTTCTTCTGTTGGTAGTTTTCGTGATCTGTCATGTTTCATACCAGAAGCCATGCTGAGGTTATTGCATCAAAATGCGCTGTATGTCAATTTCTTGTCGTCTGCAAAGTAGTTCTACAAGATCATTAGAGTTCGCAACCCTGACACCACTCTTTTGTTTAAAAATCATCAAGGTTTAGAAAAGTTATCTGGAGTAGTTTCCCTTTTGTATTTGCAGACAGTGTTTTGCTTTGGCAATCTCCAACTCTGAGTAAACACCGTGACAGAAGGGCTACTTCATAAAGGTATGACATCGCAAGTACCACATCCTTTACATTTACAAGGGGTTAAATAGTAGGAGATAAACCCTTAAGGAAGTCAGGAAGGGAAAGGGTTAAAATACTTAAATTAGAATCGGTTTACTATTTTCATCACAATCAAAGATTTAAAATAATAAACCTTGGGCTTGGCTTTTCAAAAGCCTTTTGACCAAGTTAATAGTTATTCTTGTTTAGTTGTTAATGTACAACAACAATAATCATAATCATAATCTGTACAGAGAAATCAACAGCTTCCAAGACCATCTCACGCTCCAAGACGACCTACACCTACCTATTTTTGTTTAAATGAATTTTACAAAAATAGATAGAACTGCTAAGTAGCCATCGGTTTTTATCAAAAACGAAATGAAGTCAATATGTAGAGGGCAAAAGGCTATAAAAAAGCCTACAGAGCCTTATTTCATATCATATCATATCATACACCAACTTGAGGCCTGGGCTGAACAGTGGGGCATGCGCTTTAACACATCCAAGTGCACCATCCTTCCCATCAGACAAAAATCCCAGTTCCTGTACAAACTGAATGGGACTCCACTCCAACAAGCCCAGCAATGCCAATACCTTGGTGTGCACCTGTTATCAGACCTGAAATGGACCACACACATCAACTACGTTTGCAAGAAATCAGGATCAATGGTGGGATTGATACGCCGAAATCTCAGGAACTGCCCACCAGAATGTAGACGGCTTGCCTACACTTCATTGGTAAGATCCAGATTAGAATACGCTGCGACTGTGTGGGATCCTTACACCAAGCAGAACGTCGACAAGCTGGAGCGCACCCAAAGACAGGCAGCCCGCTTCATCACCAAAGACTATAAGTCATGGAATCCGGGCTGCATGACTAAGATGCTCCAGGACTTGAAAATTCCAACACTGGAGGAGCGCTGTAAAGACCAACGCCTCAGCCTCCTACACAAGATCTCTGAGGCTCAGATCCCAGCCTTACCAACAGAGGATATTTTAACTCCAGTCGACACAAATCGTCGTAGGATCAGGCCCACAAGATACACTGACTGCACAACAGACAACATTGTTCAGAGACAAGCTGTGCAAAATTCAAGAGGCTTCATAGTTCCACCAAGCAGCACAGCTCAGTACAGCAACTCCTTCTTTGTAAGAACAGTGATGGAGTGGAATCAACTGACCGACGAAGCCATCGCAGCAGGCCCCGCCAGCGCAGCACCATCAGCGCCAGGTGGTACACCTTCGGGGCCTGCTCCAACTAAAGATTAAAATAGGAAATAAGAGGCCATAGGTCAAAGTAGTGGTAAATGAAGGGCAGGAGCTGTGCTGGTCGGGGTTCGTCCCTGGTGAGCGCTACGCTAGCCGGATTGGTCCAGCCTGGATACTATGAAAAGGCCTATGGTCAACTCTTAAAAAGCTGTCAACACCACCAGACAGCAAAACAAAGACATTTTCTTTATTTTTAAAAAAAATTTAAAAAAATCTATTCAATTCTCAGTGCGCTCTCCCAGTTCCGTCGAGTACATAGCCTTCATAGGCTCCTTCGACGTAATGATACCAGAACCAGAACCAGAATCAACAGCCTCAACAACAATGATGACCACTACTGCTGCAGCTACTGAAGGGCCGCTAGGCCCATACAAGACCCTTATTATTACTTCCTTCCTTCCTTTCCTTCAAGGGGAAAGGGGGGGGGGGCAGTGGGGGGAGGGGGGGAGGGAGAAGCGTAGTATGGTTATTGAGAGACAGTTGCCCTAGACACAAAGTGTCCAGAGTCTCTGCCTCAACAGCCTGATGGGAGAGGTCATTCCATGCTTTGATGGTTCGGGGCAGGAAGCTGGCCTGCCGGTACTTTGCCTTGCAGAAGTTGAGGGCCAGCTGTTTGGTGTGGGCGCAACGCTGGCGTTCAGGTGCCGGAGTGAGTTTCTCTTTAAGACTCTTCATTGACACCAGATCTTTCTGCAATTTGAACAGCATTGCTAGTCTTGCTGTTTCTCGGCGATGTTGAAGGGATGGCCACTTCAGCTGATCAATCATAGCTGAGACTACTAATTAAAATAAGTCTTAGTGTTAGTATATAATATTTATCATTGTCAGTGCTGCTCTTTACTGTTTAACTGTTATCACTGCTGTTGCAACTATTGTTGCTGCTACTGCTGTTGCTGCTATTATATTACTACCACTGCTACTACTGCTGAACCTACTACTACCTACTACTACTACTACAAATACTGCTGTTGCTACTATAATACTGCTGATGGTCCCACTTACTACTTGCTTACTAAATATAATGATGATTGCACCTGTTCATCCTGTCTCAGCATGGAAGCCATGGTACAGACGGGGGACCCTGAGAGCGAAGGGGGTCAGGGGGCTTCAGTGGCCAAAGTGGTGGTGTTGGAGCAGCCCTTGGCATCAGCGGCATCAGTGGCTGCGGGTTCTTCTCCCTCCATCCGCCTGGTTCTGCAGCAGTGCATGAGTGCCCAGCTCATGGTGCAGCCACCCACACAGGGAGAGCTCCCCCATTTTGTGGAGGTCAGTAGTGTCAGTGAATTACAGAGAATTTAGATTTGACTTTTATTTTAAATTAGGAATAGCGTTTTGTCAGTAGAGGTTTATTTGGTTCTGAAATTGAAACACATGATTTGCAAGATTCAGAAGGAATGAAAAGGTAAGGGAATGGTTTAAATTTAGTTGCATTAAAATAAATGCATCCATGGTGCATTCTTTTATGTGCTTGAACAGTTGAAGTGATGTGTGTCTGTGTGTGTGTTTGTGTGCTTTCATCAGTTTTACGCGTTTTACGCTTATTTTTGCAGATTCAAAGGGGGGTTATTATCTACGTGTGTTTCCTGAAAGGAGCAACAAAAGCTCAAGTGGAAAAGATCGGTATGTGATTAGTTTTCGTTCTTTATTAGTTCAGCAAAGCAAAATGTGATTGTACATTGAAAATATAAATCCACTTAATAAAGTCTTCTTCTTTTGTGTTCCCACGCCATTTCAGTTTTCACTGGTTTCCCCACTGCATTCATCTGACATGTTCCGATTTCAGAGAAGCTGAAACAAGAGAATGGGCAATAAGTCAGGAAAATAGTAGATGATACTAAGAAAAGGAAAAGGTAGAGTCAAAGAGAGGGAAAGATTGAGAGGAAAAGTTGCTAGCACAGAACTTCCAGATGGTGCGGGAACTACTTGTACTGAAAGACACACACACACACCCGGTATTCCCATGGGGAGATAATAAAGTCCAGCAATTCAGCATTACTTAGTGATACATCTTTGTTTGTACATGTGTAATGAGAAAAGAGAACTGAATAAGTCAACTGACCTAGCGTGTTCTTCTGTTTCTTACAGCCAAGATGGCTCTGACGGTGCGCCTGAGTGACAGGGGAGAACGGAAGTGGTGTCCGGTGTGAATGCCGGGAGGACATCCATAATCACCCAGGCAAC
>CM065688.1:32284092-32289092 GCA_017654935.2 Phymorhynchus buccinoides
TTCTCCATTCCAGATGCCAACAGTCGGCCTACTATGTTAGGCTTGGTGTACATCTTGTGTCCTGGCTAATACAAAGCATCTGCTATGCTTCATTCTGTTTTTATCTCACACCTGCTGCCATGTCATTCACACCGACTGGCGTGCGTTGTGTATGCATTTGGTCCGCTGTCGCCCATGTTGTTTGGGTCTTGGGGAAGGGAGACCAAAAGAAGCAGACCTGCTTGTGTGTATAACCTGTCAGCAAGTCAAAATCAACAAGGCGTGTGCTACCTGTCACACGATTGTCAAACATACTGGGTCCTCAGTAGAACACAGATGGACACCGAGCATTATACGGCATGGTAGCTATGGGTAGTGTGTCTGTGGTGTGGGGGCTGACCTTCAGGCCTAACCATACAACAAGGGTGTGGAGTGATAAGCTAAGGGCAGCTGCCAAACACCAAGGGAACAGCTGTATAGGCTCCAAAACACTACAACACTGTGTGTGCGTATCATAGTGTGTGTGTATGTGTGCGTGTGCGCGCAGGCGTGCGCGAATGTGTATGTGTGTGTGTGTGTGTGTGTGTGTGTGTGTGTTTCTCAAAAAAAGAAAAAAGAAAGTTATATAAATTGTGCTGATTTACTTTTTCATGTATATATATTTAAATTAAAAAAAAAAAATGTTTGTATAATTTCCTTATTATCTATTGAATTTCATCGTTTTTTGTTTTACTTTTTTTTAAATGTCAGTACAGCTTTTATAGTTAATCTGACAATAAATTGGTTCCAGTCCAGTCCAGCGTGTGTGTGTTGGGCCGGGGTTGACATGCGTGCATGACACAGTGCATGTGAATGTATGCAGGCATGTGCGTGAATGTGTGTGTCATGTGTGTGTGTGTGCACGTATTCTTTTTGCTAAGCGTTTTGGTTGTTTTGTAACTGATGACGTGGAGACGATACTGAAAATATGGATGATTCGGTGAAGCTGACTTAGAAAACAGAAAAATGGCAATGGAACAAAAAGACAGTGAAAAGAGGAAAGATAGTGGGCCTAAATTAGAACGAATTACTGATGTTCTGGTCTGGCGACTGTGGGTGTGGCCCAGCATCAGGCTGGGTTGGGGCCGGACTAGGTCCCCAGCTTGCTGCGGGGGCTGAAAAGCATTGCGCCTGTCCGGCAGCTCCACTAATGCTTGGCATATCAGAAGTAGGAACACTGAAACATTCCTCCCTCTCTCCCTCCCCTCCCCCCCCTCTCTCTCTCTCTCTCTCTTGACATTCGCGCACACGCAGGACGTTCAGAACTTTCTCCGTGTTTGATCAACAATTTACCTGTGTTAGAGATCGCATGTACGAATACATTTTAGCAGAAGACTGTATGTAGGTGTGGACCATATGATGGTGTGTTTATTTTATGGTGATAATCAAGGTAGGCCGAGAAATTAGCGATTAATTATTTAAATGAGACAAAGAAGGATTTTTTCTTTATTTCAAAGTAGTCACCAAATTTTCAGTGAAGCAAACTTTCAACTTGTGTGACTTGCACGTGCGGATATATTGATGCCACCGTCGACTTTATTTTGGATTCGAGAGATTTTCACGTGCTGTGAAATGTAGGTCATGGAGTGCTGAGCGTCTGAATGCGGTCCCACACCTGAATAGCCTAATTACAAACATGAAAGCTGTCCGTTCGTATGTTCTTCCTTGTTATAGATATGACTTATTTTACGCGGCTCATCTGTAATGGATAGTAATCTAGAACTATCGGATAGTAGTCCAGAACTATCGGACAATAAATTGCTTCCTACCAAAGATGTTCAACAGAAGCGATTCTTTAGCAATGAAAATGAAGTGCTGATTTGGAGAAATGCCTTACTATATCGTTATTCCGCAATCGATGACAGAGCTGTTTTGGTGACAAATGTGATTATGACCATGCGGAACCCCCCCTATCCCTCCCCGTGTGGATCAGCGGAGCCGTTCCCCCTGAGCTGTCCAAGACGGTGGTACGGGTGTTCTACAGGCAGTCCAAGCGAGTGACAGTGACACTGTACTTCACACGACAAGGTGCTGGGACCCTCCTGTGCCAGGGAAAGGACTGCGTTGCTTGGGATAAGGAAGAATGCGAAAGTCTAAAGGACTACATCTCGGAATGTTATGAAACGGCAGACATAAAAACATTGGAAAAGGTGTTGACAGACATTCCGCTGACATTCTTGACTGACGATGACGATGACACTCCCATGCCCCTATCAGCTCCACAGTGCAACATCAACTCCACACCACCTTCTACCCCTCCCCCACATCCCCCCACACACACCACTAACAGCACTGCTGACATAGAGGATGTGTGTAGGGAAGCTAGTGATTTTGAGCCTTCTCCTATGTCTGAGAATGCTTTGTTGCTCACAAACGTTGACATCAACGCTGCACTTGAGGCGTCAAATGTATCTACACAAACAAACGCGAACTCTATGCATGAAGAAGAGAAAGAGACAAAAGCGTCCAGTAAAAAACCCCCACCCAAATCGCGAAACTTGGCCGTGGCGGACGACTTCGTAGGAAAACTATCTCTCCGGTCATATATGCGGACAATGATGTACCTACCAAGCTCCATAACATTGAAGCGGTTCTTGACATTGCACTCGAAAATCAATTAAAGCAATACACGGATCTGTTGTCAAGACTCGAGGACACTAAAGTAGGAATAAAAAATGATCTAAAAATTCATTTTGACAGCAAAATCGATTCCTTGCAACAGACTATTGACGACCTCAAAACAGTTGTTTCTAAAGTTGATACTTTAGTTGTTTCTTTGATTAAAGAAAACAGTTCCCTAAAAACCCATCTGGGTTCTCTCAAGTCCGAACTCAAACACGTTAAAAGGAAGAGTGAGGACAATGATTTTCATACATCTTACTCTGAGCACTGTGCCAAAGTACAAAACAGCATCGACAATCTTAAAGACGTGGTTTTAACTCTTGGTTCTTCTGTCTCTGCTCTCTCAGATGAGAGCAATGTACTAAAGATGGAAGTGGGTTCTGTTCTGACAAAACTAACTGACATACAAAGACCGAGTACATGCCCACAGTTAGACAGTGCCGCCGCTGGTGTTGTTCATTGTGAGGCAAAGGAAACAACAGAATCCATTGCTAAAGACCCTGTACTCAGCCCCCCTACCCCACGGAACTCCCCGACAAACGATAACACTGAGCGCGTGGAACAGCCCGGTGCAAAGACAGGTCCAAGCGATGCGCCCCCAGTGTCTGCTTCCCTGGGTGAAGGGGAGAGTGTTGTCAGCCCCACTTTTCCCTTACAAAACCGCTTTGCGCTGCTGTCAAACTTAGAAGAGGACCAGATTCCCAGTGACACCTGTGCCAAACGTTTCCCTCCCTCTATATCGAACTCTGGCCAAGATAATATACCCCAAATTCAAGACCAAGAGCATCGTCAACAGAAATCCCCACTAGAAGTGTTGAACGAAATGCGCATTCCTGAAAACACCTCCTCACTCATCATAGGGGACTCTGTTGTCAGAAACATACACCCTAAAAGACTTGGCACCCACAAAGGATCCTCTCTTTAAGGTATGTGTCCCAGGCCTAACCTTAAATGACCTCACGAAATGGCTGTCCAAACTAGGAATACATGACCTGATAAAAACGGTCATAATCCATGTGGGGGTCAATGATTGCCCTGCAGGACAAATCCCCACGCAAACATGGCACGAGGTCATAACTCTCATCCAGACCCATTTTCCTTCAGCCTATGTGTGCTTCAGTTCTATTGTGCCCGCTAAAGGTAGTCACCTACTGAATAACTCGATCGTCCTTTCCAACAGGAACCTTTACCAGGCATGCACAAACAAAAAAGTAGACCTGATTAACAATAATGACACGTTATTGGCTAAAAGTAAAGATGCTTCGGGTAAGTTAGAGACAGGCTTAGTGACGTATATTCATCAATCAGTGAAATTCAAGCAACTTGTCATATTTGATAGTCATGCTATAGAATGCATATGGATTGAAATTTATTTAAAAAGAAGTAAGCCGATATTGATAGGTATTTTGTACAGAAATCCCGAAGCACAGGCGGAATGGTTTGACCGTTTTGAGTCAATGATGGAGGATGTAATGGAGTATAATAGTGAAGTTGTATTACTTGGGGATTTTAACATTGATCTGCTTAATCCTTGTAATACATGGAAAAGAATTATTGATTCATACAATCTAACACAACTTGTAACTAATCCTACCCGAAAAACGTTAACATCCGAAACATTGATCGATCACATTTATGTCGCAAATACAACTTACATTATAGAAACAGCAGTACCTACTTTTGGTCTAAGTGATCACTTTCCGGTTTGCTTAACCTGGCATAAAAAGGGTGTCAAAATTCCTAAGTGTAACCATAAATATATTTTGTATAGAAATTATAATAATTTCAACCCCGATCTTTTTTTGTTTGATTTGAGTAATGTAAACTTCGCAGAAGTGTATCAACATCGTAACCCAGATGATGCTTTAAATGCCTGGTACATTGCTTTCCTTGGAGTATTTGATAAACATGCACCTACCAGAAAGAAAAGAATAAAGCTCACTGAAAAACCACCATGGCTTACTGACGAAGTAAACACAGCACGCAAAAACCGTGATCTGTTGTTTCAGCAATCAGGAAAGGATGAAAAATTCAAGAAAGAACGAAACAAAGTAAACACAATGAAAAGATCAGCCGATACAAAATATTTCAGTGAGCTTATTGCTTCTAAATCCAATTCAAAGTCCATATGGAAAGCAGTGAATAACCTATCCGGCAAAAGCAAATAATCTATGAATACTCCATCAACCTATTTATCTGTTCATGACTTTAATGATCATTTCTCTTCTGTCGCTAATAAGATTATCAAAGAAAATAACACTAAACAAAATGATCTTATTTTGCTCAAGGAATTCTGTGAATCGAAAAATGTTAAATCCTGTCTTACTTTTGAGTTTATCAGTGTACACGAAGTTTACTTG
>CM065688.1:32296592-32299092 GCA_017654935.2 Phymorhynchus buccinoides
TACAATATGCACTGAACTGCTAATTATATCCATGTGTGTTAATGCAGGTGATAGGTCAGAGCTTAACCCTTTCACCGCCAAAGTCGCATTTTAGCACCACAGTGATTTAACACCTATGTCACTAAAATGAATCAAATCAGGGTCTATTATCGAAAGACCCCATTGTCTTAGTTTGGGGAAGTAAGGATAGACCTTATTTTATCACAGAAGAATCCCCAATACTGTAGATGGATTTTGTTCTCTACCCAGGTAATTTCAATGGACATTTTTGGCTGAAATATGGCTGGCGGTGAAAGGGTTAAAAAGACAACTGGAAACAGACGTTCGTTAATGTTCAAATTCTGATCGCTTCTCGGCCTTTTGGCTAAGACAGTGATTCAGGAACATAAATTTTTGTTTATAACCTGGTTGGTTTGTTCAGCCCGTTGTACATGGCGAAAGCCGATACGCGACGTTAAACTGAACTTCCAGACGTTCGTTCACATTTTTGGAAGATGAGAAATAAAATGGTTACACTAAATGTATATTTTGCGCGGAGTTCAAATATGAAAAGTTCTCAAACATAAGTGTGCGCACTATGGCGGTAGGAAGGGAGACAACTTACGACCTGCGGTCAATGTCAATAGGGGAAGACGGGGTAAAAAGCGCATGGGCGGGTAAGAAGCCCACCCCAATTATCTCACGAAATAAAGAAAATTTCAGTCAAATTTGCACGTGAGACGAATGCTAGACATTAACGCTCGTCTCATGGGCAAAATGAGACTGAAATTTGCTTCATTTCATGAGATAATTGGGGTGGGCTTCTTACCCGCCCATGCGCTTTTTACCCCGTCTTCCCCTACCGATGTCAGTTTTAAGCGTACCAAACCTAAATTAAGCGTAAATTGAAATTAGTGGGGTGGTTTCGTTGCTTTGTGAAGACTGAAGCAAAACTATCTGCATTGTTAAACAAAATCGGGACTTTACTGGTGTTGCACTGCCTTCGGACATTACCTCCAGGATCGTTCCCACCATCTTTACATAGATCTAATGTCCCATATGTGTCTGTTCCAGACCCGAGGACGTTAAACAGATTTTCTACTACTGAAGGTCCACAATTTACTGGCCTTTGTTGGGGTGGAGTTTTTGTGTTTTTGTTTGTACTTGTGTATTTAACTATATTTGCACAATTATGTCAGTATGAGTTAGCGCGCCTATGTACATGTATGTTTATCATTATATGTAGGTGTAGAGTGGCACAGAGGTAACGCGTTCGCCTTGTGTCAAGTAAACCCGAGTTCGAACCTGGGTACAGAGGATTTTTTCCTCTCATTCTGCACTAGGCCTCACGGTCTGAACGTGGAGTCTTTCGGATGAGACGATAAAATAAGGTCCCGTGTGCCCATGCACTGAGCATACGTTAAACTCAGTGGCAACGAAAAAGTTGTCATTTGGTCAACATTGACCCCACCCCTCTTTTCCTTCATCAGTCACACAAAAAGCTCACGCCAAAAGAATTGGGTGGCGTCCTCTGGCTGCGGCGCGCTGTCCAGGTGGAAACAACCCGAATTTCACAGAGCCGCCTCTGTGACTATAAAGTACCAAATACCCCTAATACCCTAATGTATGTGTAAATGTGTGCATGCGACTTCCACTGTTTCGTTCTCTTTTGTTGTTGTTGTTGGTTCCATCAAAGATGCCATTGACAGTTTGAATGTGTTGTCTGTCTCGGCCAGTATCAGTTGCTTTAGTAGGGGAAGACGGGGTAAAAAGCGCATGGGCGGGTAAGAAGCCCACCCCAATTATCTCATGAAATAAAGAAAATTTCAGTCAAATTTGCCCATGAGACGAATGCTAGACATTAACGCTCGTCTCATGGGCAAAATGAGACTGACATTTGCTTCATTTCATGAGATAATTGGGGTGGGCTTCTTACCCGCCCATGCGCTTTTTACCCCGTCTTCCCCTAAGAGGTAGAGTCACTTATTATACACACATGATGGGAAACGATTAATGTCCTGTGGAAACATTGGTATCATACAATTTATTTTCCTCCGAAGTCGGAGTGTGGCTGCCCACGTGGCGGGGTAGTCAAAAACGGTCACACACACGTAAAATGTTCTCATCCCTAGTTGGTGCATTTGTACCATAGTGTTCAAGCGCTTCGGCGGTTGGGATTATCTTTAAAGCAAGGGAAGCTGTCTTTAAGCCAGGGAATGACAACAACAACAACAAAAACAACAACAACAACATTTATATTGAATAGACCCCAAACTTGCGATGGCTTGGAGTCAAAACGGACTATCTTTAGATTGTCCATTTACATATTGTTGAACTTATTACGAAAACTAATAACTTCTACATAAAAAAACGAATGCTGAAATATAAAAAGCTAAACCCCCTTTATATATTTCGGCAGTCATTGTTGGATACAAGTTATTAGTTTTTGTAATAAATCCAATAATACGTCAATGGACTATCTTAAGATAGTCCGGTTTGACTCCAAGCCATCGAATATTTA
>CM065688.1:32314092-32326592 GCA_017654935.2 Phymorhynchus buccinoides
CGTTACTGAGCGGAATGTACCTTTATCATGCAACATTTGACTGAAAGGGATGGAAACAACGTTACTGAGCGGAATGTACCTTTATCATGTAACATTTGACTGAAAGGGATGGAAACAACGTTACTGAGCGGAATGTACCTTTATCATGCAACATTTGACTGAAAGGGATAGAAACAACGTTACTGAGCGGAATGTACCTTTATCATGTAACATTTGTGACTCAACACCACGAAAGGGACATTAAGTGTCAAACTGACCATTCCGATAAAACTATATATTTGAAAACCTTAGACAATTATCGTTCTAATGATACAAAAAACATTCTTGTATCTTTTCCCGTTCCAGAGTCATAAGCATTTAAATTTAGTAAGGTGAGCATCGGCCATTTTGAGAAAACACAGTCTAAAGTCTAGCCTAGCTGAAGAAAATGCATTGACATACCCATTTTAAAACACTTATAAGAGCATTTAGAGACAATATTAAAGATTGTCCTTTATAAGCATGAAAGACAAGATGTTAGAGAACATGAAAATACCCATAACTCAAAACTGACCAAAAATGATAATTTTGACTTTGCAAGCCACTTCTGAAAAACAAGCACAGCGACTTAATGTCCCTTTCGTGGTGCTGGGTCACATTTGGTTAAATAGGGAGTTGGCGTTGGAGGGGGGGGGGGGGTAATGTTAGTGGACGGAATACACTTTATCATATAACATTTGAATAAAAGGGATGGGAACAGCGATAGAGGAAGGAACATACTTTATAAGGCCAATATAATATTTGAATAAAGGTCATAGAAACAAATTACAGTGTATATAACATTTGACTAAGCGCGGTGGTAACAAAAATAATAATTAAAAAAAAATTGATATCATTTCTATAGCACCGTTCTGTAAGTTTTCAATTACTGATACACCCGCAGTCACACAAGACATTATTACCCAATCATTCACCCAGGTACAAGATCAAGGACAAATTTACAAACCGAATGAACTTTGAAAGTAGTGAGTCTTGAGTTTAGTTTTGAAACCAGAGATAGTTGGTTCATGGCGGAGATCGACTGGGAGGGAATTCCAAACAGCAGGGGCACTGAAACTGAAACTGCGGTCACCAAATGATTTTAGATTTGTTTTTTGAACTTTCAGAAGTTTTGTATTTGAGGACGTGAGTGAGCGGGAAGGAGTGTAGCTGTGAAGAGCACTGGAGAGGTAAGGCGGAAGGGTCTGTTCAAAGCGACGGAAGGATCGAACAGCCAGGTTATACTGACATTTGACAGAAGGGGTTTGAAATATTGACAGCGGAAGGAATACAGCATTTACACGTTCGTGAAATACATGTTCTTTCACACAGGCTCTCTCTGCCGAAATGCCTAGCTCTATGTAGCTCGTTAGCAGCGATCAAGTCTCAGAGTGACGATTAACTAACTAATCCCGTGGATATTAGTAGGTTCTTACCTTGCCAACCTCAACCGACCGAGTGGAACGGATTAGCAAAGCTTAAAACACAGAGCGAAAGTTGTAGGCAATTGATATATCCGCAATACAAGCACTTGTTTAGCTATACAAGAGTGTACTCACCTGTAAGTGTTGTTACTACAACGCTTTATTTGGTCTTCTACTCTGTTAAGGATTCATAGGGGCTTCCACAGTGCAATTATGGATGAAAGAGACTGTTGTGTGATAGGGCAGATTAACTGAAGTGTTGCCTATTGTATGTTTGTTTAATTTAAAAAGGCACAATCTCAAGTCATTTTGGGCTGCTCCGAAGGTGAGGTTTTGTGATGATTATTTCCCGTGAATGCGATGATTTGAAATGTAAAACTGACGTTGAGAAAGCCTAGTAATTAAGGTGCTGAATGCACGTGTGTGTTGTATATGTATGTGTATGCTGGCGTTCGTGCGCGCGCGCGTGTGTGTGTGTGTGTGTGTGTGTGTGTGAGGGAGCGAGAGTGAGAAAGAGAGAGAGAGAGAGAGAGAGAGAGAGAGAGAGAGAGAGAGAGAGAGAGAGAGAGAGAGAGAGAGAAATGAAGAAAGAGAGAGAGAGAGAGAGAGAGAGAGAGATAAAGAGATAGAGAGATAGAGAGAGAGAGAAACAAAACAATTTATTTATACAGGGTAATGTGATAAGCATTGCTTTTTTACACTCGGCCCTGTGAGAGAGAGAGAGAGAGAGAGAGAGAGAGAGAGAGAGAGAGAGAGAGAGAGAGAGAGAGAGAGAGAGAGAGAGAGAGAGAGAGAGAGAGAGAGAACGAAACGAATTTTTATTTATACAGGGTAATGTGATAAGCATTGCTTTTTTACACTCGGGCCCTGAGAGAGAGAGAGAGAGAGAGAGAGAGAGAGAGAGAGAGAGAGAGAGAGAGAGAGAGAGAGAGAGAGAGAGAGAGAGAGAGAGAGAGAGAGAGAGAGAGAGAGAGAGAGAGAGAGAGAGAGAGAGAGAGAGAGAGAGAGAGACGAAACGAATTTTTATTTATACAGGGTAATGAGATAAGCATTGCTTTTTTACACTCGGCCCAGTGTGTGTGTGTGTGTGTGTGTGTGTGTGTGTGTGTGTGTGTGTGTGTGTGTGTGTGTGTGTGTGTGTGTGAGAGAGAGAGAGAGAGAGAGAGAGAGAGAGAGAGAGAGAGAGAGAGAGAGAGAGAGAGAGAGAGAGACAGACAGACAGACAGACAGCAGATACACAGACACAGAAATTAGACCATGAGGCTTCAAACGGTCTACTTTGAACATGGACCTTTGGGCAAGGCACACTGGAACAAGCAAAGAGAATACAGCACATTAACACATTTGAACTATGTACATCAATGCCGTAATTCGAACGATATTGTAAAACACACCTTTAATCGAGCTAAGCTAATTGCACTATCAACTTGCTCGCGCCCCTACAACCATGTACAATGACCGACGACTTACAAGAACGAACAACCGATATGAGCATTATAGTGGATACAATCATTTACACTTTATATGTCGCGTTAATTTGCAGCTTCCTTCTTCTGAACACACATAAACACACACACACACACACACACACACACGCACGCACGCGCGCGCGCACGCACGCGCACGCGCGCACACACACACACACACACACACACACACATGGTAGGCATAGCATCAACATCAGTGATAAGAACAATGTGCGAGAGAGAGAGAGAGAGAGAGAGAGAGAGAGAGAGAGAGAGAGAGAGAGAGAGAGAGAGAGAGAGACAGACAGACAGACAGACAGACACAGAGACAGAGACAGAGGTGGTGGGGAGGGGTTGAGACTGAGCAAGAGTCAGCCCAAAAAACGTGACTGGCAGACAGAAAAATGCATTTGCACAGGTGCAAGTGTGCCTACGTGCATGCAGTATTTGAACTAGACATGTCCTTTGCATGTATCTAGTGAATATATATAGGCCTACAGTGCAAACAACGAAGGGCCTATCTTACTGTGTAAATAGGGACTTCATTAAAACTTCAAAGCAGTCTTCATAAGCTGGTTTGTCGACATGGTATAAACAAAATAACTGAACTTCATAAGCTGTCGTTTATTTTGTTATCGTTTATTATTTTTATTTTTATTTTTACGTAAAGAGCAATAGTTTATTTGGTGCATGCAGCACCTTTTGCATGCGATTTTATAACACTTCAGAACCTCAAATGTTAAAGTTGTTGCCGAGCAATTTAAGAAAATCTTTACTAATTTTGTCATGCAAGTGTACAACAAACTTCACCAGCAATTGTTTTCTCTACATGGAACAATAGTTCTACCCACAGACAGCGAGGAGTATATAGGTGAAGACGGGGTAAAAAGCCCATGGGCGGGTAAGAAGCCCATGCCAATTATCTAATGAAATGAAGCAAATTTCAGTCAAATTTTGCCCATGAGACGAACGCTAAACATTAACACTCGTCTCATGGGCAAAATTTGACTGAAATTTGCTTCATTTCATGAGATAATTGGCATGGGCTTCTTACCCGCCCATGGGCTTTTTACCCCGTCTTACCCTAATATGTCTGTGGTTCTGCCACGCCAATGTTCCTTAGTAATGTCCATGGTATATCTACTGAAACTCACTT
Organism: Phymorhynchus buccinoides; assembly: GCA_017654935.2. Lineage (NCBI taxonomy): Eukaryota > Metazoa > Mollusca > Gastropoda > Neogastropoda > Raphitomidae > Phymorhynchus > Phymorhynchus buccinoides. Next base: position 32,318,157 of record CM065688.1, read on the forward strand.
TTTCATACAGAAGAGTGCCAACATGGCGGCAGTCCCAACCCAGAGTTTCGGGCCTTGGACAGCTCGCAGCCAGGGGCCGATACAGAGCGCGTGCTCCAGTGGGGGAGGCATTCGCCACGAGCCTGCTGACGCTCTGCACGAGCAGGAAACTAAGGCACCTGTTAGTTACTGGGTTTAGTATGTCTTAATGTACATAACAAAAATACACACACAATCATAGGTAGAATTTTTCTTTTCAATTTCTCCTGACGCTGTTGGGGGAACAGGACAGTGCTTAGATAAACACCACAACATTGGTGATGATGAGGAGGATGAGGAGGATGAGGAGGATGAGGATGACGACGACACGGAAGACAACCGCAATTTTATAATGATGGTTTTGACCATGTTAGCTATGCTAATTATGTTGTAAGTAGACGTGGCAATAGAATTATGATGAGCAGGAATTATTGACGTTTCCAGAATGAGTCATTCTTTGTGTAGCTCGTGCACATGTGTGTGTGTGTGTGTGTGTGTGTGTGTGTGTGCGCGTGTGCGCGTGCGCGTGCGTGCGTGCGCGCGCGCGTGCGTGCGTGCGCGCGCGCGTGCGTGCGTGCGTGTCTGTGTGTGTGTGTGTGTGTGTGCGTGTGCGTGTGCGCGTGTGTGTCTGTGTGTGTGTGTGTGTGTGTGTGTGTGTGTGTGTGTGTGTGTGTGTGTGTGTGCAAAACCCACAAAACCCCTGATTAATTCTAATATCAAAGTGAACACTTATGGCATAAAATATGTTTTATCAGACAAAGACACACTAAAACACTAAAACATACGACAGCATGTCATAGTTATTAACTGGTATAAAAATACTATCATTATAATATCGATGGTTTGGAGTCAAAACGGACTATCTTTAGATAGTCCATTGACGTATTATTGGATTTATTACAAAAACTAGTAACTTGTATCAAACAATGACTGCAGAAATATAGAAACAAAGGGTTGGGGGGGGGGGTGGGGGGGTGGGGGGGGGGGGGGGGGGGGGGGGGGAGGGGGTCCTTTCTATATTTCAGCAGTCTTTTTTTTAATACAATTTATTACTTTTCGTAATAAGTTCAATAATATGTCAATGGACTATCTAAAGATAGTCCGTTTTGACTCCAAGCCATCGAATATTGGACTCCCATGCAAGAACAAGCGGAAAAGATCGGAAAAGGAAGGCAGCTGAATCGTGAAAAGTGAACTATTTACAACTGTAACGTACAATCTGCACTAAAGTGTCTTTTTTGTGTCTTTTGTTTTGGGCCTACTTCTCTTCCCTTTTTCCTGGTCTAACAAGAGTTTTGCATCAGTGGATAATGTATCCTCCTGTCGGGCGTTTTAGTGACATTATACGCTCTTGTAAAGATGGTCTGCAAAAATGCGACGTTTGCAGTGAAATGGGTAATAAGCCTTTCAAGCGGCGGAACAATTGATGCAATATAGTACATCCCAAAACGTCTCTAGAAGTCCCTTGCAGTGAAAGGGTTAATAAGCCTTTCAAGCGGCGGAACAATTGATGCAATAGTACACCCCAAAACGTCTCTAGAAGTCCCTTGCAGTGAAAGGGTTAATAAGCCTTTCAAGCGGCGGAACAATTGATGCAATATAGTACATCCCAAAACGTCTCTAGAAGTCCCTTGCAGTGAAAGGGTTAATAAGCCTTTCAAGCGGCGGAACAATTGATGCAATAGTACACCCCAAAACGTCTCCAGAAGTCCCTCAAGCATTATCCATAACCTCTGACTACTCCGAGTCTCCTGACAACTCCTCTATGCTCAGAAGTCCGTGGCCAACAATGAAAACACATGTACACGCGCCGATAGCCTCGCATGAATTAATGTAGGACCTAATGTCCCCTTAAGAACCTTGGTTATTGATCTTCGGCTCTTTGACGCTCGGACTGGTCACCCGCAAAGGAATACCCCCCCCCCCCCCCCCACCCTGAGTGGCCATGGTCAATGATTTGTTGTGTTTTCAACCCACAATCTAAAATCTGCCGGACCTACGGTTGGTACTATGGTAGGCCTAAATATTGAAGAAGTGAATGGTCGACTTGTTTGCCTTTGGAGATTAGCTGTGGCCAATCCTTGTCAGAATGCAGAGCATGGAATTATGAACAATGCGAAACTGGACAGTTAGCTGTTTAACTCTTTTTCCAGACGACCAAACCAGGTGGGACTTTTATCCTTAGGTCAATTATGTTTAATTTATTTTGTGTGTGTGGGTATGAAGGATAACAACTGTTTCCCCTGTTTTCCTAACGATGGTCTCCACCAAGACACCGCGCTTTGCTGTTTTAAGGCCGTAATCTCAGCCCATAAGCATGTATGTCCTTCAGCAAAGTTTGTTATAATAAGAACCAGAATCAGCATTTGTTATAACATTTTTTTAATAAAAAAAAGATAATTTGTTACAACCAAACACCTTATTATCCTTACCTAAACAGAAGATGAACTAACAGTTGTTGTAGGTTGTAGTTGTTGTTGTCAAAGGATGCTTTTTTCCTGGGTCATACTTCGCATTAGAGGAGGGAGTTTGTAATGGTGAGGTAAACAACGTAGCCTTCGGCTTATTCTGTGGTAGCGGTTAGCAAAACAAAACAAACGAACAGAAGCACAGGAAAACAGCTTCGTTTCAAGGAGCTTGATACAACTTCATCCTTGACTCTTTGATTTCCAGTTCGGTCAGCTGCTCATCTGGTAAGTCTGGTCTCCTAGGGTATGGTAATGACATTGGCTTAGAAACCTCTTAGGATGGAGTGAAGTTGTTGATAAGTAAATGCAATGCTTGCTCTTTGGGATCCGATTAGCTGCATTCAGTCCTCTTGTACCTACGCTTGAATAGACGCAAATTATTTATCTAGTACGTGTTTTTCTGAGGGAAACCCTTTCCTTCCTGAACACACGCCTACAAGTGTTAATGTGTTTGTTAGTATGTTTGTTTCTCGTTTTAACCAAATGACTAGTATGAAGAACTTGATCCATTGCCATCAGTTGTAGGCAACTGAAAATCATAAAAAGGATTTAAATATTGTGTTTTAAAGGCTACAACGTGTAATGAGTTTTGTGATTGTAATATTCGTTTCAAGCTAGACATTGGGCCGCTTAAAACTATTTTCAAATTTCTTAAAATAACAAGCGGTTCTAGGGATGGAAACAACGTAATACAACCCAACTTCTTTGTCTCTCCCCCACCCCCACCCCCACCCATCCCACACTCTCCTTCTCGCTATAAGGTACCAACGCCGGAGAAAAAGATGATCATGTCCTCCCGGTCCAAGACCTCCCCTCCGGACTTTGTGCTGGCGTCCGGCAAGACGGGCAGCCCGATAGAGCCCCGGCACGACCCCAGGGCGCAGCGTGACCGCATGACCATGTTCAAGAGGCAGCTGGCCGCCAACCGCTCGCGCAGCACGGAGGAGGTGATCAGGAGGAACAGGGCCCAGAGCCAGCACCAGCAACAGAGGTCCTCGGCAGCCATGGCGCAGGACATGCAGCCAGCACAGTTCGTCACCAGAACTCTGGTAAGAGTGTTGTTGTTGTTGTTATTGTTGTGGTTGTTGCTGTTATTGTTGCTATAATTCAAAGAAGTTATGTGTTTGATGGAGAGTTCTCTACCTTTGTTTAGTGGCCTTTTAGAAATAGGAAAAATGAGTTTAAAGGGGCACCCTGACGGATGAGATTTTGCAAGAAACACATCGAGATCACCATTGAAAACACCATTTACAGAGATCGCAACACTCACTTTGCTCTGGTTTCTTAGAAATCAAACCGTCAAATCGGCGATTCATCCTTGGCGGAGGTGCTGGAAGTCAAATTATTTCACTGAAAGAGAAGGCGTGTACCGTCTCTTTTGTAATGGCGACCAAATTGTTTGCACGAAATTTTCGTCTTATTTATCTTTTTAAACATTTTATGCAGTTAATCTAAAGGAGTTTCGCTCACAGCAAAGGAAATAGCTTCAATTTTTGTTACTGCATTACAAATAAGAAAAACTTCAACCACAACGGGTTTGGTCCCCACCCACACCATCCAAAATGGCTTTTCTCTCCGGCATCTCCGCCAAGGAGGAATCGCCGTTTTGACGGTTTGATTTCTAGGAAACCAGAGCAAAGCGAGTGTTCTGTGCTTAATTTTTAGAAAGTTCTACTAAAGCTTAAGTGAGGAAACTAAACGTAATTACTTTCTAAATTAAGTATACTAAATGTTGTTACTTTCTAAATTAAGTATATCGGTTTACTTAATTTAGAAAGTAATTACGTTTAGTTTCCCCACTTAAGCTTGAGTAGAACTTCATAAAATTAAGCACTGATCCTTGAAAAGGCCGTCTTTCTGGTGACCTCGACGTGTTCCTTGCAAAACATTCATCCGCCAGGGTCCATCTTTAACGTCCTCCGACGGGGTACAGGTACATATGGACATTTCTATAATAAATAAAATAAAATTGTGACCCATTAAGGGACATTAAGTGTCAAACTGACCATTCTGAGAAAATGATACATTTGAAAACTTCAGACCATTATCTTTCTAATGATACAAGAACCATTCCTGTGTCTTTTTCTGTTCCAGAGTTATGAGCATTTAAAGTTGGTAGGATGAGCGATGGCCATTTTGAGAAAACAAAAGTCTAAAGTCTAGCCGAGCTGAAGAAAATACATTGACCTACTCGTTTTAAAACACTTATAAGACCATTTAGAGATCATATTAAAGATCATCGTTTATAAATATGAAAGATGATAGGGGAAGACGGGGTAAAAAGCGCATGGGCGGGTAAGAAGCCCACCCCAATTATCTCATGAAATGAAGCAAATTTCAGTCTCATTTTGCCCATGAGACGAGCGTTAATGTCTAGCATTCGTCTCATGGGCAAATTTGACTGAAAATTTCTTTATTTCATGAGATTATTGGGGTGGGCTTCTTACCCGCCCATGCGCTTTTTACCCCGTCTTCCCTTATGTTAGAGAACACGACAATTTCCATAACTCAAAATTGACAAAACATGAGATTTTTGACTTCCCAAGCCTGTTGTGAGAAACTAGCCCAGCGACTTAATGTCCCTTTCGTGGTGCTGGTCACATATGTAAAGATTGTGGATCGATCCTGGAGATACTACCAGGTCTATTCATAGCATACACGCTGTGTGTCTTTACTTAGCCAACGTAGGGATAGACAGTTATCTATCTCTGTTTATTGATTTGTCTTATTTATCGTTTCCAACCCTCATCGTTTCTGCGTTTTGTTTGAACATGTTTGTCGTGTTCGTTTGGTAACCCCGTTGAACTGATAGCAAGCAAACAGCTAACCCCCAAAGCAAAGTAACTAACCAAACCAAACCGTGTAGGCCTATTTGACATGGTCATTAACCATCATAAAAGTAGACATCAATATCAAAACTAAGTAACTATCATCAGATACTACTACTACTACTACTACTACTACTACTACTACTACTACTACTACTAATAATAATAATAATAATAATTTTGTTTCATATAGCGCTAAAATCCATACAGTAGTATGGTCGATGCGCTTTACAGTAGCAACATTAAAATCAACATTAAACACATGCATTAAAATCAACAAGATAGTCATACTACGAACATTCCAGTGCAAAGAAATAAAGTAACAAAAATAACATGATTCTCACTCACAAAGACATCCACCCTCATTCACCAGCACTGTCACTCTTTGATAACATCTCACGTTTTCAGATTCAGAATCTTTTTTTAAAAAATTTAAAGCTACCCTTGGATATAAGAAGGCCATTATCTAATAGGACCCCCCCTATGTATTGCAGTACACGGCGCCATTTGTCACAGTCGTGGTTCATTGTGTTTTCCCGTCTTATAGGGGGTGTGGGTGTGTGTGTGTGTGTGTGTGGGGGGGGGGGGGGGGGGGGGTAGGGTTAGGGTTAGAGCTAGGGTTAGGGATAGGGTTAGTATTCCAAAAAGGTTATTAGCTAAAAAGGTTAATAAAATACAGCTTTATGTTTGGTAAGAAAGGCAAAAACGGAAAATTGCAATTAACCGAGAAATGCAGGGGGGTGGCACATCTTTAACTTTACCAAAAGTTCATCATATCCTTATCCTCCTCCTCATCCTCCTCCTCATCAATCATCATCATCATCATCATCGTCGTCGTCGTCGTTGTAATAAGGAGATATTTTGCACATTATTTCAGATTTTTATTTATACACTTCACTTGAAAACTTTGCTTATTATGTCAACTATGTGTGTGACAAAATAGGCAATAGTTTGGAAATAGTTTTTATTCAAGCTTTGACCCGGGGGTGGGGTGGGGTGGGGTGTGGGGGGTGGGGTGGGGGGTTAAGCTAATAGTTATGAACAACAATAATTACAAAAGGCAGACGCCCGTGAAACACCCCCCCCCCCACTACAACAGTTATTTAAACAACTAAAGACATCAGTGACTTAAGAAATAACATTCAAGCAACAAGTGATAAAAACAACTGGCTACTGAGACACATTTTCAAAATAATCTACAAGAGCAGTGGTTTGGTTTTTAAACATACACAAGTAAGTTTTCTTTCATGTGTTAATTGTTTCTTAAAGTTTTAGAAAATAAAGTTACTAGGATGTGCACAAACTTTGCGAGTTTAACAAGTTTGGATTTTCTGAGGGTATTCATCAAAGAACATTTGGACGGCGTTGAAAGTAGGTAGGTAATAGGTCGGATCTATGTTCTTTAATTAAAGGAAAAGAACAAGCAAACAAATAATGAAATTCATCACCTATTTCCTTTAATTCACAAAGCGTGCATTTTCTTTCTTGCCTAGACAAAACTACAGTCAAATAGACCATAGGCCTAACAACCCCCCCACCCTTATCCCTAAAAAAAGGCAGAGACCATTTTGTAGCTTTTTGTGTTGTTCCCAGACAAGCAAAAAGAAAACCACCACTACGATAAAAATCAATCCCTGTTGAAGAGGTACTAAGACACTTCACACAAACACATTATCAAGCAACTAGGGGAAGACGGGGTAAAAAGTGCATGGGCGGGTAAGAAGCTCACCCCAATTATCTCATGAAATGAAGCAAATTTCAGTCTCATTTTGCCCATGAGACGAGCGTTAATGTCTAGCATTCGTCTCATGGGCAAATTTGACTGAAATTTTCTTTATTTCATGAGATAATTGGGGTGGGCTTCTTACCCGCCCATGCGCTTTTTACCCCGTCTTCCCCTACTTTTTTTTTAATCAGTGCCTATCAACGAGCTTCCGTGGACATAATAATTATAGAATGAACGAGAAACATAAAGTGCACTGAGCTGCTTTGAAAAGCAGTAGGCCTGTCGATCCCATTTCAAGCTACACAAGGGCTACATGACAGTTGGTGGCATGCTTAAGGGCCAGCCACACGTCCACTAAAACGCACGACTGTACGATGCGATTCGATCACGTGATCTCGATGCGCCAATCACATTTGTACTTGGAGACCACGCGATCGAATCGTATTGTACAGTCGTGCGATTTTAGTGGACGTGTGGCTTGCCCTTTAGGGGAAAGTCCTGGCATATATGACCATGTGACACACCAGGGGTGGCGTAGAATTGCTCTTGTGTTGGTAGGGCAGGTGGAGTTCGAGCGTGTCTTAGCTCCATCAACGAAAGAACGCTACGCAGCCCACTATTAGTTTTGTTCCATCAGCACTTACGGGTATTTCTTTTTCACTGCGTTGGAAAACAGTACCGATTCCATTCCAAACTGAAACTGTGTGTAAAAGAAAAGAAAAGAATAACAACGGTTGGAACTGGTGTATCTCGATTTCGCCGATTTTAATATTATTACCCTTATAGGGGAAGACGGGGTAAAAAGCGCATGGGCGGGTAAGAAGCCCACCCCAATTATCTCATGAAATGAAGCAAATTTCAGTCTCATTTTGCCCATGACACGAGCGTTAATGTCTAGCATTCGTCTCATGGGCAAATTTGACTGAAATATTCTTTATTTCATGAGATAATTGGGGTGGGCTTCTTACCCGCCCATGCGCTTTTTACCCCGTCTTCCCCTACTCAATTGCTCCGTTGTCAAATCGTCACTTTTCCATCAGCAACTGCGCCGATTGTAACATTTTCGTGTTAATGTATTACTGAGACCATGCTAAAAAACAAAATCACAAAGACGTTTCTCATTTTAATGTTTATTTATATATTTAAAAAAAATTGTTTTTAGAGCTACGCACCACAATCCCTGAATCCCGTACACTAACTGTGGAGTTCTTCAAGGGACCGTGTTTACCCCCAAAACAAATATGTGGGGCTGCTGTCAGAGGCGCTCTTCTGTCAGCTGTGGCGGTCAGCCCCACACACTTGAAGTGAAATGCGTCCAAGTGTAGGATACGTTTCAGATTTTCGTTGGGATTACATTATGTAATATGTACGTATTTGTAAAAGCATAGTATTTGTT
>CM065688.1:32329092-32336592 GCA_017654935.2 Phymorhynchus buccinoides
GTGTTGTTTTGTTGTGTGTGTCTTTTGCCATGTGCTTTGTATCTGCACGCCTTGTGTTGTTTTGTTGTGTGTGTCTTTTGCCATGTGCTTTTGTATTTGCACGCCTTGTTTTGGGATTGTGCCTGGGGTTTGCTGTTTGTTACTGTGCGCGTGTTTTAAATGATAATATCCCCCATTGGGGATACCGGGGGTGGGGGTCTTCCGTACAAATAGTTCCCCTACCTTCTGAAGTTCTGTGCTTGTAGCTTCCCCTAATCAATCTCTCTCTTTGACTCTGCCTTTTTCCTTGCTTTGTCTCATCCACTATCTTTCTGACGTTCGGCCCATTCTCCTGCCTTTCCCCACAAAAAAACCCATCATCCATATAGTTTTCTCCTTTGAGCTCCTCCGAAATCGGAATATGTCGGCTGAATGCAGCGAGGACACCGGTGAAAACTGGAAAACGGACACATGCGTACCCATTGTGGCCTTACGGCCCATGAACGCAGAAGAAGAATAAGAAAAATGATGATGTTATTGTTCCTCTTATCAGACAGACAGACAGACAGGCACTCATGCACACATCTTCATCTAAGATTCACACACATAGGGCCTACACACACACGCGCGCGTGTACACACAAACACACACACACACACACACACACACACACACACACACACACACACATACACACACACACACACACACACACACACACACATACACCCCCCCCCCCCACAACAACAACAAACAACAACAACAACAACAACAACAACAACTCAAGCACGACCACACGCGCATGCACACAAACTTTAAACCGAAAACAAAATTCTGACTTTTCCCCTCAGGTAGGGAAGCCTCACACAGCCAAGGAACGACAGCGAGTCCTGGCGGCCAGGAAGCGGCGAATCCAGCAGAGCCGGGAACAGCAGGAACGCATCCGGGAGTCCAACATCGACATGGGCCTCAGACTGGAGCCCATCCGCCCCGCCACCCGCGGCACACCCCACACCCACCACACCGCCACCCCGGCGGAGCGCGAACAGGCCCGCCAACGCATGAACAACAACAAGCACCCTCCCACTCCCATCGGCTCCGAGTCGTTGCAGGACTTCCCCATGCACCGCGGGGCCGACTACTTCCTCAACAACGGCGAGCAGCTGTCCATGGAGAACATGATGTTCAAGGGGTTCAGCCAGTGGTTCTCGGACAACTTCTCCACCGCCAGCAACTCCCAGCCCGGCAGTCGGCCCGGGGGAGAGGCCACCGCCGAAGGGTCCGCTCAAGGAGCCAAGGCCCAGAATCCCCAAGAACAACAACCCCTGGACCTGGACCACAGCGGGTCCAGCAACGTCCAGCTACCGGACATCTCCTCTGGACAAGGCGGCAAGAAGAAAGGCAAGAACAAGGACCAGGGCAACAACAACGTGACCAACAACACCAACAACCAGGTCAACAGTTTTCCTGGGGCCTCCTCCTCCTCCTTCCAGGGTCCCAACAAGAAGGTCCACTTTGCGGAAGGTCTGCCGTACATCAAGGGCAGCGGCCTGCACGTTCCTCAGAACAAGCCGGAGCTGGACCCCACCGCCCGCCCTCTGACCACGCCCTACGTGTCCAAGGCCACGTCCAGTGACGAGGAGGACGAGGACGCCGTGGGCGGGCTGCAGCCGCCCTGGTCAGCCCCGGTCATGTCCCGCTCCCTGCCCGCCATGATGCCCAAGTCCAAGAACTGCCGGCCCCTGCCCATGCCCAAGATCGACATCGTGTCCGAGATCTACGACGAGCTCATCGTCAAGACCATCCAGTCCTTCCTGGCCAGGTCAGAGCAAATGTAAGGCTGGGCAGTAATGTTTGTCTGCTGGGAGACGGTGTTGGAGGGGTGTACAAGAGAAAGGTACTGGATTGTAATTGAATGGTCTTGTTTGTCTCTGAATGCGCACAGTGTATGTGTGTGTCGTTCTGTCTGTATGTCTGAAGGAGGAGCTCTTTTATGCATGAATGAAGCGATGTCCCTTCAAAATCACAGGCTTATCCGCAACAAAACAACGACGACGATCACCACCAGTATCACAACTTTTATCTCAAAGGGACTGGGTTGTATTTGAATGGTCTTGTTTGTCTTTGAATGTATGTGTGTGTCGTTCTGCCTGTATGTCTGAAGGAGGAGCTGTTTTATGTATGTATGTATGAAGCGATGTCCCTTAAAAATTACAGGCGTATCCGCAACAAATCAACTAGGACGATCACCGCCAGTATCACAACTTTTATCTCAACCCCCTACTACCTTGTCGTCAACATAGAACAATCATAGAATAAGCAAAATGTTCCTTTATCTTATCTTGAAACCAATGAAATCTATTCTATAGTCGACTAGAACTTAATATGCGATTACAAATCATACACCAACTCGTGGACTTCTATTCAAAAGAAAGCCCAGGATAAGTTTTGCACTCTTCTATTGACACCCTTCTAACGTCGTAACTATTTTCCACGAAAAATAGGCTACGTAAAGACCTTTCGTGCATGAATCTCTCTCTTTCAATTTATTCTATCTCGCTATTCAGGGAAGGATTTTCGGAATCCAAATTCGCCGGTCTTCGAAAGAAGATCATGGCTCGTCTCTCCGCCACCTACCCCCACCTGGCTGGCCATCGCGCGTGGAAGGTGAACCAGAGGGAGACAGGGAACCAGTCCGAAGATCCGGAACCGCCCTCCACGGAATCAGACGAACGGAGCCGATTGAGACTTCGGCCCCTGCACCAAGGCTTCTTTGCCAAGGATCCCAGGATGGATGTAGGCGGTGGGGATTTTATGCGGGAGAGTTCTTTCCTGGGGGATCTGCCTTTCCCACCGCACAGTAGCCGGCAGCCCAGTGATTTTGTCCGGCCTCGTTGGGTGTAAGTTTGAATTGTTTTACATCGTTCTTTTATTAACCCTTTCACCGCCAGCCATATTTCAGCCCAACATTTATTTTAATTAAAATTACCTGGGTACAGAACAAAATCCATCTGCAGTATTGGGGATTCTTCTGTATAAAACAAGGTCTATCCTTATTTTCCAAAACTAAGACAATAGGGTCTTTGGATGATAATTTGATGCCTTTTACTAGTTTAGTGACATAGGTGTTAAATCATTGTGGTGCTAAAATGCGACTTTGGCGGTGAAAGGGTTAATCTTTTAACTAGGCATTTGTTTTATTGGTTTAAGCACCCAGGACACTTCTCTTTCTTTTTCTTATGGTAACGATATACTGGGGACGAATTTATGGGTGTTCTATGGGGAAGAATGAAATGTAAACTGTTTTGCTGCCAAAAAAGGGTAAACCAAATAATGCTATTGAGACTGCACATACACAACGGTAGAAATTAGCATGGCTGTTTATATGTTTACAGAAGACTATCGATTAGATGTTGTTTTACTTTGGCAGTATTTGTCGTATATTTGTAAGCTAACAATAAACACAGCCAGATATAAGGCCTGAAAGGAAATAGCGCCGATAGACATACGATCACGAATCCCGTAATCTGGATAAACCTACACAGGTTCGTACAGGTTCGTATACCCTGTACAGTGTAGAGTGGCACAGAGGTAACGCGTTCGCTTCGCGTCAAGTAAACCCGAGTTCGAACCTGGGTACAGAGGATTTTTCCTCTCACTTTGCACTAGGCCTTATGTGGAGTCTTTCGGATGAGACGATAAACCGAGGTCCCGTGTGCCCATGCACGTAGCACACGTTAAACCCAGTGGCAACGAAAAAGTTGTCATTTGGTCAAAATTTACCCCCCTCCTTGCTCATCAATCACATTAAAAAAATCGCATGCAAAAAGAATATTAAAAAAATGGGTGGCGCGCCTCTGGCTGCGACGCGCTCTCCAGGTGTGAGTAACCCGATTTTCACAGAGACGCCTCTGTGACTATAAAGTACCTAATCATAATAATAATAAACCTAATAATATTTCATTCCCCCAGGCCTGTCACGCCCATGTCCCGAAGCTACACCTCTCTGCGACCGGGGGCAGAAGACGAGGACGAGCCTTACGGCGGCGGCGCCTTCATGGCCATTGACGGGCGCCATATTGTCTTCACGCCCAGGGAAGACCTGCCTTTCAAGACGGCCACCCTGCCCGGGGCCACCAGCGACATCAGGATGAACCCCCTCACCCTGCCGGACGACCCCAGGCCCGCCAAGACCTGGACCCACATCATCCCCAATGCTGGAGAGGACTGACTGGGTTGATGCCCTGTTCGTGCGGCTCCTCTCCGTGTCGCCTGTACAATGCTGTTCGGCATTCGCTAAAAAGCTCTTTGTGAAATCGCGGAGGAAGAAGGATGCTAAAGAAAATGAAACTGATAAGCCTACGTTACGTAATAGCTGTTTCTGGATACGAAACGAAACAAAAAGGTTGATTTGAGTTAGGTTTTTCGGTATTTCAATTTATGATGTACATTGTCTTTGATAGGGTAATATTACACTCTATTCTAAACTGTTGAAATAGCTTTCGAAAATTTACATCAACATCAAATCAACGTGTCACTTATTGGGGATGTACAGCACTCGAAAGCCAAAGTTTTTATAATAATAAAACTAAAAAAGGACACTGATCTTACGACAGAGTGATTTTTTTGCCAAGACAGCAACACGTCATGTATTTGCATATTGCTATGTGTGGTTTATCTGTCTTGTTACTATTAAATACAGGAGACAATAGTTCAAAGGTGAACATTATTTCTGATTAGAACTGTTTAGCGTTAGCAGAAGTGTTGACTTCCAGGATGAAATGTATCTGAGACAATACTAAAGGAAGGCAAAAGAGGAAACTGATTTTGGACGAAATGAAAGTGAACTAAGCCACAAGCAGAACGCAAGGAACTTGTTTCTGGCTCCTGCTGATGAGCTCTGGAGACAAGCATTTTGTGTAAAAGAGACTGCTTCCTGAACATCTTCCATTGTCCCGATTTCAGTCACACAGCATTAACATGGATTATGCATCTGTGTTGACAGGATTTCAGACGGATGGACGAGGTCACATATTCAAACTTGCATCATTAGGCCTACGGGTCGCCACAGTCTGCCGTGGTTGATGTGAGCCGGCATTGGATTTGTCCTGCCTTTGAATGACATGCTCATGAACGATTCGCCTAGTTTGGATTGTCTTGGAAATCACTGAAGATAATTGTTGGTTAATCTATTGACGAATCACAGACACGATTGTCATTCAGTGTGCATTGTTGTGTGGACTCCTTTGTTGGTAGTCTATAAATTAGTGCAAAGCGAGATTATCTTTTGTAGCAGACCATGACTCTCAATCCAGGGGGTGTCTGCACTGCTCTACGGGGCCAGCCACACGTCCACTGACACCGTACGACTATACGATACGATTAGATCGCGTAGTCTCCAACAACAAATGTGATTCGCGCTTCGAGATCACGTGATCGAATCGTATCGTACAGTCGTGAGATTTTAGCTGACGTGTGGCTGGCCCTTAAGTGCTGCAGCCAAAGGGATTGGTTGGCCTTTGGGGACCTTATCCAACGCCATTTCTCCTCAAATCCTTTTGGTCTAGAACGTGGGAATATATTTGGACAAGACAATTCCACTATAAACAAACTTAACCCAGCCTGCCAGAACAGCAGCTGCGCCCTCTGTTATGTGGTAGTCATAGTCGGAAAACGACAGACTGGTATACTTCCTGTTTGACATGTTTAAATGAGTCATGCCAGGGTCGGATCTAGGGGGGGTGGGGGGTCCTGGTTTCGGAAACCCCGCTTAGCCCCAAGCATGTACCTTATACAAGGTAGAAAAATAACAAATGTCAGAATTTGGCTCGATTTTCATTTTTAAAATCGCTAAATCGCTAAATTTTCCGGGGGCTTCGCCTCCTGGACACTCACAAAAGCTCTGCCCCTTGATCTCTTAACCTATGCGGCCCTCTGGACCTCCCACGGAAACCCCCCTCATAAATCACTTGGTCCGAGGGAACCTATTGTGGTCGGGGTTCTATCTATCGGTTGGGACATTTTAAAGTGTAAATGAAATCGGTACCTTATAGATTTCGAACGAAAAGAAAAGGCTGTGATAGGCCTAATGATGATTTTGATAATAAAGTAACGAATCTCACTACTCATTGTAATCTTATAGGAAATTACATATAAAATTGTCTTTGTGACTGTACTTTTCCTAATATATTGTTTATCGTTTTTCTGCGAATCTGCGAGTTTTATTTTGAATTCACAGAGAGAATGACCATGTGTTGATATTGTTGAATTTGCTGTTGAATCTGCCACAGTTTCTGTTCCTGTAAGTTTCCGTTAAAAAAAGAGAGTTATTTCCATTTCTTATTGTCGCTCTGGGCATGTTTGAGAATGCAGCAGACCTGATGGAATGGATGCTGTACATATTATTATGTGTTCTCACATTATATGTGTCAGGTGTGTGTGTGTGTATGTGTGTGTGTGTGTGTGTGTGTGTGTGTGTGTGTGTGTGTGTGTGTGTGTGTGTGTGTGTGTGTGTGTGTGTGTGTGTGTGTGAGGATGTGAATGTAGGCCGCGTTTGCCTGTGTGTGCGAATTGTGCATGCACAGACTGGCCAAAGACATACACGTGTGCGTGTATGCGAGTATTAGTAAGTGTGTTTACGTGGGCGTCTATAACGTGTATATGTGCGTTTACTCTGTAGGGGCAGACGGGGTAAAAAGCCCATGGGTGGGTAAGAAGCCCATGCCAATTATCTCATGAAATAAAGCAAATGTCAGTCAAATTTGCCCATGAGAAGAATGCTAAACATTAACACTCGTCTCATGGGCAAGATGTGACTGAAATTTGCTTCATTTCATGATAATTGGCATGGGCTTCTTACCCACTCATGGGCTTTTTACCCCGTCTTCACCTATATTTGTAGCCACAAAGCTAGTGAGCATTATGCACAGGTCACGCGTAGGCCTATGTTTGTGTGTATGGTTGCGTGCCTAAATGAGCGTGTATGCCTATGCACGCAGGCATTGTTTTATGCATATAAAAGCACTTGAAAGCATTTAAACCTATTTGTCTGCATGTGCATGCATTCGCGTGATTATAATTATGCACGCGATATTCTTTTCAAACAATAGAGTTTACTTATACACTTGACTCCGTAAAAACTCGTGTTTAAAGGGACACCCTGACGGATGAGTTTTTGCAAGAAGCACGTCGAGATCACCAGAAAGACAGCCTTTTCAAGGATCGGAACGCTCACTTTGCTCTGGTTTCCTAGAAATCAAACCGCCTTAGCGGAGTTGCCGGAGAGAGAAGCAGTTTTGGATGGGGTGGGTGGAGGCCACTCAAGAGTGGTTCAAGCTTTTTCTTTTTTGTAGTGCAGTAAAAAAAAAAGGAGCCATTTCTTTTGTTGTGAGCGAAATTGTAAATAATACTTTGTAAATAAAAACGCTTGTATTGTGGAAATTTCGTGAGTTGGTCTAAGCGACTCAGGCGGCCATTAGAAAAGAGAAGGCACATGTCTTCTCTTTCACTGAAAGAATCTGA
>CM065688.1:32341592-32366592 GCA_017654935.2 Phymorhynchus buccinoides
CAAAAATTAATATGAATAGGATCATAAGATACATGAGGGAGAAAGTCATTTAAAAATGTTATAAATAAAACTGTCCCTGTGATCTTGGTAATACAAGAACCATTTCCCCCCACAAGCTGACAAATTGTATATAAAAAGTCCAATAAGTATTCTCCCTAAAGGGGACATAATATTGTTATTTTTTTAACCTTTATAAAACGGACTCCTGGAAAGCCACGCGCAGTAAAAATCCAGGAAAAGTGTTTGTTCGCTATCAGAATTACGCAAAACATGAAAAATTAAATAATGACAATAAGACGTGGTTTTGAGAAGATGATTATGGTGTTGACTGACAAATAATTAGGCTATATTAAGACTTCTCCAAAGGCTAGTGAACAGCGGCAATGTTTCTCTACAACGTATTTTTCCAACGAAAACAACACTTCCTACCAGAACCTAGATGCTGTGTAAACAAACAATTCTTTAACATAATATTGTTTTTGGGTATCCTTCAGTATCTTGCAGATTTGACAGAAAATGAATGACCAGTCAGAATAACGACGATCCGCAAAATGTTCACCTAAACACCGCATGGGAACCTTACATGTTCTTCTTATTAGGAATTGTTCGGAAATAATTAAGGGGACCTGACCTGACCTGGGAATAATTTCATGGTGTGTGGGAGTGATCTCGCCTAATTCAATCGGTCAAACAGGGGAGGTTACTCTACCTTCAGGTAGACCCCCAACCGTCACCTCGTGTGTTTGAGGAGACACACAGCATGTAGAACGCAGTGCGTCTTTCTAAATTTGATTTAATTCATATTTTTACGTCACAGTTTGCAAGTTCTGTCACTTTGTAGCAGCTGGCCACTCCTTATTTTTCTAAAAAAAAAAGTTTCCAAGTCGCTGACAGGCATCCTGCGGTTTCAAGCTTCGACGCCATGCCGCCATGTTTGCCGTGGTTTTGACCGAGTAAGTCGAGGCAGTCAACTCTAATTTTCACGAAGTGCTCTCCCCTAGTTTTTTTCTTCCGAAAATCGTCTAATAACCCAAACAAACTGTTTGCATTTTCTTCAATAAAGAGCAGTACCAGAAGAGTGATCCACCCAAAGCACCCGTTCCTAACCATGCTCAACCCAAGGTTCGCTGCCTCCGGAACCGGCAACCTCCCGAACTCCATGATGGACGGGGAGCTGAAGAAGACGTCAGTGCGGGCCAACCGCCTGGAGAAGAAGCGGTTCCAGATGATGATGTCGGCCTATGACTCCGCCAAGAAGGACGTGGCCAACGAGATCAAGAAGTCTCAGGTGGACGTCAAGAGGCGGCTCCAGAAGTACAAAGATCGTCAACGCGAGATTCTCCTTACCCAGTGAGTTGTTCTTCGTTTGTTTGTTTGTTCGTTTTTCGTTTGTTTGTTCATCCACTTTGTTTGATTATGTAACATTCACACACTTTAGAGAACAAGTTTTGGGTTAGAATAATTTAGAGAACTGTGTACATGAAGTCGGAAAACTCAGAAATCCTGTAAAACCCACAGCACTGTTGCAGAACAGTGTAACGGTTACAACGTTTGATAGGAAGGTATTTGTCGAAGTGATCGTGTGATGGTCGCAATACATTGTGCAACTAAGGTATAACAATTGCATTATAATACAGCTGTAAGTCATATAAAAGTGGCCTGTTTTAGTCGCAGAATACTGCAACGGTCGCAACACTTCATACTATTGTATACAGTGGAACCTCCCTTATAAGACCTTCAAAAATCATCCAAAATGAGGTCTTATAAGGGAGGTAATTTTAATACTTACAAAGAAGGGCAATGTCTCAGAGAAGTATGTCTTATATGGGAGGGAGTCTTATAATGGGAGATCTTATAAGGGAGGTTCCACTGTACTAGTCACAACCAGGTCTTAAAAAAAAAGGTAATTGTTGCGACATTTTGCATTTTTATGCGTGTGTGTGATCGCGCTTGTGAATAACTATTTGTCTCCATGTTAAAAGGCCCTGTGTTTGTATCTGTTTTAGGTCCGAACCCGAACCATCCAATGCTGACGACCATTTGCTCCAGCAGATCAGACGGTTGAGTCAACCACGAAGCGTCCCTCCTCGTTTCCGACATGCCTTGCCCCCCTTCCACAGCCTGGCTCACCAAGACCTGGAGGTCAGCTGTTAGACTATGGCCATCATTGCTGAAAAAACAACCCACTTATGAACGTGGTTTAATCAGCTTAAATCGGATGTGATTGTACATTAAGGTACCAATAAAATGTTTAGAGTTACTTTGGATTTGCAATCGAACGATTGATTAAATGTTCAAAATTGTTATTATTTTTGTTTGTGGCTCAAGCCACAAACCTATAACTCACTTGGTCGGTTGGTCGGTCGGTCGGTCCAAAATTGTCGCACTACAAATCGAGGCTGCACTTCAAATTGATGCCGCTCTTTAAAATGATGTATTTTAAAGCGTACAAAATAATAAACATACGTAATACAGACACTACAACAGACACGACGAGTATACGGTGTTTCTTTCGATGAGTATAAGTAGGATAAATAGTTTTAAATGTTTTCCAAAAGATATAAAAAGTTACGAAATGGTGCAGAGATAACATTCTGGTTTACAGATTAAAATTATTGAAAAGCCAGGGGAGGTGACTCATGATTGGAGTGGTAAAAATAGACCGCGTGCAACAAACTATTGCGATTCCGCGCTTTTTTTGTTTGTGGCCCAAGCCACAAACCTATAACTCACTTTGTCGGTCTGTCGGTAGGTCCAAAATTGTCGCACTTCAAATCGAGGCTGCACTTCAAATTGAGGCTGCTCTTTAAAATGATGTTTCGTTTTCAATTGTCGCACGCCACAAACGATTGCGAATCCGCGCTTGTTTTCTTTTCGTTTCCTTTTCTCAATTTGTCTGAGTCTGTCCCTCTTTCTGTCTCTACGCCTATCTATCTTTTTGAATGCCCCCCCTACCCCCCTTTTTTTTCTCTTTTCGTTTCCTCGTCTCAATTTGTCTAAGTTTGTCCGTTTTAGTCTGTTTCTCTCTTTCTGTCTCTACGCTTTGCGCTTATCTTTTTTTCTCTACCCCCCTCCCACTCTCTCTTTTGTACCCATTTATGCAAATGAAGACAACAGCCGATGCTGACAGAAGGATACGTTTGTTTACCAGGACTCAGCAGGAACCAGCGACCACGGAGCCGCAGACAGCTCCACCACCATCACCACCACCACCACAGTCACCAGCGGCCGCACCCTCGGCAGCGTCACCCTGCCCGCTCCCCCAGACGACGACGACAACGACGAAGATGACAATGCCATCCACATCCCCAACCTATCGTCCTATCACCACCATCACCAACAGAAATCTAAGGCGGACCTCAGACCTTACATCGCCTGGACAGCCGCGCAAAACTCATCCAGCCCCGATTCTTTTTCTTCTTCTTCCTCTAACATTCACTCCAGATCCCAGACCACCACCGTCAGCAGCGGCCAGCTCTTACAGCTGAGGGGAGGGAGGCTGGGCACCCCATCCCGCCAGGTGCGCTACCTGGACGAGGAGGAGATCCAACAGCGCTGCTCCTTCCACAGACTGCTGCTGGACAGGTACCGACACCTGGAGAACCAGAGGCTGGTCGAGATCAACGACCTGGTGGGCGTCTTCTGCGGAAAGTCCGCACCCACCACCACTACCAGTAGTAGTAGTAGTAGTAGTAGTAGTACTCGTGGGGGAAGACTAGCTGCGGTGAGTTGTTCACCGGTTATGTTTGAAGAAGGTGCGAGAGTCATATCGCTTCCTGTAGGAATTCCGCCCAGCGTTCACCGGGCCATGAGAGTGAAGAGGTTCTCTTTGGAGCAGTGGGTGAAAGTCAATCGGAAGTGAGAATAGAAGTGGTTGGGGAACATATCATTTGTGTTCAGACAACTGTCTGTGAACATCAACGGAGTGTCAGACTGTCTTCCCCATTGTTAGCGACGCATGCCAGTAGCGTCATGACAGCGCCTGACAATTTCATCACGGTGATCTATGTGGGAACGCAGAAGAAGAAGAAGAAGAAGAAGAAGAAGATCAAAGTGGTCTCAAGACATGCACTATAGGCTAGCTCTTATCGTGCTGACTAATGAGACTCGGCAATGTGCTGAAGATCACCTAAATGACTGATCTAGCTGAAGCAAACAACGGTGGCGAAGAGGCAAGACAAAAACAGTGCAATTTGTCAAAGCTTTACCGCTACCTATGGTATATTTGAAAACATTTCTTTTGCCCAGGATATATGACCTAACATCTCCCCAAGCGATCCGAGTTGATTTTCATGAGAATAATGTACATTTCATACACACTGACTCAAACTTTGAGTGAAAGAAGTTTGACCCTGGAGAGTGTCATGAATATTGAGATCTAATAATTGAGCGATTTCAGTTCCTATTAACCTTTGATTTTGTGTGCGTGCGCGTGTGTGTAACTCTGTTTCTGTATGTGAACGCGTGTTTGTGTGAGCGTGCAAAGTTCAATCGAGTGCTTATCTGGGTTTGGGCAAAGGTCACACACTGACAGATGGATGGGCGAAACAAAAACAATAGCTCCTGCTGTTCCCTCATGAACAAAAAAGATAGAGAGAGAGAGAGAGAGAGAGAGAGAGAGAGAGAGAGAGAGAGAGAGAGAGAGAGAGAGAGAGAGAGAGAGGGGCTTGACAAAAACTTAATTTAACAAGGATTAAGATTTTAGGCCAAGCCTCGTCCTTGAGACAAAAAAACACAAACAAACTAAAAGAGAGAGACAGTGAGAGAAATAGAGAACACTGAAAATTTTGTTGGAGAGAGAGAGAGAGAGAGAGAGAGAGAGAGAGAGAGAGAGAGAGAGAGAGAGAGAGAGAGAGAGATATGCTAAGCGATCTTTCTTGAACATGGCCTAAAACATTGAGGCAATCTCGCTGTTTATAACAAATGATCAAAATGTCCAGTCCGGCCAAAATGTATAAACAAATGTGTTTGTTTTCAAAGACGACAGACGAATACATTTCAATCATGAATCTGCACACATTCAAACATGAACAACAGAAACCTTCATATGACAGTTAGTTGCAAAACCCTTTTATTTAGATTTTTTTTAATTGTTTGGATTTATTCCCAAGAGCAGTACAAACATTGGAGGTTATCAAGAGAAAACATGTGCATTCCGATAAAATCACATTTGGCCCCACAAATGTAGATTCATGTGCAACGCATGCAAGCCAATAAAACGGAATTTGACCAAACAAATATAGATGAGCGAGCAAGAGATAGTAGAGCTTAAAACATTATACACAGATGAATTTTACAACAAAGGGAGAACTATTCGAACACACAATCATCTGTTTATGAATATTACAAAAATAAAATCCCATTAACGAAAGCAAGCATGCAGATAATCATACTCCCCGTGAATTACCGTAATTTTCGGACTATAAGGCGATATTTTTGTCTCCAATTTCAACGTAAACGCCTAATTAACGAGGGCGCCTTATTAGTGAACAAAATCGTGAGAAGAGAGACAACAACTGCCGTACTCAGTACAGTCTACAGTGAGTCACAACATCGAAAATGGTAACGAGTCGCCGATACGACGAATACTCAGGTTAAAATGCTTCAAAATCCCTATTATCGTCTGAGATACTGTCCAACAGATGCCACAACCCTTCATTGGATGCAAAAAGCATCGTTGTAGAGCTTAAAGTGCCATCATTCTCACGAAGAAGAGTCAAAACACAACTGGAAGTCGCAAAAACGGAAGTTTCGATTATTTGAGAAGGGAGCCAACTCTCGTTTATGACAAGCAGTAATGGCGGTCGGTAAGCGTTTACAGGATGTGAACGGGCTTCAAACTTTGACTTTCTTTTGCGAGGTGTGTATCGCCTTATAAACGAGGGCGCCTTTTACTTGGATTTTTTCAGATTTTTCTTCAAAATTGCCCTATTCGCCTTCTACACAGCAGCGCCTAATGATCCGAAAAATACGGTACGCATGGCAGCGATTTACACATGGCAAAAGTTAACGCCATATTGGGAGAGCGCATTGAGAGTTAAAAGAATAAAATATTAGATTCAATGATCTAATGACCCTTGCTGTCTAGATGTTAATGACAATCCAAGTTTGCTTAAAAAACAAAAACAAACTATATTGCGTTTTTTACTGGGGTGGTGGTGGTACAAAAAGAGTGGATAAAGAGCACAGAGTCAAAATAATGGATACAATGTAAGCAAAAAGCCAATGGGGATAGATACGTAATGCTACAAAAATGAAGTATAGAAGAATAAAGAACCAACTAACTACGGCTCAGGTCCACATTTTTGTCTGTTGACTTTTTCAAGTGTGTGGAGATAAAGGGTGAAATTTAATTGCGTTTGTAATTGTACATTAAAAAAAATGAGAACCTATGTCACACAACACTCAAAAACACGAAGATGAAAAATGGACTGCAGTACCTTTTGGAGCAACGTGAGAATGGTGGGTAGAGAAAACAAGGTGCATGTGAGAGGGAAAACTACAACAAGTGAGGTGGGGGGAGAGGGGAGGGGGAGGGCAGGAAGGGGGGGGGGGGAGAAAGGGGTGTAGAAGGCTGTTGGAGAGGCAGAGGGAAAGGGAGGAGTGGGGGTGTTGGAAAAACAGCATTGGGGGGTAGGGGGGGATGGGGATTGATGAAATGGAACAATGTTTATTCCCTGACATTGAGTCCATGTGGACTCAAGGTGCCAAGGCGCTTAAAAACACACCTCATGATAAACATATTCATTATCTGTCAAATGAAACAAGACAAAATGGGACAACCAGCTGATTCTCAAACAAACCTTATCACAGCAGTAACAATGGTAAGATATCACATAAGTTATGCTGCATAGAATCCATGTATAAACGCCAACAAGAAATTGTTCTCTCAGTCATGCTCTCTCAAGCGCTTTCTCTCTATCTTTCTTGATTCCTAATAACAATAATATTAACTCTTCCTTTGTATGCAAGCATGCATCAACACACACATACAGATACACACAAAAAAGATGAAATTCACAGAAATGTGTTGATAGACAGTCTAAATAAAGCTGTCAATTTGCACCCTGATATCCCTCTTAATCTTATATTCACACACATTTTTGATGAGGAATTACCAAGCATTGGTGGTATAGTCTCTACTTTCTAAAGAGTCAAGCTAACTTGAAAATAAAGAATATACTTTGTGTGCATGGATGCATGCAGTGTATGTGTGTGAAAGAGAATGTGTGTATGTACGCATGTGTGTGTGTGAGTCAGAGTGTGAGTGTGTGTGCACGAGTGAGTGTGTGCGCGCATGTGCAGACATGATATCTGAAGATAATACAATTTCAATTTTATCCCATTTAAACATCAAGTAATGAGTCTGGGATAAATGGTAATTTTTATAAGGTCAAATAAATCAAATGAAACTCTATTATAAAAACAACAAAATTACAGTGGTGAAAATGATGCTTTACGTCCTCTCGGTCATAGACACATATGGGACATTCGTAAATACAAAGATGGTGAGAACAATACTGGCTGCAATGCCCGGAGGCAGTGCAACATCAGTAAAGTCCCGAGTTTTTAACAATATATAGGTGTAGCGGTAACCACGCCTCAGTTAAACCTCATCGGCTATGGTACCGCCACTGTTAAATATAGGTGGTTGTTGTTTGATAGCATGCAACAAAATTATACTGTACTTGAACAAATTATGTTATATATAGTATTAGCTGATGCACTGGTCTTACAAAGTTAGTAATGAATGCATCATTGTGAACACAGCCAATTTTTTTCTTTTACAAAATCAAAAAGCAATCTGCATTTTAAATATCATCTATTTGTTATAGTGAACAAAACATCAAGAGACAACTGTTTCTGTAACATAAAGATTAAATACCTTGTGTGAGATACAAAAAATGCCAGTTTTAACTCACTCGGCACTGGCCAGTTGCTTCCCCTTACAACCGTTTAGGACGGGCCATTCGACTAGGTTCGAAAACCCATCACCACAAAAAAGTTATGAAAAGGTATGGATTGATATTTTCAGATAAGATTACTAACACCATGCACTAAACGATCGTAAAATATCAGATTCCATACCTTCGTCGTTTGTCTCCTATTGACGAAAACAGCTAACACATAGAAAGAAGGAAAATTTCACATTCCGATCTTTGACCCCCCTCTACAACCAAACCTGAATGTAAAGTCTGCAATGATTGGTTGATTTCAAGAGAGGCAAGGTCAAAGCAAACTGAAAATAGGTTATGATGTCGCACCGGAAAGCTGGTTACACGCCAGAAATCAAAACCTCTTGAAAACTCTTATGAGCCGGATCCGGGCCATTCGTCCTAAACGGTTGTGCGAGCCATGAGCCGGATTCGGCTCATTCGTTCTGAGTGTGTTAAAGCTACTTTCTTTATACACTCAGTACATGCATTGATGAACTAAAATAATATCTATTGCAAAAACTCTACCTGTATTATTAACAGCAGCAAAATCAGAAACAAAGAGCCTATTATTAAAAGCATACGTCTGACATGGACAGCTGATTTCAAGCATGAAAAGGTCCCCTTAACCCCTTGACTGCCAGAGAAAATTAAAGAAAAAATCACTGTACAAATCGTGCCATGAAAGAAACAACCGATAGAGCCAATCTGGCAACATAGAATGGGGATATAACTCTCTTGACTGTGTTGGAGCAAAAAAACAGCATATCAGAGTTATTCCTCTTCATCTGATGACGTTATCAGTGATACCATCAAGTCAGTATGTGATACGTTATATGGCAGTCAAGGGGTTAACCCTTTCACCGCCAATGTCGCATTTTAGCACCACAATGATTTAACACTAATGTCACGAAAAGGCCTCAAACCAGGGTCTGTTATCCAAAGAGCCTATTTTTATAATTTTTGGAGGTAAGGCTAGGCCTTACTTTATACATGTCATAGAAGAATCAGACAATTTTTTGGTCTCTACCCAGGTAAGTTTAATGGAAATGTTTTGGCTGAAAAATGGCTGGCGGTGAAAGGGTTAAATACAAAAATGTCAGCACCATTGCATTACAAGTCAAAGGTCTGGTGCACTTTGTCAGCGATCATCTCGGCGATGGCCAGGGAGGAGGTGGCGGCGGGCGAGGGGGAGTTGCGCACGTGGATGATCCTCTTGCCCAGCTCACTCTCCCCTTGGTCGAAGACAAAGTCGTCCACCAGGTTCCCGTCCCTGTCCAGGGCCTGAGCCCGCACCCCTGTGGGACCCCTGGACAAGGACATGACCCCATTTGTTTTTTATTAATGTAATCTGATTGTAAATTGTTATTTTATGATGTATATGTATTTTATCTATATTTAGTTAAATATGTACATATTTCTTTGTGTGCGCATGTGTGTGTGTGTGTGTGTGTGTGTGTGAGAGAGAGAGAGAGAGAGAGAGAGAGAGAGAGAGAGTGTGTGTGTGTGTGTGTATGTGTGCGTGTGCATGTAAGAATGTGAAGGATAGGGGGGTATGTAAGGGGTTGTTTTTAATATGAATCATTTTAGTGCAATTGTAAAGCGCTTAGAGCTTAAAGGTGAAACGCTATATAAAATTTCTTAAATAATAATTTCAAAAAAGTATTTATCAGACCTGGCTGTTAGGAATTAGTACTGCGCCATGCATATAACCTCATTGACTTTATATTTTAGTTGAACGGGTACTGTTCATATATTCATTGTTTTCCCTATTTTCGTTTAATTATATTTTGTTCAATTATTATTTATTTATGATTATTCTAGTATTTAAGTTTATATGTTAGTTGTTATGTTATTCATGATTTACTATTTATTTTGTATTTTATTTTGGCGCTTGTAACTTTGCAACATTGTGGACATGCGCAAGGGCAGTTGTTGTCTGGCTGGAGTTTCGCCATGTTTTACTGCTGAGAGTAAAGTTGGATAAAGAATTGAAAGTCATGTTTGTTTACGAAAGCAAGATACTTGTATGAGCGAGACACTAGAGCACTGGCTACCCCTAATGCAAAAATCATCAGTAGTCTGGATAGCTGAAATGTATAATCTTAGGCCGTGTGACGCGCAAATTCCATACAGAAATCTATCCGTAATCAGCAGTGTACTGTAGAGTGGCACAGTGGTAACGCGTTCGCCTTGTGTCAAGTAAACCCGAGTTCGATCCTGGGTACAGGGGATTTTTCCTCTCACTTTGCACTAGGCCTTACGGTCTGAACGTGGAGTCTTTCGGATGAGACGATAAACTGAGGTCCTGTGTGCCCATGCACATAGCACACGTTAAACCCAGTGGCAACGAAAAAGTTGTCATTTGGTAAAAAATTACCCCCCCCCCCCTCCTCCTTGCTCATCAGTCACACAAAAATCGCACGCAAAAACAAAATGGGTCTCTGGCTGCAACGCGCTCTCCAGGTGGGAGCAACCCGAATTTCACAGAGACGCCTCTGTGACCATAAAGTATAAAGCATAAAAAAGTATAAGTACCAAAACAAATTATATTAAAAAAATCTGGAAGTAGGAAATATGAAGGAGTGTGCACATGCACATGGAATCCCATCCGCTTATTTCTCACTTTCTTTTACTTTATTTGCGTATTGCGGATGTGATATGCGCATGGGATTTTGTGTATATGTGCGCGTGCCCTAAGTGTGTACAGTGCAGTCCTTATTCCTTAAAACCATCGGCCACAGTTCACTGAAACCGTCTATCAGTCAAGAATTATAGAACGTGATAATCAATCTTGAAGAGTAGCGGAGGTTCGAACGGTACAGAATGGTACTCAAAATGTGCACCAGCTACCAGTTCTGATTTATTATTGCTGAGTTTAACTTTAAAGGCAAATTAAGTTAGCGATTTAAAATCAACTCCCTGTGCAAACTGCAACTGAAAGTCAGACCCCTGTCTTCTGTAATTACAAGTGCTTATAAATCTGATCATAAAAAAATGCAATTAATTGTTCTTTATGGTCCCATTTACATATTCATTTTTCCCCAGCACTATAGCATGAAACTGTAGGGAGAGAAAGGGGTCTCTTTATACCCCCTTCCCCCCAAAAAAAACACCCCATCTGTACAATCTGATGAAACAGCTTTTGATTTCAGTGAAGAAAAGATAGAACCAGAACCAGAACCAAACACTAACAGGCAAATGGAAAGCACCAGTAGAATGAAAATACTGGTTAGTAAATCTGGTCTTGGAAATGAATTAAACATAAGAATCTTACATTCCCCGAACAAATAAAAGATAAAGGATGGAGATGCGATTATACATAGCTTCATGCTGACTGATACATCTTAAAAAACCACTCAAATATCAAAGAAAGTGAAGCTTAAATCTCTGCTTCAAGAGCATTAAAAAAAACGAGATAAAAAGAGCATCCAAATGACATGACCATGGCTGAGTTCAGCACGTTCGGGGCAAAACACTTGTATGAGATGCAGAATCAAGTACCTGGTAAGTGTGAGAAAGTTCTGACAGTCTGTTTCTTTTGTTCACTTGCATTTCTTTGTTTTGTGTTCTTTCTTTCTTTTAAATTACTATCAATTACCATTTAATACAAGTTTTTGATCTAACTTCTCTCTGTTCTCACCTGGAAACGTCTTCAGGTTGGAGTTTGGGCACAAAGCGTTGCAGCTGTTTGACCTGGGCCTTGATGTAGATGCCCTTGTACATCTCCTGCACTCCATAGCCCAGGTGTCTCCAGGCCAGCTTCCGCAGACCCCTGACAACAGCACCACACCAACTGGCCATCACCATCCACTGACACCAGCACCACACCAACTGGCCATCACCATCCACTGACACCAGCACCACACCAACTGGCCATCACCATCCACTGACAACAGCACCACACCAACTGGCCATCACCATCCACTGACAACAGCACCACACCAACTAGCCATCACCATCCACTGACAACAGCACCACACCAACTGGCCATCAACATCCACTGACACCAGCACCATACCAACTGGCCATCAACATCCACTGACACCAGCACCACACCAACTGGCCATCAACATCCACTGACACCAGCACCACACCAACTGGCCATCAACATCCACTGACAACAGCACCACACCAACTGGCCATCACCATCCACTGACACCAGCACCACACCAACTGGCCATCACCATCCACTGACAACAGCACCACACCAACTGGCCATCACCATCCACTGACAACAGCACCACACCAACTAGCCATCACCATCCACTGACAACAGCACCACACCAACTGGCCATCAACATCCACTGACACCAGCACCATACCAACTGGCCATCAACATCCACTGACACCAGCACCACACCAACTGGCCATCAACATCCACTGACACCAGCACCACACCAACTGGCCATCAACATCCACTGACAACAGCACCACACCAACTGGCCATCACCATCCACTGACACCAGCACCACACCAACTGGCCATCACCATCCACTGACAACAGCACCACACCAACTGGCCATCACCATCCACTGACAACAGCACCACACCAACTAGCCATCACCATCCACTGACAACAGCACCACACCAACTGGCCATCAACATCCACTGACAACAGCACCACACCAACTGGCCATCAACATCCACTGACAACAGCACCACACCAACTAGCCATCACCATCCACTGACAACAGCACCACACCAACTGGCCATCAACATCCACTGACAACAGCACCACACCAACTGGCCATCACCATCCACTGACACCAGCACCACACCAACTGGCCATCAACATCCACTGACAACAGCACCACACCAACTGGCCATCACCATCCACTGACAACAGCACCACACCAACTGGCCATCAACATCCACTGACACCAGCACCACACCAACTGGCCATCAACATCCACTGACACCAGCACCATACCAACTGGCCATCAACATCCACTCACACCAGCACCACACCAACTGGCCATCAACATCCACTCACACCAGCACCACACCAACTGGCCATCAACATCCACTGACAACAGCACCACACCAACTGGCCATCAACATCCACTGACACCAGCACCACACCAACTGGCCATCAACATCCACTGACAACAGCACCACACCAACTGGCCATCAACATCCACTGACACCAGCACCATACCAACTGGCCATCACCATCCACTGACACCAGCACCACACCAACTGGCCATCACCATCCACTGACACCAGCACCACACCAACTGGCCATCAACATCCACTGACACCAGCACCATACCAACTGGCCATCAACATCCACTGACAACAGCACCATACCAACTGGCCATCACCATCCACTGACAACAGCACCACACCAACTGGCCATCAACATCCACTGACACCAGCACCACACCAACTGGCCATCAGCATCCACTGACAACAGCACCACACCAACTGGCCATCAACATCCACTGACACCAGCACCACACCAACTGGCCATCACCATCCACTGACACCAGCACCACACCAACTGGCCATCACCATCCACTGACACCAGCACCACACCAACTGGCCATCAACATCCACTCACACCAGCACCATACCAACTGGCCATCAACATCCACTGACAACAGCACCATACCAACTGGCCATCACCATCCACTGACAACAGCACCACACCAACTGGCCATCACCATCCACTGACAACAGCACCACACCAACTGGCCATCACCATCCACTGACAACAGCACCACACCAACTGGCCATCACCATCCACTGACACCAGCACCACACCAACTGGCCATCACCATCCACTGACAACAGCACCACACCAACTGGCCATCAACATCCACTGACACCAGCACCACACCAACTGGCCATCACCATCCACTGACAACAGCACCACACCAACTGGCCATCAACATCCACTGACACCAGCACCACACCAACTGGCCATCACCATCCACTGACACCAGCACCACACCAACTGGCCATCACCATCCACTGACACCAGCACCACACCAACTGGCCATCAACATCCACTCACACCAGCACCATACCAACTGGCCATCAACATCCACTGACAACAGCACCATACCAACTGGCCATCACCATCCACTGACAACAGCACCACACCAACTGGCCATCACCATCCACTGACAACAGCACCATACCAACTGGCCATCACCATCCACTGACAACAGCACCACACCAACTGGCCATCACCATCCACTGACAACAGCACCATACCAACTGGCCATCACCATCCACTGACACCAGCACCACACCAACTGGCCATCAACATCCACTGACACCAGCACCATACCAACTGGCCATCACCATCCACTGACACCAGCACCACACCAACTGGCCATCAACATCCACTGACACCAGCACCACACCAACTGGCCATCAACATCCACTGACACCAGCACCACACCAACTGGCCATCAACATCCACTGACACCAGCACCACACCAACTGGCCATCAACATCCACTGACACCAGCACCACACCAACTGGCCATCAACATCCACTGACACCAGCACCACACCAACTGGCCATCAACATCCACTGACAACAGCACCACACCAACTGGCCATCACCATCCACTGACAACAGCACCACACCAACTGGCCATCAACATCCACTCACACCAGCACCACACCAACTGGCCATCACCATCCACTGACAACAGCACCACACCAACTGGCCATCAACATCCACTGACACCAGCACCACACCAACTGGCCATCAACATCCACTGACACCAGCACCATACCAACTGGCCATCAACATCCACTGACACCAGCACCACACCAACTGGCCATCAACATCCACTGACACCAGCACCATACCAACTGGCCATCAACATCCACTGACACCAGCACCATACCAACTGGCCATCAACATCCACTGACAACAGCACCACACCAACTGGCCATCAACATCCACTGACACCAGCACCATACCAACTGGCCATCAACATCCACTGACACCAGCACCATACCAACTGGCCATCAACATCCACTGACACCAGCACCATACCAACTGGCCATCAACATCCACTGACACCAGCACCACACCAACTGGCCATCAACATCCACTGACACCAGCACCATACCAACTGGCCATCAACATCCACTCACACCAGCACCACACCAACTGGCCATCAACATCCACTGACACCAGCACCACACCAACTGGCCATCAACATCCACTGACACCAGCACCATACCAACTGGCCATCAACATCCACTGACAACAGCACCACACCAACTGGCCATCAACATCCACTGACACCAGCACCACACCAACTGGCCATCAACATCCACTCACACCAGCACCACACCAACTGGCCATCAACATCCACTCACACCAGCACCACACCAACTGGCCATCAACATCCACTGACAACAGCACCACACCAACTGGCCATCACCATCCACTGACACCAGCACCACACCAACTGGCCATCAACATCCACTGACAACAGCACCACACCAACTGGCCATCAGCATCCACTCACACCAGCACCACACCAACTGGCCATCAACATCCACTGACAACAGCACCACACCAACTGGCCATCACCATCCACTCACACCAGCACCACACCAACTGGCCATCACCATCCACTCACACCAGCACCACACCAACTGGCCATCAGCATCCACTGACAACAGCACCACACCAACTGGCCATCACCATCCACTCACACCAGCACCACACCAAAAGGCCATCACCATCCACTGACAACAGCACCACACCAACTGGCCATCACCATCTACTCACACCAGCACCACACCAACTGGCCATCACCATCCACTCACACCAACTGGCCATCACCATCTACTCACACCAGCACCACACCAACTGGCCATCACCATCCACTGACAACAGCACCACACCAACTGGCCATCAGCATCCACTGACAACAGCACCACACCAACTGGCCATCACCATCCACTCACACCAACTGGCCATCACCATCCACTCACACCAACTGGCCATCACCATCCACTGACAACAGCACCACACCAACTGGCCATCACCATCCACTCACACCAACTAGCCATCACCATCCACTCACACCAACTGGCCATCACCATCCACTGACAACAGCACCACACCAACTAGCCACCAGCATCCACTCACACCAACTAGCCATCACCATCCACTCACACCAACTGGCCATCACCATCCACTGACAACAGCACCACACCAACTGGCCATCACCATCCACTGACAACAGCACCACACCAACTGGCCATCACCATCCACTCACACCAACTGGCCATCACCATCCACTGACAACAGCACCACACCAACTGGCCATCACCATCCACTGACAACAGCACCACACCAACTGGCCATCACCATCCACTCACACCAACACCACACCAACTGGCCATCACCATCCACTCACCACACCAACTGGCCATCACCAACCACTGACAACAGCACCACACCAACTGGCCATCACCATCCACTCACACCAACACCACACCAACTAGCCATCGGCATCAACTCACACCAACTGGCCATCACCATCCACTCACAACAGCACCACACCAACTAGCCATCACCATCCACTGACAACAGCACCACACCAACTAGCCATCGGCATCAACTCACACCAACTAGCCATCACCATCCACTCATACCAACTAGCCATCACCATCAATCACACCAGCACCATACCAACTGGCCATCACCATCAACTCACACCAACTAGCCATCACCATCTACTCACACCAACTAGCCATCACCATCTACTCACATGGTGTTTATGTAGGTATAAATATATTGAAATGTTAAATGAAGCAAGTCTGATTATGCTGATGCTGTCTTTTGCTCCATTTCCGTTCATGTAATGGTCGTTACAGGCAACAATAAACTCATTAACTACATTTAAATGATGTCACCCCATCTATGAACTTGAGAAATAGTGATGGTTAGCCAAATGCTTTTCAAAATGCACATTTCAACTATGCATCAAGCGATTAAACTTGTGCAAAATCACCCAATCTCTGCCAAAGTGTCCACAAAGTCATTACCCATCTGTAGATTAATGTGTTCAAATGAAGTTGATTGACAGCTATTAGCTTAAACAAAATTAATACTTATGGAAAGACAGTATGACATTTATTTCAGTTTTAACCCTTTCGCCGCCAACCATTTTTCAGCAACCCCCCCCCTTAAACTTAACTGGGTAGAGAACAAAAAAATCTGCAATATTGGGAATTCCTCTGTGACATGCACAACATTAGGCCTGTCCTTACCTCCCAAAATTAAGAAAATATGGTCTTTGGATAACAGGCCCTGACTTGATGTCTTTTAGGGACATGGGTGTTAAACTGTTGTGGTGCATAAATGCTCTAGGTAGCCATCAGAAAGACAAATTGCAGAATACAAACGTAATCAGCCGTAATACATCACTGGTACCTAAAACTCAAGGCGTCAAAGAGGTCGGGCACACTGATGTCGGTGTAGCCGTAGCCCTCCCGTTTGAAGGCCAGCACTGCGTTAGGCCCCAGCCATATACTGCCGTCCATACGGGGAGTGAAGTGCACACCCAGGAAGGGGAACCTCGGATCAGGGACCTGCAAGAGGGGCAACAAATGGGAAGCAATGGATACAACAATAGAAATTGTTCGGAAATATTTAAGGGGAGTAATTTCATGGTGTGTGGGAGTGATCGCGCCTAAGTCAATCGGTCAAACAGGGGAAATTACTCTACCTTCAGGTAGATCCCCAGCCGTCGCCTCATGTGTTTGAGGAGACACACAGCATGTAGAACGCAGTGCGTAATTCTAAATTTGATTTAATTTATATTTTTACGTCACAGTTTGCAAGTTCTATCACTTTGTAGCAACTGGCCACCCCTTATTTAAAAAAAAAATGTTTGCAAGTCGCTGACTGGCATCCTGCAGTTTCAAGCTTCACCGCCATTGCCGTGGTTTTGACCGAGTAAGTCGAAGGTGATTAACTCTTAATTTTCACAAAGTTCTCTCTCCTAGTTTTTCCCGAAAATCGTCTATTTAATGGAAGGAAAAATAAGCATGAAGTCCAATTTTGTCATCTTTTTGACAATATGGTATTCAGTAGAAAAAAAATAAAATATAAAAAAATCTTTTTTTTTATTCAATTACAAAATATATGGACATAAAAACACAGCATAATTTTACTGAATATACATTAAACAAATTTCCTAGCCATACAGCTAATGAAAGATTACCAAAAGCACAAAAAACTGGAAAAATTATAAAATGAAGAGAGAGAGAGATTGGTTGGAAAAGAGGAAGAAAGAGAGGAGAATTTTTATTTTTCATGGTCAGGATGTTACTTACAGGGTAAATATTCCCCCTGACCAGGTCGCTCTTGTCCCTGTTGAGCAGTAGGTACTCTCCCCTGAAGGGCACGATGCGGGGCTCGGAGGAGCACCCAGAGAGTGATGCCACCTTGTCTGCCTGCAATCCCGCACAGGTGATGACGTAGCGGCACCGAAGGCTCTGATTCTGCAAACAAATTATTTCAGCGATAAATTGACACCACGTTTTATGAATTGGGATTATAATCATTAGGCCAAGTGAGACAATTTTAGTTGTATCATGTATGCATTAAAGATTATTGAAAAAGTGTATGAATGTGTGGCTTCGGTTCCAAAGATCAGTTGTATTATTGTTAATATTTCGCATTCATGACTGACGCTAACTAAACATCATGTATGTACTTTCAATTATAAATAAGAAGATAAAGTCAAAGCCGTTGTATTAACTTCACTTATTTCAGGGTTGTACAATACACAATTCATGGTAATCTTTGAGCACTTATTGATAACAGCACAAACATTAAAAAACCCAACCAAAACACCCACCAAAAAATGTGATTAACAAATGGTAACATCTATTTACACAACCGACTATAGCTAGACGGATATTTGAAAGTTCAAGAGAATACACAAGAATCAAGGCAGTCTTGCCTTTGTAACAAAGCTTAATGCAGAGATCTGTCTGCTGAAGTGCAGGTGGATATTCAGTTGAAAGCTTTGTTCACATTTTAATTTTGGAATTAGGAGATGACTGGCATCATTCAACAGCATAAAACACAAAATGGCTAAACCCACAGACACACCCGGTGTGACCCAGACCCAGACAGTCAGAGAAATACACACATGCACACTTGCATGAACACACACGCACGCACACGCACACGCGCACACACTCTCTCGCTCTCCCCCTCTGTCTCATCTTTCTCATTGTCTACTTTGGCAGAGTCTCCCACAATGGTGACAGGGTACTGCAGCCCTTCCATGCTGCCCTCTTTGCCCTGTGTATTGCAAACACACACACACACACACACACACACATCCACATTCTGTCTGTCTGTCTACCTTGGCAGAGTCTCCCACAACGGTGACAGGGTACTGCAGGCCCTCCTTGCTGCCCTCCTGGCCCTCTGTGGTGGTGAGAAGCTGGCTGACGGGGAACCCTGTGAACACTCTGCCCCCCTGCCTCTCAAACTGCAGCCCGTAGTGCTTGGTCACCAGACCCCAGTCTATGATCCCCGTGTGGGGGGAATGGATGGCCTTCAGGCCCTGAGGAAAAATAATAAATGTACCTTAACCCCTCTTGCATTCACGCTGGCCCAAACCGGCCAGCCGGATAATCAGAAATTAAATGAGACTACGACATCACTCACAAAGAAATAACTCTTTATATCATATCATAAACTGGTTGCTGCACTGCAATGTAATACTATTAATAATAACAATCCTATGAAATGTACACACCACTAACGAAGTGAAGTACTATTTCATGGGTCCAACTACATAAAATGAAACAAAAATGAAATGCTGGGGTCTATGGGTAATGTCCCCCTGCAGCTGAAGAAAAATTGATTTACGAAGGCATTTCAGTTTGCTTTTTCCACAATTTATACAAATGCTTATTTTAAAGTGTTTCAAAAATACAGTAGACACACAAAGATCTTGTTTGACAAGTTTTAAAAACAGGAAATTCCTTTTCTGGTAAAATTCAAAAACAGGAAATCCTTGCATACCAGGAAAAGTTGCACCCATGTTATTTTCCAAAGCCATTGACAACCAAAGCCTCACCACACAGTTTGGCTCGATGTCCCTGATGCCTTCAGGCCCCACCATCTTGAGGTCTTTGACGCCGTTCTGCTGGCCTCGCTCAAACAGGCTCTCTAACCGAGGCACCTCGGCGGGCTCCACTGCAACTATCAGCTGCGACAAACAGGAGGTCAAGGTGAAGTCGCATTTTTCATTACATTTGCTTAACTCTTTCAAGTCGTTCCGGCCATAGATGTCCGGAATTAATAGATAGCTGTCAATTTGATGCATTTGTTTCATGGGAAGTAAATCTGTGTGCACACCATACCTTGGTCACTTCTAAACTCGCTTCGCTCCCTTAGACTACAATTTTGCCTCTGACTTTGCTTTTGTAGTGGTTTGTTGTGGGGGAGGGAGGGAACCAATCGGTGTACACAGAGTTTTTCTATATAGTCCATTTTTTTTAAAGAGTCTGATCTACCACTTCCCTATGTCTAAACCTGAAGAAAAAACCCGTAATCTTCGTTCATTCCTCATTTTGTTTATGTATGTTTTGTTTGTGTATGGCTGGAGTGCTTTGTGAGGTTTTTTTAATAATTCAAAATCGTTGCGATGCGAATGAGTTAACCCCTTCAGTGCCACCTATCAGCTGCACATGCACCGCCGGTTTGCTGAGCAATTTTTTAAAGCGGCAAAATAAAGTACAGAAGCATTATATAGGACGTATATTATACACATTGTTCACACTGAAGAGGTGAGAAAGAGAAGGAAGGAGGTAGGCATGGGAGCAGAAAAATAAATATGCAAATTTTGACAAGTTAAAAAAAGTACACCTACCAAGTGAATATCAAACTTCCCCCCATACATTGATCCAAGTTCTGACCTTTTTTTAAAATTCTGTGTAGCAAGTCAACTTGGATTGTTTCTTGTAACTTACTATGTGCATGTTTGCATTGATACAGTATGTAAAGTACACAATTTTCATATATCTTGATAAAAAAAAACAACTAAGCATGTGTGCACATTATTATAAATGTGTGTCTGCGACAGTGACAGGATGAAAAAGCATACATGCGTGCATGTGCACACAGATGGTTGTTTTGCAGTAAATTTACAGCTAACAAAGAACTGATGTGTGACCCAGCACCACGGAAGGGACATTAAGTGTCAAAATGACCATTACGACACAATGGTCCAGTTTAAAACTTCACACAATTCTCGTTCGAATGATATAAGAACCACTTTTGTAACTTTTTTCGTTTTAGAGTCATGAGCATTCAAAGTTGGTAAGGTGAATGTCGTCCATTTTGAGAAATCACATTCTAAAGTTTAGCCTAGCTGAAGAAAATGCATCAACCTACTCATTTCAAAGTACTTACATTTTGGGGTCTTTAGAGACCATAAAGGCATAATAAAGATCATCCTTTAGAATCATACATATGAAAGATGAGATGTTAGAGAGCACGGAAATACCCATAACTCAAAATTGATAAAAATGAGATATTTGTGACTTTGCAATTAACACTATTGTGACTGATGCTGCCTCAGCCTATTCTCAGTGCAGGCCTGAGCCTGCTGCCGAGTGGCTCATAGAAATTGGGTGCTTGTAAACAGACGCATCTAGCTAAGCTGAATGATGTCCTATCACGACCACATTTTGCGTACTTACTGAAAAAAGGCTGCTAAGTTCATCTGTGTACTTTTTAAGTTGACAGGTATAATGCTTTTTACATGCCGACTTGCATGCCATTTTCACCTGTGCCACGTCCCCCCCCCCCCCCCCCCTACCTGATTGCATTCGACTACACCCCCTGCCCCCACGATGAACACTCTCAGTCTCTTGACTTGTAGAGGCCACTGACACACTAGCTTCACTTTCACGCTCATCCTAGCTGTTTACATCACTTTCTGAATCAGAAAACGAGTATTCTGGATTTTTATCATCAGACTCATCCAGATCGAGAAGATGGAGAATCTCCTCTCTTGCTAAACCACGATGGGTTGGCATTTTTCGTTCGTAATTGGCGTCAAATCGGCGATCTAAGACAAAGAAATTGCAAAAACGGAAGAATACTATAAAGGGAAACTACTCGCAGAACAAAGGGAAACTGTGGTCAAACGTTTTACACGAGTTTTGTACCTTATACCGTTGGGCGACTGTGAACGTGGCCAGGCAGTGGGGGATGTTCCACTGCCTTGAACACGAACGCGGCCCGTCATCGATGTGCTAAGCCTGTTATGAGAAACTAGCTGTTATGAGAAACTAATGTCCCTTCCGTGGTGCTGGGTCACATATTAAGAGCAAATCAGTTGAGTTTTTGTTTTCAAACCCAGAGTGCCCACCTTGCCACACTTGTTGTAGGGCACCTGGTGTTGGTCACAGTAGTTGTAGGCCATCTCCAGCCCCTTCACACACAGCCGGGCCTTCAGGGACCCCGGGGCGTAGTAAATGCCTGCATGGATCACCCCACTGTTCTTGCCACTCTGGTGGGCAGCTGAAAAACACAAATGTGCCCAGCATGTGGCCACAGTGTAGAGTGCCACAGTGGTAGCGCGTTCGCTTCGTGTCAAGTAAACCCGAGTTCGAACCTGGGTACAGGGGATTTTTCCTCTCACTTTGCACTAGGCCTTGCGGTCTGAACGTGGAGTCCTTCGGATGAGACGATAAACCGAAGTCCCGTGTGCCCATGCACTTAGCACACGTTAAACCCAGTGGCAACGAAAAAAGTTGTCATTTAGTCAAAATTTACCCCCCTCCCTTCCTTCCTCATCAGTCACACAAAAATCACATGCAAATTTTTTAAAAAAAATGGGTGGCACGCCTCTGGCTGCGACACACTCTCCAGGTGGGAGCAACCCGAATTTCATGGAGATGCCTCTGTGACTATAAAGTACCTAACCTAACATAACAGCATAATATGTAAAATAAAGAAAAAAACGAAAGGGAAAAAGAAAAACCCCCGCAACAACAAAGCAGTAATTATATTGGAATGTAAAAAGAAAAGCAATTTAAATTTTTTTTGAATAAGTGCACAATGGAAAACTAAATAAGCTGAGAATTAGCAATTCAGTCTTAAGAAAATACTCAGGGGAAAGGGAAGGCATGACATTTTTATTATTATTATGACAACACAAAAGAAAATAAAGAAAGAAAGAAATGGCTGTTCAATCTGCAGATGTTTTGCCTGGAGTACACACGAAGATCACCATTCAAATAAAGTGGGGGTTTTTAAAGAAGAAAAAGACAAAGAAGAAGAAAAAGACGATGAAAAAGAAGAAGAAGAAGAAGAAGAAGAAGATGATGAAGAAGAAGAAGAAGATGACGAAGAAGAAGACGAAGAAGATGACGAAAAAGAA
The DNA here is from genome assembly GCA_017654935.2 of Phymorhynchus buccinoides. Classification (NCBI taxonomy): domain Eukaryota; kingdom Metazoa; phylum Mollusca; class Gastropoda; order Neogastropoda; family Raphitomidae; genus Phymorhynchus; species Phymorhynchus buccinoides. The sequence continues at coordinate 32,364,936 of CM065688.1, forward strand.
GATGAAAAAGAATAATAATAAGACAAAAAAGAAGATAAGAAGAAGAAGAAGAAGAAGAGAAAAAGAAGAAGAAGAAGAAGAAGAAGAAAAAGAAGAAGAAGAAGAAGAACAACAACAACAACAAATAGAAGAAGAAGAAGAAGAAGAAGAAGAAGAAGAAGAAGAAGAAGAAGAAGAAGAAGAAGAAGAAGAAGAAGAAGAATAGCAGAAGAACCAGATGAAGAACAAGAAGAACAAAAACAGCAAGGAGAATAAGAACAAGAAGAAGAAGAAGAAGAAGAAGACACAAACAGACAGAATGATATTCGTACTAAGAAACGAAGAAAAGCAGCATGAAAGAAAGAAGAAGAAAAAGACAGGGCTCCCAATCGTCCCGCAAAACAAGAGGTCCCAGGGACTCCTTCACTTACAGCATAGAGGGTCCTAGAGGTGGGATAGAGGGTCCCAGTGGCATTGCCAATGCTAAAAAGAATGTTTCTAGTGCATCCCTGGGACCCCCTGCACATTCTTTTAGAGGGTCCTTGAGAATTTTAGTGCTTCATAGACCCCCAAATGGGGGTCCCTGAGAAGAAGAAGACAACAATCAGTAGTACCCAGCTCCTGTTCTTTCTCCACCACAGCGAAGGACAGGTTGGGGTGACGGGTGATGAGCGCCTGAGCTGTGGCCATGCCCACAATGCCCCCTCCAACGATGACCACGTCATAGTCTGTGCTGGACTGCCTGAAATCATCATCATCATCATCATCGTCGTCATCATCATTGTCATCATCATCATTATCACCATCACCATCAGCATCATCATCTTCATCATCATCATCACAAGCTCCTGAGATGTGTCCATGCCCACAATGCCCCCTCCAACGATGACCACATCATAGTCTGTGCTGGACTGCCTGAAATCATCATCATCATCGTCGTCATCATCATCGTCATCATCATTATCACCATGATCATCATCTTCATCATCATCATCACAAGCTCCTGAGCTGTGGCCATGTCCACAATGCCCCCTCCAACGATGACCACATCATAGTCTGTGCCGGACTGCCTGAAATCATCATCATCATCACCATCATGAATCATCATCATCATTATTATCATCATCATCATCATCATCATCATCATCATCATCATCATCATCATCATCATCATCATCATTATCATCATCATCATCATCAATGCATCATCATGATAATTATCATCATCACCATCATTATCATTATTATCATCGTCATCATCATTATCATACTCATCATCATCCTCCTCCTTATCATGAGCTTCTGAGCTGTGGCCATGCCCACAATGCCCCCCCCAATGACCACGTCACAGTTTGAGGGTTGTACTTGTAAACATGAAGGGGGTGTCTAAAGCACAACTGTGCAAGCAGTTCAGTTTTGGATAATGTGTGAAAGGTGTCTAGTGTGAAAGGTGTGTGGTTCACCGTTGGCTGTGTTTTGTGTGTGTGTGTGCGTGTGTCTGGGGAAAAAAATGGGAGGCGGGAGCGCAAACTTAGTTACAGCAAAAAAACTGAATATACAAAGAGCTCACACTCCCCAGCTTACTGAAGCTGTTTTTTTGTTTCCTCCCACCCTTTTACCTACATTACAGCTGGGGATCATTGTGAACTCACTCACTGCCTACAACAACACTAACACT
>CM065688.1:32371592-32376592 GCA_017654935.2 Phymorhynchus buccinoides
CACAGAAAACATAAATCGTGAACAAATTATATCAATAACTAACACAGTAGGTGTATCAACACTCGGATATCACGCCAATGAGCTCTTAACATTCAGACATCACGCGAATGATTATCACACTGTCAGTCTCATTATAGCAGATCTGAAGGTCTGTGTACACATTATTCACAAAATATATCTATTTCCCCGTGGCAACACAGTTAGGTCACTCATGATATGACTTACAACTCACTGTGTTAATTGCCATGGAGAAATAGTGATATTAATTTTTGTGAATAGTGTTAACGTGTACACAGACCTTAAGATGACTCACAACTCACTGTGTTGCATTGGAGAAATAGTGATATTTTGTGAATAATGTTAACGTGTACACAGACCTTTTACTGAACTCACTAGAAAAGTGCTAAAAGGTATTTTTTTTCTAACCGTGCCCTGACAGAACAAATCTTTGAACCCCTATCCCCAACACCAAAATGAGCCCACGAACGCATTTGGTAGGGAATGACGGCGTAGTTTATTATTATGATGTACTTTATAGTCACAGAGGCGTCTCTTTGAAAATCGGGTTGCTCCCACCTGGAGAGTGCGTCGCAGCCAGAGGCGCACCACCCAATTTTTGCCGGTCGGTTTTTGTTGCATGCGATTTTTGTGACTGATGAGGAAGTATATTTTGACCAAATGACAACTTTTTCGTTGCCACTGGGATTAACGTGTGCTACGTGCATGGGCACACGGGACCTCGGTTTATCGTCTCATCCGAAAGACTCCACGTTCAGACCATAAGGCCTAGTGCAAAGTGAGAGGAAAAACCCCCCTGTACCCAGATTCGAACTCGGGTTTACTTGACACAAGGCGAACGCGTTACCTCTGTGCCACTCTACACTATAGCTTTAAGAGCAAGTATGAAAACTCTAGTCATTAACACACATTTTTCTCTTACAGTAACAGTTGAGTTTAGTATCCCGCCATACTTTTTTTCCACCCACTATCACAATGCAACAAATCTATCACAATCTTTTCTGTCCCTTGTCATTTTGCATCGAAGTCACGCAACAAAGTGCTAACGAAGAAGTTGGTTAACATTCTTTGACGTGTTGGAACTCATTAACTGTTAAAAAAAAACCCATGTCTGCGCTGTGTGTGAAATAAGCAGAGAGAGAGAGAGAGAGAGAGAGAGAGATCCTCTTCAGGACCGGAACACAGACTTTTGAAGGGGGGGTGCTTGAAACTTTTTTTAGGCCGGGGTCGAGGGGCCGCGTAGGCCCCGGTAGGGTCCAGGGGCAAAGCCCTGGTGGGGGTCCAGGGTGGCGAGGCCCCCCGGCCGAAACCGATTTTTCAACATTTTAAAACTGTTTTGTGGCATCTCCTGTGAGCTCAGAACAGAACTTCTTAGGAGCGTTGACAGCCGAGGGAGGGTGCTGCAGCACCCAAAGCACCCCCCCCCCCCCTAGATCCGGCCCTTCTCTTGTTGAATACCCTATGGGAAAACATGTCAATTATGACGTGGTCTGGTCGCCTGGGAAGCTGAGTCGATCCGTCTGTGCGTGTGGCAATCAATCAGGGGAGGGAATGTTTTTGGACAGTGCTGGAAACAGACTCAGCTCCCTTGGTCTGGATCCATTTCCCTTTTTTTGTGAACGCCCTCGGCCCTGGATTAATTTTTCCTGTCTGTTGTTTTGGGTATTTTTTTTTAGCAAGACATTTTCTGAATCCCAGTGGTCACTATCTTCTGTCTCCATTCTCTGTGTTTATTCCCTTTTCTTCTGATCTTCCTCTCCTGCTTGTTTCAAGACGCAGAATGGATTGAACAGATTCGTGCTCTCTCAGTCTCATTTTGGCCAATTATCTTGAGCCGCCAATAGGTTCATTTGACAACGGAGAATATTCCTTCTTCTTCTTTGCTAGGGCATGCCTGTTTTTGTTTGTTTTTGTTTTGTTATCCCACATTAGGCCTATGTGTTACTTTCTTCATCTGTCTTTGCGATACACGCCCCAACCACACCCACGAACATAAACTCCCCGCAACCAGGCAACACACACACTGACACACACACACACGACACACACACACACACACACACACACACACACACACACACACACACACACACACACACACACACACACACACACACACACACACACACACACACACACACACACACCATCGGAGACATGCATACTTTAGTTATCATGAAGTCCTTCCATTCTGCTCCGAGGATCCCTTTTTAGCAACAGTTGGGCACCGTTTCCAAGACTGAGACATCACTCACACGCCTTACAAAAAACAGAGAGGGTCAGGCATAAAGAATAAACAGGGGGAAAACAACAACAAAGGGAAATAAACCAAGGCTGGAAGGGCACAGCTTTTCTCCCTGTAGCCTGAAGATAGACAGAGAAAGAAAATAATACTTTTAGTACTGACAGGGCTTGGAGAAAGTATTTTTTACTGGGGATTCTAAAGGCAAAGCCCGACGTTGCAATCACTCGCTGTTTCGCAAGCGTGTTCACCCATTCTCACAGCGTGACAGGAGCTACCAGGTGAATGCGAGAGGAAGCACAGTTGGACAAGGCCTTAGAGACCCACTGACCCACCACGATTAAGTCCCTTGGTTTTTTTCTAGGTAACTGTGACCCACATACAAATTCCCCCAACTATAATTTGAGGCTGCTCTTTAAAATGATGTTTCGTTTTGAATTTTGGGGCATTTGTATGGGAGTCAAAACTGATCAAACCAAGATGGTGGGTCTATAAGGATACAAAGCATTATGTTATGAAGCATCTGTCAAACTTTATAACTTTTACCGACACTAAATCGGCAATTATTTCCCCCTGCACAAATACTGACCCATACCAGGAACGTTGGGCGTTACAACATATCAGTTTGAATTTTGGAACGATATAAAAGTTGAATACACGTGTCACCCTTGCCCTATCAAAATCCACTGAGATGAATCTGGTAGTGACTTAGGCTAACTGGCCTTGGCACATTTTTTATTTTTTATTTTTATTGAAACATATATTATTATACACATGCTCACAGACATACAGACAGAGACACACAAAGGCCCTGGTTGTGATAACAAGGTACCCATGTTCTTAAAAATGAAAATGGAAAAAAGTGAGAAAGAAAAGAGGATGAAAGGAAGGAGACAATGTTAATGGAAGAATGCCACATGGGCGTGGGGCCTAAAAAGATTAACGAAGGGAAGAAGTGATGGGACAGGATGCACAGAGAGAGAGAGAGAGAGAGAGAGAGAGAGAGAGAGAGAGAGAGAGAGAGAGAGAGAGAGAGAGAGAGAGGGGGGGGGAGGGGGGAGGGGCAAGGGGGATCAATGGAGAAGAACAATAAAGAGGTCATGGTGAGGGAGGGGGAGGAGATGGAAAAGTGGCGAGGATTTGGGAGGGAAGACGGGAGGGGGAATCAGGGGGGAAAACCTGAGATGTGAAGGAGAGAGAAGGGGACGAAGAGAAACAAAAGATGTGAAAGGTATCGGAGAGAGAGAGAGAGAGAGAGAGAGAGAGAGAGAGAGAGAGAGAGAGAGAGGAGGTCTGAAGTCTGAAGAGAGAGAGAGAGAGAGAGAGGTCTGAAGTCTGAAGAGAGAGAGAGAGAGAGAGGTCTGAAGTCTGAAGAGAGAGAGAGAGAGACACACAGAGAGAGGTCTGAAGTCTGAGAGAGAGAGAGGTCTGAAGTCTGAAGAGAGAGAGAGAGAGTTCTGAAGTCTGAAAAAAGAGAGAGAGAGAGGTCTGAAGTCTGAGAGAGAGAGAGGTCTGAAGTCTGAAGAGATAGAGAGGTCTGAAGTCTGAAGAAATAGAGAGGTCTGAAGTCTGAAGAAATAGAGAGGTCTGAAGTCTGAAGAGAGAGGTCTGAAGTCTGAAGTCTGAAGAGAGAGGTCTGAAGTCTGAAGAGAGAGAGAGGTCTGAAGTCTGAAGAGAGAGAGGTCTGAAGTCTGAAGAGAGAGAGGTCTGAAGTCTGAAGAGAGAGAGAGGTCTGAAGTCTGAGAGAGAGAGGTCTGAAGTCTGAGAGAGAGAGAGAGGTCTGAAGTCTGAAGAGGAGAGAGAGAGAGAGAGAGAGAGAGAGAGAGAGAGAGAGAGAGAGAGAGAGAGAGAGAGAGAGAGAGAGAAGAGAGAGAGAGAGAGAGAGAGAGAGAAGAAGAGAGAGAGAGAGAGAGAGAGAGAGAGAGAGAAAGAGAAAAGAGAGAGAGAGAGAGAGAGGAGAGAGAGAGAGAGAGAGAGAGAGAGAGAGAGAGAGAGAGAGAGAGAGAGAGAGAGAGAGAGAGAGAGAGTGAGTGAGAGAGAGGGAGAGAGATACAACTGAACATTTTGATTAAAAAAATGAAGGTCAGAAGGAGGGGTAATGAGAAAATGATGGAGGGAAATAGACAATAAAACAGACACAAAAAGTTAGAAAAAACAAACATCAGCGGTATAATTGATCAGCAACCTTCAGAAAAAACCCAGTTTCTCAATTGTCCAAAATGTTCACACCCCTTGCTTGATTGCTAGCAGCGGAGACGAAATTTGACAACGCTTCCCAGGAAAGCAGATAACACCATTATTGGCAAGTTTTTGTCCCTAAGGGTTTTCAACAGGCGGGTCACTATTTTACCATTTTTCCTCTCCAAAACTCGACTTTCTTTCTTTCAGTTATTCTGTTTTCTTCTGAGTTATCTTCAGAGACATGGAATTTCGTTGCAAGATTGATATGAGATGCAAACTGACAATAAATGAGAATGCCCTTAAAGACCCACCAGATCACGTGTCAAAATCACGGGTTTCACGTGTTTCCCCTCTTATAGCTGGTAAGAAATCTTGTTTTGACCAGGTTTGACTGACTCATACTAATGCCCCCCAAATTGAAAACGAAACATCATTTTAAAGAGCAGAAACATCATTTTAAAGAGCAGCCTCAATTTGAAGTTGGGGGCATTTGTATGTGGGTCACAGCTACCCAGAAAAAAACACCAAGGGACTTAATCGGGGTCGGTCAGTGAGTCTT
>CM065688.1:32379092-32391592 GCA_017654935.2 Phymorhynchus buccinoides
CAGATGTGCCAGACTAGGCGGAAAAGGGTAGTGTATTTCAGATTAAAGAAGCAATAGCGGATGCCATAACCACACCCAGAATCCCAGACATGCTGACTGCTGAATCGGTCTGCTTGGAAACTGGCGCACCTGTTCATGAATGTATGATTAATGATGAATTAGAACCGACAAGACACTGATTGGAAACTCATCACATGATCATGAAAATGTTACTACCCTCACAAATCGTAACGTGTCGTGTTTGTATATCATTTATATCCTAACATAATAAACACACAAAGCAGAACATCACAAACAAATTCATGGGAGTTCTTTTTTTTCCCATAGGGAAAACAATAAATTTATTTCTTTATGGAAACATTTTTTGCTGTGTAAACTAGCGACATATTTGGTTAAATTGATTTTTAGTTACCAAAAAGCACATTATTACACACATGTTAAGCAAACATAACGGCAACAACAAGCTTAATGCTTATACTGTGCCAACGTACTGTGCATGAATTCTTAATGGCGGCAGGCAAGCACAAGACTAAACAGACTGATTTAAACATTATCAAAGAAAAATTGATAAAAATAGGTACATTTTAAATCCTTCGTGAAATATACATCACGAAACCCATGAAAAAAAGAAAAAAAAAGATAAAATCCAAACGGAGTTCTTTATTTACTCAAGCTTTCGAGAGGTGGGACTTTCTTCTTCGGGGATCTACTGTAATAAACGGTTCTAACAAAATTATAATTATTTGTGTTGAGTCTAGATGCAGATTGGGTTCATAAATGAATATGGAACGCTTGGCTATTTCTACCATAATGTTTTCAACGGATAAGGTCGCGATGATACGAAGGTACTGTTTTACTTCTTTACTGGACTCAACTTGACCTAAGAAACAAACATAAAGAAATGATTGGGCTAATGTAGGCCTACATGTTCTAACAAAACAAATGCGCAGACGGTCTGAGAACAAATCCCATTTGAGAACACCACACCGGGTCTAATTAGCCAACAGCGGAAACCACATACAGTGTAGTAGATAGAACTCCAACAAACAAACACCACCTAAGCAGGGTGAAGAGCGTGAAAGGTGAAACACCTTGCTGTGGCTGTACCAACACGATGCTGCAGGGAACGAACGACTCGGTGCCCGGATAATCACCTGCTTGCAAATTCCCGAACACGGAAAGCAACGAAGCGAGGCAATTAACTCCGGCTACCTTACTGACCAGGGTCGAGTTTCTCTAGATAACGGTCGCCGCGCGAATAACGCTTACGCCAAAAGGGGCCTAAGAAACACTTTAGAAAACGTTTGCGGAAGAATATTACAAACTCTTGTCTGATTGGTCATTTTCTTAAATATTATTTTAACCAAACTTTAATGGTCCAATCAACAACAAGAAATGTATTCATCCCATGCTAGTCACGTGATAGTTCGTCAAGAGATACTTTGGGGGTAGCCACAAAACGTGTTTGGCAAACGTCGGCGAAAGAGGTGTTTCTTAGTACCGATTTGCGCTCACGCTACGTAACGTTAGCCCTTGTGAAACGGCCCTCAAAGGAGGCTAATGAAGCTGGACAGGAAGGGCCCTCCTAGTGAAGGTGTTGGGCTTCTTCGTCCAGCGGGAAGGGATGGAGGTTGGGGGGTGGTTGGTGGGGGTTGGATTGTCAGGTGAGATTCATTGGTGGTTAGGCAGGAGCAGTGAAAGGAGGAGGCGGACAGGTGTGTAAACAGGAATCCTTGAATGGGGTTCAGGTGTGTTACAAAGCAATGATCCCACACACAGGGTTGTGTGTCAGGGAAAGGGTGAAGTGGTAGCTAGGTCCATCACCCTTGAAGGTTTCAGTCCACTAGTTGAGATTGCTGCTGCACCCCCCTACTTGCTAAATGTAGTAAAAAGCTTGAGACGAAACGGACGGTTACTTTCTCATAGGACCGAAGAAAAGCCGTTATTTTGGTGCTGGTCTGAGGATGTAGGCCTAAACATTTTGGATTTTGAGTTTAGCATCGTTGTTTGGGGGAGGGTGGGTTGAGTCAAAGGGAAGGGTTGCGCTCAATTGATTGACCACCATTTCAGTGTTAGATGGGTAATTTAGGACTGGAGAGTCACAGAGAGAGAGAGAGAGAGAGAGAGAGAGAGAGAGAGAGAGAGAGAGAGAGAGAGAGAGAGAGAGAGAGAGAGAGAGAGCATTCCATAATATCGAAGTTGTGTATGCAGAAAACTCCTTTGCTATTCAAACATATAAATAGCCGTTTATCTCGTATTAGCTTTCTTCTGAAGAAAAGAGAATTGAAGAAGATTCAGGAAAAGTAGTAGGGGTGTGGGGTTGGGGTGGGGGTAGTGGGGGTGGGTGGCAAGGGGGACATGATATAACGTGGACAGACACAGACAAATGAGAGAGAACAAGTGTGTCACCGAGTGGTGGCAAAGTTCCCTCGCTATTGACCTTGACGTTGATGGATACTCATTCTATATCACCATTATGTTTTTAATATGTATAAAACATGTGTGGTTGCAAATGACTGGTTACAGATGGTCCTATAGGCAGACTATAATCGTTGTTACCTTGACCTTTCTTGTACTTAGTATTCGGAATTACCATAAGCCAATGCATCCGCATACCAAATGTGAACATTGTAAGTCCAATGATGTGAAGCATAAGGCCACAAGAAGAAATTTACGTTTTCAAGGTCAAACGTCAAGGTCAATGTCAGCATGGTTATTATTTTTGTATGGAACATTTTGTGTACCGTGATGCACCACCATCCTAAATTTGAAGCACGATTCCATGCAGCAGTTTTTGAGATACAGCCTTGGGGTACGAGTTCGAACCACATGATTCGCATGCACACATGCACACGAGCATGAATGCACAGATAAATTCATGATTACAATGTTATAGCCCTTCTGTCAGAAAACGTAGTGAAAAAAACCGCATTGAAATACAGCAAAACTTCACGAGATATTAGCTATTAAGTGTTTCGGGGTTTGAACCCCTTAATCAACATGACATTGACCTTCCAATAAAACTAAAGCAATCAGTCGATATGCAATATCCTCTAAAACGTGTACACTAAAATTGGTTGAAATAGACTGAACGGTTTTTAAGAAAACGTGGCCGACCGGCTAGTCGGACGCACGCACTGTGCACGGATGGATGGATGAAGCAAAAACAATACTTCCCGAACCTTCGCTCGGGAACTAAGCATTGCTTAGGAAGAAAACTACAGATTTGAGATAGATGAAAAGAAGGCTAGAAGAATAAAACAAAGGACAGAGAAAATGCTTACTGGACAATAAGAAGAGAAAGCAAAAAACCCCAAAGTAAACGAAAAAAAATGAAAAAAGAAGAATCAAGATTAGAAGGAAGAGAGAAGGAAATATATGGAAGTGAACTAGTCCAGATTATTATGAATTGACAAAATGTTTCACAAATTGCCTTCATTCTAGTTAATTATCATCATCCAAACCATAAGGTAGAAATACATTGAATCAACGATTCCTTTTCTCCTTTCTGTTTTCCCCCCTTCCTTCACGCGAGAGATGACAAACTGTTGTCTGCATGCGGAAAGCGATGCTACGGAACAGAAGGACGATGTGACAGATGAAGTGAAAGAGACCATTTTGGAGAATGACAAATAAGAGGAAGGAAGTAGATGAATGTATATGACGGCAGAAACGAAGAAGAATGATAGAAGAGAAATAAATATGAGGAGGAGAAGGACGAGCAGTACAAAGAAGAAGAAGAAGAAGAAGAAGAAGAAGAAGAAGAAGAAGAAGAAGAAGAAGAAGAAGAAGAAGAAGAAGAAGAAGAAAATGGAAGGCAAAGAAAAGAACATGCAAAAGGAGAATGTAAACTAACCATTTAACAGATGACGAAGAAAACTGGGAATAAGAATTAATTAAAAGAAAAAGAGCAGCTTAGCTAAGCATTTTTCTTTCAGAATGAAAGAACAGAAGAAGAGAGGAAAACGCCTGAAAAGAGAAGGAAGAAGACGAACACGAAGAGAAGGTGAAAATAGAGCCTGTTGCGGTGATAATAGGAAGTGGTCGGAAGAGTTATTGGTTGAGGGGTGGGTGGGTGGCTTGCGCAGGGGGACAGTGAATGCTGAAACCAATCTCCCCAGGCAGCAAATCAAGTGGTCAGGAGCCATTGGCACTAGTGGTCAGGCGGTCATTTCCACGGCGCCAGCCAGTCTGACAGCTGGCTACACCGCTCGATTCCATTGTCTGAGAGCAGCAGGTGTTACAACACAGTTTGTCCAAAAATGCTCTTTCGTCAGTGTGCAATTTGCGTTACCACCCAAATTGGTCTATTGGTCCATTTTGACAAAAATGTTGTCGGATACACTTGACTGTATTTTAAAATTATTTCATCTCAGTTGGTGAAAGCAAAAGCTTTTCCCAAAGCGTGTCAACAGATTAAAAAAAACCCGTTTTGATGACGTTTTACAATCCATAAGATAGGTATTAAATTTCGACCCACTATATATTCATCGCAGTATCATAATAATCAATGATTATCATTTGTCGCATAATGTCTGCATTATAAGCTTTCACAAAGCGCCAACATGGACCTGGGTTTAAGAGAAAAGGGAATGTAGGCCTATTGACTTTGTTTTTTTTATAACTTTGTTTCTTTTCCTTTCGCTCTCAGTTCTTACATACATGTATGCATCTCGCTGTGCTATCAAGTTAAGGAGACAAACGACACAGCCACAGTGCACAGTGATATGTGATAAAAACCAACTTTTACCCTGATGTCCGTTGATAGTTTTATTAAAGCAAGGGAAAGGGGGACTAAGGAAAAAAGAAAGAAGCAGAAGAGAGACGAGAACAGTGTTTATAGGGTCTGAAGAAACTGAGGTTTTAGCAAAACTGATGAGGGGAAGTTCAGAAGAATCTGAATGGAGTTTAGTGGGAAATAGACTGAAAACTCGAAACACACACACACACACACACACACGCACGCACGCACGCACGCACACGCGCACACACACACACACACACACACACACACACACACACACACACACACACACACACACACACACACACACACACTTTTTTTTCTTTTCAGTAACCAGTTTTCTCTGCAATTTGTTATCTGTTTACTGAGAACAATTAAGTCAATATAGGCAAACATCTCTCCAGATGGAGCTCAGTGCGAGGAACCAGAATATTATGTATGCATGTTTTTTGTATTATGAGGATGAATAAAGATCCTTACTTGTGGTTCTGACCGTTTATAGTAGTGCATGGTACAACCGGTTTATATCACATATGGTCTTTCGGATGAGACGATAAACCGAGGTCCCGTGTGCTCATGCACTTAGCACACGTTAAACTCAGTGGCAACGAAAAAGTTGTCATTTGATCAAAATTTACCCCCCTCCCTCCCTTCCTCATCAGTCACACAAAAACCGCATGCAAAAAAGATAAAAAAAATAAAAAACAATTGCGTGGCACGCCTCTGGCTGTGACGCGTTCTCTAGGTGGGAGCAACCCGAATTTCACAGAGACGCCTCTGTGACTATGATGTACCTAACCTAACCTAACCTAATCACTATTGTTCAATATCATTTTTTCTATTTTCTCTTTGATTATTCCCATCTACATATTCCCCTCTCTTTTTTTTCTTTGGTTTTCTCTGTGTGTTTTTTCCTTGCATGTCTGATAGCCACGCCTCTCTCCTCTCTCTCTCTCTCTCTCTCTCTCTCTCTCTCTCTCTCTCTCTCTCTCTCTCTCTCTCTCTCTCTCTCTCTCTCTCTCTCTCTCTCCTCTCTCTCTCTCTCTCTCTCTCTCTCTCTCTCTCCTCTCTCCCCCCCCCTCTCTCTCTCTCTCTCTCTCTCTACTCTCTCTCTCTCTCTCTCTCTCTCTCTCTCTCTCTCTCTCTCTCTCTCTCTCTCTCTCTGTCTCTCTCTCTCAGCCTATCTATGTTTCATAATATCAACTGCTTTGCTACCTTTGTGTAATAGTATGCCTTGCCATGTTTGTGTTCTGTGTTAGTATTATATATGTATCAAGGACAGATTGGAAGAATAGGTGTTGCCTAAAATCTATATCCTTGGAAAATAAAAAAGTTTAAGTTTTCAAGTTTTCTCTCTCTCTCTCTTCTCTCTCTCTCTCTCTCTCTCTCTCTTCTCTCTCTCTCTCTCTCTCTCTCTCTCTCTCTCTCTCTCTCTCTCTCTCTCTCTCTCTCTCTCTCTCTCTCTCTCTCTCTCTCTCTCTCTCTCTCTCTCTCTCTCTCTCTCTCTCTCTCTCTCTCTCTCTCTCTCTCTCTCTCTCCCCCCCCCCCTCTGATGGCTATGTAGCTATTGACATTAAATCATCAATGTGTCAATTTCTCTCTCTCTCTCTCTCTCTCTCTCTCTCTCTCTCTCTCTCCTCTCCCTCTCTCTCTCTCTCTCTCTCTCTCTCTCTCTCTCTCTCTCTCTCTCTCTCTCTTCTCTCTCTCTCCCTTTGATGGCTATGTAGCTATTGACATTAAAATCATCAATTTGTCAATCTCTCTCTCTCTCTCTCTCTCTCTCTCTCTCTCTCTCTCTCTCTCTCTCTCTCTCTCTCTCTCTCTCTCTCTCTCTCTCTCTCTCTCTCTCTGATAGCTGATAGCTATGTAGCTATTGACATTAAATCATCAATTTGTCTATTTCTCTCTCTCTCTCCCTCTCTCTCTCAATTTATATTTTTTTCTTTATCTGTCTGTCTCTGTCTTTATCTCTCTTTGCATCTCTCTATCTGTCCCTGTCTCTTTTTTTTTCTCACTTAGCAGATTAGCCGGACATTGTGGTAGCCCGGTGTTGTACGGACCGTGATTTGATCATCAGCCAGGGTGTCATCAAAGGGAAGGAACTCTGCCTCAGCGATTTTAATTATTGCCTCCAGAGAGCAGTCACAGGAACATAGGACGAGAGAGAGAGAGAGAGAGAGAGAGAGAGAGAGAGAGAGAGAGAGAGAGAGAGAGAGAGAGAGAGGAGAGAGAGAGAGAGAGAGAGAGAGAGAGAGAGAGAGAGAGAGAGAGAGAGAGAGAGAGAGAGAGAGAGAGAGAGAGAGAGAGAGAGAGAGAGAGAGAGAGAGAGAGAGAGAGAGAGGAGACAGAGAGAGAGAGAGAGAGAGAGAGAGAGAGAGAGAGAGAGAGAGAGAGAGAGAGAGAGAGAGAGAGAGTGTGAGAGAGAGAGTGTATGTGTGTGTGTGAGTGTTTATGCATGCGTGCGTGTGTGTTTGCACATACAATTGCATGCGTGTGTGCGTGTGTGTGCGTGCGTGTGTGTGCGTATGTGTGTGTGTGTGTGTGTGTGTGTGTGTGTGTGTGTGTGTGTGTGTGTGTGTGTGTGTGTGTGTGTGTGTTGTTGTATGTGTGCGTGCATATTTGTGCATGCCTGCGTGCATGCGTGCGTGCGTGCATGCGTGTGTGTGTAGTGACATTATGCGTAGGTAACAGAACACTAGGAAGAACACAATGTGGAGGGGGGGGGGGGGGGGAGTAGATGGGGGCAGAAGAGCAGAGTGCAAACAGAAGCATGGTGGCACGAATGACATTATTTCATTCCGAAAAACAATCGCCCGCTATTTGTTTTTCTGAAGCCTGTTAGCTTATCCCATTAACCCAATATCTATCAATTATCTCTCAAACCCCTTCCACCTTCACCCCCCCACCCCTTTTTCATGTTGTCTTTTCATAAACCTGATTTGATTTTGTTTTTGCTGCTGCTGTTCTTTTTCCCCTCTCCCCCACCAAAACAAAAAATTGTATAAGATTAAAAACAGCAAAGCGAAGAAAGCAGGCCTGTGGTGATAGACCTAATTAAAATTCATGTGAATGTACCCGAAAAACATTTTCTTGGTTGTTGAGGTTTTGAGGTTTGAACGCATATTAGAGTTTCAGAGGCCTCTGTGTGTGTGTGTGTGTGTGTGTGTGTGTGTGTGTGTGTGTGTGTGTGTGTGTGTGTGTGTGTGTGTGTGTGTGTGTGTGTGTGTGTGTGTACGTATGCGTGTGCGTGTGCGTGTGTTTGCGCACACGTGTCGGCATGTGTGTTTATAAAATGAAATAGGTTTCACTGAGAGTTGCCATTTGACTTGGAAAGCTTACGCTTCGTGACATTCGATCATAATTACAAAAAGGCACCGATGGTTAACACACACACGCACACGCACACACACACACACACGCACGCAAAAACGATGGCATGCAAAAGAAAAAGCCAATGTAGTAAAGAAAATTGAAAAAAAAGAAGGAAAAAAAGAGAGAATGATTGAATAACACACCTGAATGATTGCTGAATTATCTTTCAACTTGTGATGCTGTACAGCCTTCTTCTTCTTCTTCTGCGTTCTCAGGCCCTATGGCCATAGCGGATAAGGTACGTATGTGTCCGGTTTTCAATTTTCACTGGTTTCCCCACTGCGTACAGCCGACACATTCCGATTTCGGAGGAGCTCAAAGGAGAACAATTATTTGGAAGATTGTTATGAAAAAAAGCAGGAGAATGGGCCAATAATTCAGAAAGATAGCAGATGATAGAAAGCAAAGGGAAAAGGCAGAGTCAAAGAGAGTGGCAGATTAGAGGAAGTTACAAGCACAAAACGTCAAGACAGTGAGGAAACTATTTTTTACGAAAGACCCCCCCCACCCCCGGTATCCCCACGGGGAGTGAATCGTGAAGGGGAGCGGGGTCGTCCAGCTCCCCGTATGGAGGCACGAGGCATCCACCTACTGCCCCGACTGTACAACCAACAGTTTTTGGATTACAGCACCAGGTCAAAGGTCAAAGCCAAGAAGCGAAAAAAAATTAATCCCATTACAGTCGGTAATAGCAGCTTTTTGGTAATACGAACAAGAATACATATGTTTGTATGGGCCTTCGACGACTGGTCACTGACCACAACCACAAGGTCAAAGGGAACTGTGACATGTAACCACCGCTGAAATGGACAAGGTCAGACATTAAGGACAAGGTCATCAAGGCAAACAACTGTTTTTGCAGCACGCATGTCCACGAGTCACTCTACCAACCTACCAAATTTGAAACCTGTAATTGTAAAATGTGAAAGACATGGCTTTAATAACAGTTTGTTATGTTTTAAAATAAACAAAGAAGACAATTGACAGGTCCAAGGTCAAAGATCAAGGTGAAAAACCAACAAGGTAATTGCTACTCTGTCATCCGAATCACCCTAAGCCAGTTTACCCACATACTAAGTTTGTAGGTTGTACCTCTAACTATGTAAAAGATGTGTCCACGCTGAAGAAGACATTTACGCTTTCAAGGTCAAACTTCAAGGTCAAGGTCAGCATGATCATAATTTGTCCACAGGTATTTAACTATCCAAGGCGCTACAACACCACACAGAAATGGAAGCGATTTTGTCGAGCCGTGTACGAGATGTCCTTGGGTCAGACAGAAGAAAAACAAACAAACAAAGCAAAAAAGTGGGGAAAGCCCCCTCCCCCCAAAAACCCCCCCAACAATACCCCCCCAAAGAAACCACCCCAAACCACCCCAGACTGCAACAAACTTTATTACCATTCTTTTGATGCATCAAATTGTAAGGCTGCTTTGAGTCGTGGTCACTAACTGCGAGCTTGGTTTATAATAAGAGAAAAAAAGCTATCATAATTATTATGTTGGTAAAACGGTAAAACGACAATCCATGATATAATATTAAAACGACAATCCATGACATAATATTAAAACGACAATCCATGATATAATATTAAAACGACAATCCATGATAATAATATTAAAACGACAATCCATGATATAATATTAAAACGACAATCCATGATATAATATTAAAACGACAATCCATGATATAATATTAAAACGACAATCCATGATATAATATTAAAACGACAATCCATGATATAATATTAAAACGACAATCCATGATATAATATTAACAAGCTTCAAAAGGGAGCCGTGTCATTTTTGACGCTTAAGGCCGTGTACACACATAAGCGGATATTCCACGCGGGAACCCGTGCGCAATCCATAAATAAGTGAAACAAAGAAGGGAAAAGATTTGCGCACGTGTCCGAATTTCCCCTATATGCGGAAACTTTTATCCTTCTTTCTTCCACTTATTTAGTGTTTTCCGTACGGAACTTACGCGTCTAATGTGAACCCGGCCTAAGCATCACCATGTCAATATCCGCTGCATCCTCCATGTTTGAAACCTCCTTCTTCTTGCTTTTCCTAGACTCGTTGCTATCTTAACGGCCCCCTGGCCATGTCATCAACTGGTGGTGACTCCCTGCCCTTCTGTACGACCTCGTCAGGCTGGCGCCAGACATCCATATTTTGTTGACACCCCACCCCCACCACTACCTCCACCTAGGCTACCCTTTCCCCATGGTTCCACTGTCTCTCTGTCTAAATCCTTCTCTGTTTTATTATTGCTTGGAGGAAGGTGGTATTATGTGCGTGGTAATGGTGGAGGGGAATGATACTATGTTTCGCTTATTAGCAGGCTGATGCATGTTTTGTCTATGTGCTATTGATCACGTTCTGTTGTATCACGTTTGTGCCAACAATCATGCACAGTCCCAGTCTAACATAGGCCCTAGCATTGCCTACAATCATGCACAGTCCCAGTCTAACATAGGCCCTAGCATTGCCTACAATCATGCACGGTCCCAGTCTAACATAGGCCCTAGCATTGCCTACAATCATGCACAGTCCCAGTCTAACATAGGCCCTAGCATTGCCTACAATCATGCACAGTCCCAGTCTAACATAGGCCCTAGCATTGCCTACAATCATGCACAGTCCCAGTCTAACATAGGCCCTAGCATTGCCTACAATCATGCACAGTCCCAGTCTAACATAGGCCCTAGCATTGCCTACAATCATGCACAGTCCCAGTCTAACATAGGCCCTAGCATTGCCTACAATCATGCACGGTCCCAGTCTAACATAGGCCCTAGCATTGCCTACAATCATGCACAGTCCCAGTCTAACATAGGCCCTAGCATTGCCTACAATCATGCACGGTCCCAGTCTAACATAGGCCCTAGCATTGCCTACAATCATGCACAGTCCCAGTCTAACATAGGCCCTAGCATTGCCTACAATCATGCACAGTCCCAGTCTAACATAGGCCCTAGCATTGCCTACAATCATGCACAGTCCCAGTCTAACATAGGCCCTAGCATTGCCTACAATCATGCACAGTCCCAGTCTAACATAGGCCCTAGCATTGCCTACAATCATGCACGGTCCCAGTCTAACATAGGCCCTAGCATTGCCTACAATCATGCACGGTCCCAGTCTAACATAGGCCCTAGCATTGCCTACAATCATGCACAGTCCCAGTCTAACATAATAGGCCCTAGCATTGCCTACAATCATGCACAGTCCCAGTCTAACATAGGCCCTAGCATTGCCTACAATCATGCACAGTCCCAGTCTAACATAGGCCCTAGCATTGCCTACAATCATGCACAGTCCCAGTCTAACATAGGCCCTAGCATTGCCTACAATCATGCACAGTCCCAGTCTAACATAGGCCCTAGCATTGCCTACGCCATGTACTTTCCAGTCTAACATAGGCCCTAGCATTGCCTATGCCATGTACGTTCCAGTCCAACATAGGCCCTAGTATTGCCTATGCCATTTACAGTCCCAGTCTAACATAGGCCTTAGCATTGCCTATGCCATGTACAGTTCCAGTCTAACATAGGTCCTAGCATTGCCTATGCCATGCACAGTTCCAGTCTAACATAGGCCCTAGCATTGCCTATGCCATGTACAGCCCCAGTATAACATAGGCCCTAGCCTTGCCTATGCAATGTACAGTCCCAGTCTAGCATAGGCCCTAGCATTGCCTATGCAATGTACAGCCCCAGTCTAACATAGGCCCTAGCATTGCCTATGCAATGTACAGTCCCAGTCTAGCATTGCCTATGCCATGTACGTTCCAGTCTAACATAGGCCATAGCATTGCCTATGCCATGTACGTTCCAGTCTAACATAGGCCCTAGCATTGCCTACACCATGTACGTTCCAGTCTAACATAGGCCCTAGCATTGCCTACACCATGTACGTTCCAGTCTAACATAGGCCCTAGCATTGCCTACACCATGTACGTTTTAGTCTAACATAGGCCCTAGCATTGCCTACACCATGTACGTTCCAGTCTAACATAGGTCCTAGCATTGCCTACACCATGCACAGTCCCAGTCTAATATAGGCCCTAGCATTGCCTATGCCATGTACGTTCCAGTCTAACATAGGCCCTAGCATTGCCTACACCATGTACGTTCCAGTCTAACATAGGCCCTAGCATTGCCTACACCATGTACGTTTCAGTCTAACATAGCTCCTAGCATTGCCTATGCCATGTACGTTCCAGTCCAACATAGGCCCTAGTATTGCCTATGCCATGTACAGTCCCAGTCTAACATAGGCCCTAGTATTGCCTATGCCATGTACGTTCCTGTCTAACATAGGCCCTAGCATTGCCTACACCATGTACAGTCCCAGTCTAACATAGGCCCTAGCATT
>CM065688.1:32396592-32399092 GCA_017654935.2 Phymorhynchus buccinoides
CAGATAGAGACACACACTGGCAGTGGATAACGGGCATAAGCTAGCCACCTGTATGTTCCGTCAAATTAAGTTTATTTCCCGAGCACTGAATAGCTGACACGTGTGGGACAATACAGAACAGGAATATTGGCGAAAGATTCTGGGAAGGCACACGCAAGCAAACTTGTATGCAAGCATGCATAGACAGCCTACACCCATACACATATTATTAAGCAAAGCCACCGACATCAAAATGTAACACAACCACTAGAGACCCAAGGAGACGGATGCACACAATACGCATACATACTAACACACACACACGCACGCACGCACGCACGCACGTACGTACGTACGCACGCACGCACGCACGCACACACACACACACACACACACACACACACACACACACACACACACACACACACACACACACGGGCGGGCGTGCGCTTATACAAACTCTGTTAGGGGAAGACGGGGTAAAAAGCGCATGGGCGGGTAAGAAGCCCACCCCAATTATCTCATGAAATAAAGAAAATTTCAGACAAATTTGCCCATGAGACGAATGCTAAACATTAACGCTCGTCTCATGGGCAAAATGAGACTGAAATTTGCTTCATTTCATGAGATAATTGGGGTGGGCTTCTTACCCGCCCATGCGCTTTTTACCCCGTCTTCCCCTATAGACAGTTCTATGCTTGTGAAATCCTGAACTCGAATTTAGACGTTTGATTTAATAACTACCGACAAAGATTTATGAATACTTGTGAAATTCTGAACTATAATTCAGACGTTTAAGATATGATAAATATTGTCTGCATTATTATTGCATGTATCTTATCTTATCTTATCTTATCAGTGGAAGGTGACGTACAGGTTTGTGTATACGACGCATCCAGTTCGAATCGTGCTGGTGTCCAAAATATAGGTAAGAAGACGAGTAGGGGGAAAGTAAAGAGACGACCGGTAATATTCACATTTCTTCCCGTCAAGAACGATAATTTGTAGGGGAAGACGGGGTAAAAAGCGCATGGGCGGGTAAGAAGCCCACCCCAATTATCTCATGAAATGAAGCAAATTTCAGTCTCATTTTGCCCATGAGACGAGTGTTAATGTCTAGCATTCGTCTCATGGGCAAATTTGACTGACATTTTCTTTATTTCATGAGATAATTGGGGTGGGCTTCTTACCCGCCCATGCGCTTTTTACCCCGTCTTCCCCTAACAGAAAAGAACATAGCCCATTGCTTTTTCAGTCAAAAGATTATCGTTCTTGACGGGAAGAAATGTGACTATTGCCGAGACGACCAAGGAAGGATTCCATCGAAACAAAAACACAGACAAACAAGCGCGAAATCGCAATAGTTTGTGGCACGCGGTCTATTTTTACCTCTCCAATCATGAGTCACCTCCCCTGGCTTTTCAATAATTTTAATCTGTAAACCAGAATGTTATCTCTGCACCATTTCGTAACTTTTTATATCTTTTGGAAAACATTTAAAACTATGTATCCTACTTATACTCATCAAAAGAAGCACCGCATACTCGTCGTGTCTGTTGTAGTGTCTGTATTACGTATGTTTATTATTTTGTACGCTTTTAAAATACATCATTTTAAAGAGCGGCCTCAATTTGAAGTGTAGCCTCGATTTGAAGTGCGACAATTTTGTCAAAATGTGCGACAATTTTGGACCGACCGACAGACAGACAGACAGACCGACCGACCGACCGACAAAGTGAGTTATAGGTTTGTGGCTTGAGCCACAAACAAAAAGAAGTAAAAGGAGACAGACACGTGATATAGGCCTAATGCTGTGAGTTAGTTTAAGTACAAGAATAAATCAATTCCTTTTTGACATACACACACCATCAACAGAAGTTAGCAGAAAGGAAGATTTCTTCTACGACCTATTCAGCCCTGGGGGATTTCCTATAACATAATAGTGTCTGCAAGCACACAGCATGATTTTAGTAGAAAAATAGAGAAACCGGCGGGCAGTAAAACAGCTTTATAACACTCCGAATGGTTACTGGTCCAGTGGAATTGTTCTAGACTAGAGTCCGGTTACACCAATGCAAAGATATTCGAGACAACGAAACAAGGTTTTGACTTATAAATCTTGTAGCCTATGCCTGGTCGGCTTCGCATTGATGGTGATGAGCATGTTGATATGTTGATGATACTTCACATTGATGGTGATGAGCATGTTGATGATACTTCACATTGATGGTGATGATCATGTTGATGATACTTCACATTGATGGTGATGAGCATGTTGATGATACTTCACATTGATGGTGATGAGCATGTTGATGATACTTCACATTGATGGTGATGAGCATGTTGATGATACTTCACATTGATGGTGATGAGCATGTTGATGATACTTCACATTGATGGTGATGAGCATGTTGATGAGACTTCACATTGATGGTGATGAGCATGTTGATGATACTTCACATTGATGGTGATGAGCATGTTGATGAGACTTCACATTGATGGTGATGAGCATGTTGATGAT
>CM065688.1:32404092-32406592 GCA_017654935.2 Phymorhynchus buccinoides
ATGATCAGCTGGCGTATTGTCCTCATTGTCTCACTGATGCTGTGTCAGAGCCTCGCCTTTTCTGGTTTGTAGAATTATTAAGGTTTAAGAATACTGTATGTTTTATTATAGCCTACTTTATTGTTTGATTTAAATCTTACAAGGACTGAAGAACACAAACAAATATTTGAACCTAGGCGATGTGCAATGTGCAACATTTGAACCTGTGCGATGTAGACTCATTTTTGAATATGTAAGCGCACGCGCGCGCGTATGTTTGTGTATGTGTGTGTATATATGTGTGTGTGTGTGCGTGTGCGCGTGCGTGTGTGTGTGTGTGCGCGTGTACGCGCGCGCGCCTGTACGTGTGTGGATGCATGCGTGCGTGTATGAATTAGTATGAATGGATTATGGTTGTATATCAAAATGAAGCTTTCAGCTTACATATATTATGCGAGCGTGGTGGTTAAAACAAAAGCCTATCCTTCTCCTTCTTCTCCTCCTCCTCCTTCTTGTTCTTGTTCTTGTTCTTCTTCTTGTTCTTGTTGTCCTTGTTCTTCTTGTTCTTGTTCTTGTTCTTCTTTCTTCTTCTTCTGTTCTTCTTCTTCTTCACTGTATGCGTATTATGCTGTTTTGTTACTGTCTGTGTAGTGAGCATACTAGAAACCAGAAACAACGATGCTGTCAATCTGGCTGATGAAAACAATAACATGATTGTGGGAAGGTGGGTGTATTGCATGCCATGTATGCATGCATAAATGTGTGTGCATGTGTGTGTGTGTGTGTGTGTGTGTGTGTGTGTGTGTGTGTGTGTGTGTGTGTGTGTGTGTGTGTGTGTGTGTATGTGTGTGCATGTGTGTGTGTGTGTGTGTGTGTGTGTGTGTGTGTGTGTGTGTGTGTGTGTGTGTGTGTGTGTGTGTGTGTGTGTGTGTGTACGCGCGATGTTGTTTACGACAGAATAGATGTATGAATAGATGGGTGCGTATGTGAAAGCAGAGAGTGAGAAAGGGGGGGCAGAGAGAGAGAGAGAGAGAGAGAGAGAGAGAGAGAGAGAGAGAGAGAGAGAGAGAGAGAGAGAGAGAGAGAGAGAGAGAGAGAGAGAGAGAGCGAGAGAGAGAGAGAGAGCGAGAGAGAGAGAGAGAGAGAGAGAGAGAGAGAGACAAAACACAGAGAGAAAGAGAGAAGAGAGAGAGAGAGAGAGAGAGAGAGAGAGAGAGAGAGAGAGAGAGAGAGACAAACAGAGAGACGAACAGGCGAGAGAGAGAGAGAGAGAGAGCTTAAAGAACGAGAGAGAAACAAAGAGAGAGAGAGAGAGAGAAAACACAGAGACAAACACGATTTGTAGAGAGATGAGACGAGAGATGTAGAGGACTGTAGATAAGAGAGAATGAGAGACGTCAACATGAACAATCGACACAGAGACGAAACTGAGAGAGTCAAGAGAGAGATACGTAGGAGAGAGTGATCAGTAAAAGAGAGAGAGACCATTTTTAGAGAGGTAGAGCCTAATAGACAATACAGAGACGAAAGAGGAGAGAGAGCGAGAGGAGAGAGAGAGAGGAGAGAGATAGAGAGAGAGAGATAGAGAGAGAGAGAGAGAGAAAGAGAGAGAGATAGACAGTGACAGAGACAAACAGAGAGAGAGAGAGAGAGAGAGAGTAGAAGAGAGAGAGAGTAGAGAGAGAGAGAGAGGAGAGAGAGCGCGAGGTATTAGGTAATTAGGTAATCTATAAGCACAGCTGTTCCGTCCCACACAAAATCCAGCTATTTAGTTAAAAGCCTGAATCTATAAATCTTAGATACAAACTGCACCAAGCTATTGTCTGTAAAGATATTTTGGCTGTATGTTCTACATAGTATTTCAAATATATTTCTTCCCTCAGATTTATGGTAAAAACTTGTTTTTGTTGAGCAGTATCAATCAACATATATAGTAGAAATAATATACTTCGTATCACAAACATAAATAAGATTGCCTATGAGTGAAAATCTAGCAATATCCACTGACTATATGTAATCTAGTCACAAACTTTGACATATTCTAGGCAATTTTGAACAAAATGAACAACTTTTTCGTTGCCACTGGTGGCTTAACCGTATGCTACTAAGTGATAAATGTGCACAACGCGGGGACCGTCAGGTTTATCGTCTCATCCGACAAGACGTTCCACGTTCGCAGACCGTAAGGTCTAGTGCAGATGTGAGGGAATCCCCTCCCCTGCATACCCAGGTTCGAAACTCGGTGTTACACTCCCGTGCCGTGAAGCGATACGCGTGAGGACACTCTCTACACACTACAATCAACAACCCTCAGTTGTTCTTCTTGTTCCTTCTTTTGGTTTTGGTTCTTCTTTTTCTTTCTTGGGTTCTTCTTCTTCTTCTTCTCCCGGATGCATGCATATAATGACTGTTTTTGTTACTGTCTGTGTCCAGGAGCAGGACTGAGAAACCAGAAACAACGATGCTGTCAATCTTTGCCCGTGATGAAACAATAAACATGAGAATTGGGGGAAGTTGTGTG
>CM065688.1:32416592-32454092 GCA_017654935.2 Phymorhynchus buccinoides
ATAATATGATTCACGCTGATCTAGGGTTGCAGAAGGAAAAGGGCCGTGTCTGATTATTAGTGTTTATTGCTGGAGGGCAAAACGGTGAAAGGAGGAAGCTCAGAAGTCCTTGCGTGCATCGCTGGCAGGATCTAGGAAAAGAGGCAACTGTGTGAAAATGGGTGGTTTGGATGAATGAATTATGGTAGTATGGGGAGTTGGGAATGTAGTGTGTGTGTGTGTGTGTGTGTGTGTGTGTGTGTGTGTGTGTGTGTGTGTGTGTGTGTGTGTGTGTGTTTGTGTGTGTGCGCGCGTGTGCATGTGCGTGCGTGCGTGCGTACGTGCGTGTGCGTGTGTACGCACGCGCGTGCTTGTGTGTGTGTGTGTGTGAGTGTGTGTATGCATGTGCGCGTGTCGTGGGCATGTGCATATGTGCATAATATTAGTCTATAGTCCTACGGGCTTTGACTGGGTTTTTCTCTCCAAACAATCGCGGTTATTAGACAATGAAAAAAACACCAAACCAACTTGGGCATAGTTTATTCTAGGTTATAATGTTATAATTATAAAATGGAGAGTAAAGACCTTAACCCTTTCACCGCCAATGTCGCATTTATGCACCACAATGGTTTAACATCCATGTCACTAAAAGGCATCAAATCAGGGTATGTTATCCAAAGACCCTATTCTCTCAATTTTGGGAGATAAGGAAGGATAGGCCTAATGTTATACATGTCACAGAGGAGGAATTCACAATATTGCAGATATTTGTTTTTCTCTACCCAGTTAAGCTTAATGGTATATTTTGGCTAAACAATGGCTGGCGGCGAAAGGGTTAAGATATTGATAACAGTCAAAATGGGGTTAATGTAGGCCTATCTCAATTGCAGGGTGACAACAAGTCATTTTACGGAGACCGCAGTTTTTGCACTGAACCGGAACACCCAGAGGAAGGGAAGAAACTCGGAAAACTGTTCGCAGAGTTAAGCAAATCAAATCAGAAAGAAATGGAAACACTTATGACCTTGTCGCGTTTCGCACCAATTGATATTTTTTAAACAGATTAAATCAGTTTAAACTGCTTCAATCTCAGGGATACATTGATTTTCCTTCAGCTTCATTATTTTGGAATAATCACTTGAGCCACTTTGTCACGGGTTTTGAAATAATTAAATTATTTTTGGACCGCATCTGTCAATTATGACAAATTATATTTGCATAGCCGGTGATATCAGAATTGAGGTCTCTGGGTCTTTCTAAAGGGCCAGCCACACGTCAGCTAAAATCGCACGACTGCACGATACGATTCGATCACGTGATCTCGAAGCGCGAATTACATTTTTTGTTCTTGGAGATCACGTGATCGAATCGTATGGTACAGTCGTGCGATTTTAGTGGACGTGTGGCTGGCTCTTTACAACACAACTTTAGGGTGTGGGCTTTTTGACATCAATTCCAATCTAATACGCTGACGTTTCGTTTACAGTTTGAATTTGAGCAAGCATAAAAATGAAATTAAAAAAAATAATAATTAGCTCTCCATTTACAGACAGCTAATCTGAAAAAAAAGGGAAAATGGACATTAAAGTAGTGCTCTGACTTATTAGCACGCACTCATACACACAGACACAGGCATGCACACAGACAGACACGCACATGCACTAATTATTGTTCAATACCCCCCGCACACACACCTACAACGCTTTTGGGCCACAGTTTTACTCTTTTTCTCACACAATCGTCTCACGATGAACGCCACATTAATTTTTAAGCATCCCCCTACCACCTTGTTCAACGCCTTATTCCGCCCCTTCTAACACCTCTTTCTTTTTCCCACACCCTAATCCTTTAGCCCATAACATTAGCTCCCACAAAACGTCATGGCTGTCAAACCTGATGAGATGCCAACGTGAACAGGTTGATGGTTCCGTCCGTACACATGTATCCTCACTTTTAACATTGTGATCAGCTGAAATGGCAACTTCATTGGGTACAGGGGTTTTCAGTCAAAATCAATGAGCAACTTAGGACGCGGATTTGACCGCCAGGGAGAGAGAGAGAGAGTGAGATGAGTTCCACCCCTTCTCTCTCTCTCTCACTACGCCCAACTAAGAATATTGCGTGATAAGCCCCTAGTGGTTTGATTGCCTCCTGGCGGTCAAATCCGCGTCATAAGTTGACCATTGCTCTGTTGTTTCTTTTTCAACACAACGCTTGCCTGCAACACGGATAATAATTAAAGCAAAAACATTATCACCGTTTACTTGATCAAAGTTAGCATTCTAGTTCATTTATTATCTTGCAATTTTTATCAGAAAAAACGATTTTGATCTTTTGCATGATAGATAGATGTTCATTGTTGTTATGGACTCATGAGACTTGTCTTTATTCAAGTTTAGCTTAGGTTTAATGAGAATTGTTTTCATTCAGAAATAATTTAGCACGGGGTACAAGTTGGTGCAAGCACTAAGCTCTTATCAAATTAAGCTCCTTTAATTCTGTTTTCTACTTCATGACGCTTGTTGCCTTCTGATCAGTTGTATTGACGTCTGACACTCTTATATAAATTTTCACACCCATTACACTAGTTTTTACTTTAGTTTGATCTTCCTTCGAAGTCGGAGTGTGGCTGCCCACGTGGCGGGGCAATCAAAAACGGTCACACACGTAATGTTCTCATCTCTAATCGTGAACACCATAGTGTTCAATTGCTTCGGCTGTTGGGATGACCCCTAGAGTCTTTAAGCCAGGGAACGAAAACAACAACAAGTGCAACGCCGAGCGGCGAGGTGTCGCAGCATCGCCGAGGTACTCCGAAATCGGAATGTGTCGGCTGTACACATACATAAAAACGCATCAAAACAGCACGTAACTACATAAAAACGCATCAAAACAGCACGTAACTGAATAGGTTTTTTTTAATATATTCTTGGGGTTCGGACCCGTGATTTGAGCGCGCGCGATCATGCGCACACGCGCGCACAGAAAAATTCATGACAACTGTGTTATAGACCATTCATCAAGAAATGTTGTGAAAAAAACTGCATTGAAATACATGCAAAACGTCGCGAGATATTAGCGATTATGTGTTTCGGGGTTTGAACCCCGTAACTGGCGCGACCTTGACCTTAATGTAAAACTAAATACATCAGTGGATAGCTTGCATCTTGGCAAACTAGTATGCCAAATTGGATGATGATAGACTAAATAGTTTTTGAGAAAAACGGACGAATAGCCGGACGGACGGAGGCACGCCGGACGGACGGACACCGGATGGACGGACGGACCAGACAAAAACAATAGCTCCCCGAACCTTTGGCTCCGAGACTAACAACAAGAACTTTAGTTTGATCTAAAATTTCCTTTCTCAACACCCCTCCATAATATAGGCCAGTGGTTCGCGTTTTATTGTTCATGTTTTCTCTCTTTAAAAGTCTTAAATCTGGATAACAATTATAATTTCTACACAGTTCTATATTATTTCTATTTCGCATTGTATCCACAATGGTCCATTGGTTTCATCTGTATCGTTTGGTAGGCATTGTCTTCATCTAATACCCCATTCATTCTCTTGTAGTCATACACGAGAATTTAATTCAAGAACCTATGTCATAATCAATGCAATCCTAGGTTTGATGATGATTTGTTTTGAAGCAAACACAGGACTCAGCAAAATAAGGATAACAACGATATATTCAAAACCCTTAAACAAGAAACGGAGGCGTTGTCACCAGATACAAAAAAAAGGAAAAAACAATGCTTAGAAAAATTCGTTTAAGAAAAAATAGGAAACATTTAGAATTAGTTCTAGAAAACAGAATAAATGATGCAAATCTTCATGTTAGGCCAAGAAAACAGAAGAAAAAGTAATGTTTCGTGAAAGATGATAATGATACAATTATCACCCTTTAATTGTGACATTTTAAAGGAAATAGCCGTTGTATAGAATAAATAAATATTTATGTTATGGCAAACCGCTAGTTCGACTATTATTTTTAAAAATTGTTACACTCCCATACAATATCTCATTATGCATATATTTGTTGCTTGATTTTTCTTTCTGAGCAATCCATTCGTATGACAAGTTGAGACAGGTTGCTTCGTTTATGACAGCCTCTTGGCCGATGAGAGAGGCGTTTTGATTGGTGGGTTGCCACATCGTGGGTGTTCAAGGGGAAAAACAAAATGGCGACGGGGTCGGCAGTGCACGCTTCATTGGGCACGCAGACGACAAGTTGGCGCCAGGAACTTGCTATAATGGAGGGGAGAACGACTTCTCATTTTCTTTCCTTTTTTTTTGTAATAAACAAAAGATGTTGGGTCCTACGGTCCCACGAATTGAGGGGTATGTTCCTGTGGGGCAAGCAGTTTTGAGTTCTATCCCCACTGTGTTATTATGCATCGATTACCCCCTCTGCTCAACCATTGGAAAGGAAGCTCAGCATATATTGATCATGGATGCATATAATCCGTTGTGCTTGTTTATCGTATTTTGCGGTTGTTGTTTCTGTTCCTTTGCTGATAATAACGACTGATGCAAAACCACACACCTTGTAATCCTTTTAATAAATGACAAATGATAAAACAAGGATATTGTTTGTTTCTTTTCTTCACAACCTTTACAGTTGCGAAGCCATTCGATCTTTACTCCAGCCCCCGTTAATACACACATTAGAATGACGGGTTTATAAGATGGGGGGGGGGGGGGGGGGGGGATGTTGAAAGGCTTCACTCTTCTCTCACCAGGACTTTCAATGCAGGTTGGTGGCGTGGAACTCCTATTTTTGTTGTACAATGAATCTTAAAAGTCGCATGCTTATTATAGCAAAACTATGACGATGTAATGGTCCTATGATTGCACTGGCCTATATCAGACCAACAAAATGAACAACAATGAAAGAGGAGAGGAGGATGAGTCAGGGAATGGTGGTTCGCCAGACTTTGGAAATTAAAATAAAACCCTGAAATTGACCACGTGCCCAGCATGTGCTAGCAGGGATAGACCAGGGCTTGGTGCCAGGGCCTGTCTTCAGAGCATCCCCATATTGGTTGCTGCCCCTCATGGAACTGGGATGCAGGGCACAATTTTAGAAGAGGTCTGGTCTCATTCATTATCACCACCCGCCAAGTAATCACTGCATGCGATGCCAGGTTCGTCTGTCACAGAGAGGGTCGGCGGTACGTCAATTGTCAAATCCGTCCCGAAGTGTGAAATCATTGATGAGTAGGCCCTAATCCTCTCTGTGTTCATTATTAGACAATCGGCTCTATCACCAGTTCCACCACAGCCATGATCAATGGAAAGGGAAGGGGAAGAATGATGATGATCATGATGTCAGTTCCGCTTGCTTCGATTGTCAACGAAGTTATGTATTAGGAGCATACATCATGGAATGGTTTCTCCATATCTTCTTATACGATACGCGCTTTCACTACAATTATTTGAGTGCTTTAGAAGCTAAATACATGTTATGTTAAAGTCAAGAGACTTACAAGCACAAAACAATGAATGAGTGGTAAAGTTTTACAGTTGTAATATAAATAATGATGAATGAGCTTATGTTGAAATTTTGGACACACTCTGAAACTTATAATTCATGAGTGTTTCATCTGTGTCTTTTCTAAGCACGTGATGAATGTATTGTAAAAACCAAAACAATCAAACAGAAAAGTTGACGCATTTCTTGTTTTCTTTCCTTCTGACTTGTCTATGTATTTTGTTTCATAAGTATGTGCTCTCTGACAAAATGTAACAATAGCGGTACATAATGTGTCGCAAAATTGGTTGTTTCACTGCAAAAATATACTTTTCTCTTTTACATTTTTTGGAAGTTGTGCATACTGTCGTCAGAAAAAACCCAAACGAGAGCCATGCATCTCAACTCTAAAAATAATATCCATGCTCCAAATAATAATAACAACAACAAGACTTGTTATTCAGTAACTAAGTGGTTAATTAATTAAGCGGCAGGGGAAAGCACAAAAGAGTGCAATTTGACAGCTCCCAGGCAATGTTGTTAGGCCTTTGAGTGACAGTGAAAGCGACCGTCTGTGCGGAGAGGGAAATGAGTGCACGTGACGCCCGCGCAAGAGGTCACACGCGCCTGCACGCTTGACTGCCCCCTTCGTCATTTCCCTTGAGAAGGGAAAAAAAGAAATGAAAGAAAGACATGGGGAGAGGTCAAGTTGTGTGGTTTGGGGGTCGGTCCCGATTGGCCCTTTCCCACCTCGCCCTTTCTTTGATCTATGCCGCATGCCTCCTTACGTGATTTCCCTTTTAGGGCGAGGAGTGCCCTTGCGCCCTTTCAAGAGTTCCATTTCGCCCTTTTCTCACTGAAATGTATAACCTCTTGTCTTTGGTTGGGGGGGGGGGGGGGGGGGGGGGGGGGGGGTAGGCAGAAGCATGTAGGCCCTGTGTGTGTGTGTGTGTGTGTGTGTGTGTGTGTGTGTTTTGGTGTGTGCATGCACTTGCGCGTTTTGTGTGTGTGTGTGTAACACAACAAAAACAGAGAGAGACAAGGAGAGAGGAGACAGGGGCCCGAGAGACAGAGAGAAAGAGGGGGGAGGAGAGAGAAAGAGAAGAGTCTTTGCAAAAGAAATGAAAGGGCGAAATGGCTCTCCCATTTGTTTTTGGCATTACACAAACAAGTGGGAAAGGGCCAAATGGGAAAGGGCCAAATGGGAAAGGGCCAAATGGGAAAGGGCCAAATGGGAAATGGCCAAATGGGAAAGGACCAAACGTGAAAGGGCCAATTGGGACGTCCCCGTGGTTGGGACAAGGTTGGTGGGAATGGTTGTTATGATGACTATGCTACGTTACACCATTACGCTATCATAAAGACAGACACCACATACACAGGCAGACAGACAGACAGACGGACGGATACAGAGAGAGAGAGAGAGAGAGAGAGAGAGAGAGAGAGAGAGAGAGAGAGAGAGAGAGAGAGAGAGAGAGAGAGAGAGAGAGAGAGAGATTATTGGGGTTTGTTTTCATTTTTCGAAATAACCCAGGGTCTGCACACTCACCCTTTCCCCCCACAAAAAACAACAACCCACGTTGAACACCGAAGAAAAGGAATGGTCAACCTATGGCGACATTTTTCACGCCAGAGGGCAGTCTTATGCGATTTTCTTACTCACCACTTTCTCTCTCTTTCTTTATCCCCAACTAATAAATAGAGAGGATTAACCACACGAGCGTCATGCCCTCTGGCGTGAAGAAAATCGCACTAAGTCTCTCATTGTTTTTACAAATCTGCGTTTCTGGAAAAAATTATTACGTGAATCACGTGAAGTCTTACACTGCACGACACACATTGCTACACTTTATTTTAATCACAATTAGTAATGCTGTGCAATCGAATTACACTGTATTATTTTAACGCACCACTTACGTTTCTTCGTGTCTTCGCAA
The DNA here is from genome assembly GCA_017654935.2 of Phymorhynchus buccinoides. Classification (NCBI taxonomy): domain Eukaryota; kingdom Metazoa; phylum Mollusca; class Gastropoda; order Neogastropoda; family Raphitomidae; genus Phymorhynchus; species Phymorhynchus buccinoides. The sequence goes on from CM065688.1 coordinate 32,423,986, forward strand.
AATGTAGCGACTGGAAACCGAACAATGTTATGGCATGTATATTGTTTTAGATTTATATACAGGGATGGATCTAGTGGGGGGGGGGGGGGGGGGGGGGGGGTCCTGGTTTCCGGAACCCCCCTCCCTTTGCCCCAAGCATGTACCTTATGCAAGGGTAAATAGTAAGAAAATGGCTCGATGTCTGCCTTAATAATCGCTAAATTGCAAGCATTTCCGGGGGCTTTGCCCCCAAGGGCCCCCCAAAAGGCATATATTGCTCCTTAACCCAGAACCAATGCAGCTCCCTGGACCCCTGGCGGACCCCCCCGCCCCCTTTCTAATCACTTGGTCCGGCTCTGATATACCGTTGTCGTTGTTGTTGCTATACTTCTCACAACAAGGCATAAAACAACTACCACTTCTACAAAAAGTAGTAGTAGCAGCAGCGGCAGCAGCAGCAGCAGTAGTAGTAGTAGTAGGGGAAGACGGGGTAAAAAGCATGGGCGGGTAAGAAGCCCACCCCAATTATCTCATGAAATAAAGACAATTTCAGTCAAATTTGTACGAATGCTACATTAACGCTCGTCTATGGGCAAAATGAGACTGAAATTGTCTTTATTTCATGAGATAATTGGGGTGGGCTTCTTACCCGCCCATGCGCTTTTTACCCCGTCTTCCCCTAGTAGTAGTAGTAGTAGTAGTAGTAGTAGTAGTAGTAGTAGTAGTAGTAGTAATTTAGGTGCTAATACGTCTAGTGCTAGTAGAAGCAATTGTAGTGGTAATTATTTTTATTTTTTTAAAGGAAATATTATCACCGCTGTTGTTTTAAATGTGTGGGTTTGAAAATAAGCAAATGCTTCGAAAGTTTAAGTTACAAGTAACTTTCAATTCCTGTGAAGCTATAGACCAACATGAGTTAACTTATTAGTCTGTCCTGCACGCTGTCACGCATAACCTAATCTCTCGAGCCTTAAATTAACAATCTGTCAAAGGTCAGGATCCATTGTATGCTTCGTCACGTTGTCTTTAACAGTTTTTGAAGCAAGAAAAATGACTTCTTTCACCCAGGAAGAATAACAGCTCCCTAGGGCCTCATCTTGACCTCGCCAGCGGGCACGCGCTAATTTCCCTTGGCGTCAGACTGACCCAGTGTTCTCCCCCCTTTTCACCTGAGGGCGCTGCCTTTGAAGATGGCGGCGGCGAGGCGGGAAACAGATGGGTTTTCTACGAGGAGGTGACAAAAGTGCCATGAAAAGTGATCCACTTACCCCTCTGTTGTTCTCTCTTTCGGGATTGTGAGGGGAAAGGAGAAGGTATGGTATTATAATAAGGGACTAGGGATGGCGTGCGTGAATTTTGGAATAGCCATACTATACAAGAAAGCTAGTAGTAGTCACACTGCACAAAATTGGAACAAGACTTTAGGGAACTGACTGGCATTATATTTATAGTAGAATGGTGGAACTGAATGCTCCCAGGAGAGAGAGAGAGAGAGAGAGAGAGAGAGAGAGAGAGAGAGAGAGAGAGAGAGAGAGAGAGAGAGAGAGAGAGAGAGAGAGAATGAACGAATGAATGAATTTTATTTATAGATAGTAATAGAGTAAGCAATAACATGCTTTTTTTTACATCCAGCCCTCTGGACAGAATACATATATAAAAGTAGAAAATGGAAAACGAAAATAAACACATACATAAACATCCCTATATTGTAACACATCAATAACAAAATCAAACTTATTATTATTAACTATACTCATTATTAACATTCAAAATGTGTGAAGTAAGCGCATACACACGGGAAAATAAAACCCAATCCTACTTTTCACACTCATCTTTAAACATTCAAAAATAGAGAGGTGCACAAACATGAAAAAACCCACCCTCAATCATACTTTATATATTCATCATTAAAATGTACTTATTTGAAAAGAAACCCATGCACATAATAAGTCAAACATAGTATTACTTTACCTACTCATCTTAGCATGCACAATTTAAAATGTAAATACATGTACCCATGGCAACATGAAACCTATTCCTACATTACATTATTCATTTGTAGCATAAACAAATTAAAAAGTAAACAAAAGCAAACCTAGTCATATTATTTGCAAGCGAATACACATATCAAAACATAAATACTGCTCATAACGAAATCAAGCCTAAGCCTACTTTATAGTCCTCATCTTTAACATGCACATAAGTAAAACTTAACTCATCACAAAATTAAAACTAATCCTTATTTTACATACTAGTAACATGTACACATTTTAAATTTAAAGCCGATACACATAATAAAATCAATAAGCCCATTTTACATACTAATCTTAAAAATACATCAAACGTAAATGTAAGCACATACACATGACATAATAAAACCAAATCCTATTCTATATACTCATCTTTAACATGCACGCATTTTACATAAGATGAAACCCAATCCTATAATAATAATAATAATAATAATAATAATAATAATAATAATAATAATAATAATAATAATTCATATAGCGCTAAAAATCCATATAGTAGTATGCTCGTTCCGCGTTACAAAAGCAACAATGAAAGATGGAAAACATTAATTAAAATCAGCAAGAAAGTCATACCACCAACATTCGAATGCAAAGAAATAAAGTAACAAAAATAACATGATTTTCACTCACAAAGACATCCACCCTCGTTCACCAAGCACTGTCACTCTCTCATAACACATCACACTCACACACGCGCATGCATGCGCGCACACACTAAAAGAGAGAGAGAGAGAGAGAGAGAGAGAGAGAGAGAGAGAGAGAGAGAGAGAGAGAGAGAGAGAGAGAGAGAGAGAGAGAGAGAGAGAGACAGAGAGAGAGAGAGAGAGAGAGAGAGAGAGAGAGAGAGAGAGAGAGAGAGAGAGAGAGAGAGAGAGAGAGAGAGAGAGAGAGAGAGAGGAGAGAGAGAGAGAGAGAGAGAGAGAGAGAGAGAGAGAGAGAGAGAGAGCACGCCATAAGCCTAGCTTGTTGTTGCTTCAGTTTTGTTGCGTTGTATGTTTGTTATGTAAAGACAATAAAAACGTTAAACCAGAGAGAGAGAGAGAGAGAGAGAGAGAGATAGTACTAGCGTTGGTCTTGTGTGGAGAAGGCAAAATTATGTAAAACGAATAGGGGGAGCTTTAGGGCTGGTAGGAGCAAAAGTTTGATATGAAGAACAAGGAATTTAAAATCAGGCATTTGGAAAACATTATATATACTGCATCATTATACTGGTGCACAGGCTTTGTAGCCAAACAATCCAGATTCTCTCTCAGCACCGCCACCTCCATTCGCCACAACCAGCGTCATTTAATATTGATCCTTTTCTCTTTCTCGTTGGTCCCGTTCCCCTTGCTCTCTCCGCACGGGTGTTGAAAGATCACAGGGAATTCGTGATTTTCGCTAGATGGTGACAAGTGAGAAAGAGAGAGAGAGAGAGAGAGAGAGAGAGAGAGAGAGAGAGAGAGAGAGAGAGAGAGAGAGAGAGAGAGAGAGAGAGAGAGAGAGAGAGAGAGAGAGAGAGAGAGAGAGAGAGAGAGAGAGAGAGAGAGAGAGAGAGAGAGAGAGACTGACTTGCTGTCTTCTGTGTGGGGTGAGAGGTATATTTGCTTGGTATCTGGACCTACGCCCCCGAAGATGAGAACACCTTTCCAGCTTTATATCCTCATGCACGGAAACGGCACGGCGACGGCAACGACAAAGGCAAAACTTATGTCGTGTTAATAGCTCAAACTACATTTCTACTGCTTGAATCCTTAAGACAGGAAACGGTAACGGCAAGTCATCAGCACCGTCAACGGCACCGGCACGGCAGGAGTTTTCGGAGCATGTAGCGAATTCTGACGTTGCCGTCCACAAAATAGGGACGGCACCATGAAATCAGAGAAGAAAAATGCCTCGGTCAGCTACGGAAAGGGTGGGTTTTCAGTCAAGGGCGCCACCTCTTTCAAACAGAAAAGGCGCCGTGCCGTTTCCGTTTGGATGGATTCAAAACTTTGGGTTTCGTCACCGAACCTAGGACGACAACGACAAAAAAAGCTGCCGTGCCGTCGGGAAAACGTGGATGTGGATTTCCAGCTTTAGCGTCCTACAGCTTAGTCACAGACCCTCCTCCTAACGACCAGCAACCGCTCTGCGGCCATCTCCCCATCCACCACAGCACCGGAACTCCTTGTCCCTAAGGGCGCATGCGCCGTGAGGACTTAAAACATCCACCCATTGGATACGCTCGGTATCATTCTGGTATTTTAATGGCGGCGAAAAGTCGCCACGGGCTGTTCCTCGTATTGCAGTACCTCCAGGATCGGCCCGCTGTTTATCAAAGACTCCCGAATCAAAAGAACTCGTCCCTAAGCGCGAATGCCGTGATGACGTAAAACCTTCTTTCTGCTACTACTTCATTTTTCGAGAAAATTCCTGGGTTTCATCCTCTATCTCTTCTTCCGGCACTGAGCTAGGTGAGTAGGTGCCGCCTCGATAGTAGTTGTGTGCCTTTTAGGGACGAAGAGTACTTTAGCTTTGCTTAGTTATTTGTTTTCCCCCGATCTCCATGCGTCATTGTTTTAGTGTTTGCATATACATGAAACACGTTCTAAAAGACTGGTCTTATACAAAGCAAAACTGCAAAACTAACACTCTTTCACACACTCTCAACATTAAAAAAAACCCCACACACCAAGAAAACAAACAAAAAACCAACAACCTCAGGCCATAAAAAGTGGTCAACAATGATTACTGGTCCACAAACAATACAGTGGAACTGTTTCCACCACTCATTGGGCCCCCTTCTCCCCCATCACACACACTGTCAACCTTTGTCCCTAGTTTTACGGTCTCCTCAAATTCAACGCGCCACTAAAGAGGAAACAGCACGGGCCATGCGCGCGCATCCTATGCTGTATAAGACCTCCAAAAATCATCCAAAATGAGGTCCTAAGGGAGGGGTCTTATAAGGGAGGTGTTTTTAATACTTACAAAGAAGGGAGAAGTAGGTCTTATGTGGGAGGGAGTCTTATAATGGGAGGTCTTATAAGGGAGGTTCCACTGTACTATCAAGTTTGTCACAGTTCTGCTACTATTTCCTAGATGTTTTCAACAGTGCTAGGAGTTGGACGTCCTTCTCCACTAACGCGTGGTGCAGGTTCCATCTGTTCGGTCTCACATGTCAGGACTCCTTGGCAGATCGAAAGACCAACAGCAGGACGAATACTCCCTGAAAATCCAAACTTAAACAGAACCCATCGACCTTACCATATCCCCTTTCTTAATTCTCTTTTCTCCCCCAAGTCCCATATTCTCTCTGCCTCTCTGTCTGTCTCTGTCTGTCTGTCTGTCTGTCTGTCTGTCTCTCTCTCTCTCTCTCTCTCTCTCTCTCTCTCTCTCTCTCTCTCTCTCTCTCTCTCTCTCTCTCTCTCTCTCTCTCTCTCTCTCTCTCTCTCTCTTAATCCGTTTCTGTGTTTCCACCACTCATTGGACCCTCTTCTCCCCCATCACACACACTGTCAACCTTTGCCCCTAGTTTTACGGTCTCCTCAAATTCAACGCGCCACTAAAGAGGAAACAGCACGTGCCATGCGCGCGCATCCTATGCTGTCATGTGACCAGAAAGACAGCTACCAGCGGGAAGAACTACAGGTCCAACCAGAGTGGTTTTTATGTTTCATAGCCTTTTTATTATATTTTTGTTACATTTTAAAATAGTAAACGACTTTCAAAAGAGTGAGTGGATAGGGTGATTGGAGGTCTTGGTAGTAAAGTATTATGAAGAGTGAGAGTGGTGAAAAATGGAAGCAAGGAAACTTTCAACTGTGTGCATAGTTTGAAGCACAAGAGTAGATTTAGGTGATGGAACGTGCTACCATTGTTTCTTTAGATAATTATGGGTCACTCGAATCCACACTTTCACTATTTTGTTTCTCTAAATAATTAATTATCTTTGCTAAATTTCATAGACTGTTTAAAATGTTAATGAAAGAGAACACAATGTCATCTTCATCGATGCAATCATCACCATGACTACCACCACTACCAGCACTTCTACTGCTAATGCTGCCAGGCATGGGCTATCCATTCCATCTTCAAACCCATACCTCCACCTCATACACACACACACACACACACACACACACACACACACACACACACAAACTTACCCCTTTATGATTTGGAATAACAACCTTTGATAAAGTCTTGTAGCCTCTCTATATGCCATCGACCATTATTCGGTTACAGGGATGCTTTGTGTCACTACTGTCCATCAACTAAATGCAATACGAATCTTATAACATCGAACGAACTCAAATGTGCATTAATGAGCTTGATTGCCTCACATAGCTTGAATTGTCTTCTTGATATTCATGTCAGCTTTTGTAGGTGCGTTCCACTTAAGTCTTTTTCTGTAATTGATCCAATCCCAATTCACAAATACAGACATAGCTCATGAAACACCAGACAAAGCGAAAGAGTGTTATACACACTTTATTTATCTAATGATGAAGTAAAATTAAGACTACTTGTCTTCAGCTGCACTGCTGCAATGTATGTTGAAGTGTAAGAATACCCGATCGTGGGTTGAGTCCTTAATGTTCAAACAGCTTCCTTTGGATGCATGCTCGATCGTGTGCGTCAACCCTAAACAGTGACACGACAGAGAGAAGAAGTTGCGGCGAAACGCGCACGTGACGTGAATAGGTAATAGCACGTGGCACGCGGTTTCCTGTGATTTATGTGACAGTGGATGTGCTCCCCTGTGTGCGCGCCGAGAGGTCAGAGAGGTGCAGTAGGGTGGGTAGAAAATATCACTCTGATGAAGTTCACGGCTAATAATGAGGCTGTTAGCATGCAAATTCGTTTCTTTGGTGGCCCAACATACACTTACTGCTTGCTGTCTCGCCCGTCTGCCGCTGCCACTCTCGCTACCTGATTCTATATGATTAACCTTTATCTAGCTTTCTGTTCTGCTTATTACTGTTTTCAGTTTCTGCCTACGTATGCATGGAGAGAGAGTGAGAGAGAGAGAGAGAGAGAGAGAGAGAGAGAGAGAGAGAGAGAGAGAGAGAGAGAGAGAGAGAGAGAGAGAGAGAGAGAGATTTATCTCTGTACTCTCTCGATTACTGATCATCGCCGCAGTCCTCATATCCATAATCATAGGACCATATTACGAATATTGTATCATAGAGAATCATCTTTGGTGGCACTATGAATAAAGATTGTGGAATAACTCTTTCAGTGTCTATAGATGTTAGCGGACGCAAGCTTAGAGGTAGGGCCTATATTTTGGGCACGCAGTAGGCCTACTGATTCTTAACAGAATGAGAACAGTCAGGAAAGCTTGGATTATTTTACAAAAGACATGCACATACATTGATATACTTTTAAGAATATCCATTTTCCATAGGTTGAAAGCCTAATTAGTAATAATAACAAACATATACAGATCTACAGGCATCGATTGATTGTACTTCAGACACACACAAATCATTAAAAAAATATTTTCGAATGATTTATATTTGGGTGAACATTGAAATAATGAATACTGTCGTTGAGCAATCATCAGATATACGGCTTGGAGTCAGCATCCCATCCAACAGCACCTCCTGCCATTTAAAATACACAGTGGGCTAATCACTCGCTCACAGAGACGATGGACTTCTAAGTATAACCCTCAGCCGAGTCTGAGCTCCATTTCCATCTTCAATTCCCAGCGACCACAGATGAGCTGGGAATCGAAAAGGCCAGTGGGATTATTGTTTTATTTACTCAGCGAATTACACGGCCAAGGAGGAACCGACCCGCCACGACCCACCTAAGTGTTCTGACCGGATTATCGCACACGCCTTCCAGTTCACTTTCCTATAACAATAACTCCTGCTTGGCTATTCGTGTGGTGTGCATTATCTCCCCTGAAGAGGGGCCGGAAGTGGGCGAGTGTCAATGAAAACAACGGATGCACGGGGTTTACTGGAGGTGTCACTCCAGTCCTGAGGCGTGCTGCGATTGAACATGGTGTTTCGACGATTGGACTTGTTTTGGCACTACAGTTGCTGCAGCTGATGGCAATTATTGGCCAGGGTCACTCAAGGAGGCTACTGTAGGCCATAAAGATGTGCAGGATGTAGGTGCTTCCGTAAACTGTAACAGATGTTTGTACAGATATTCCGAGAGTGCAAGAAAGAAGAATAATTATGTCAGAAGGACTGGCACATATTCCGTTATTTGGTTGATGCGTTGGATTATGCATGGCGTAACGGTGACTAACAGTGACTTGGTACTCTTCTAGAATCTACTTTTTCTCTTCAGCTTTTGTTCTTTAACATAACATTGTCATCATCTTTTCTTTCTATTTGAAAAGTTATTGCCATCATTAAGGCTGACGATGGAACATTGTCCTGATAATGCTAATAAATACGTACTTGATATCGGTCATATTTTGAATTAATGTCTGATGCATACAAGTACTAGTTCTTTTATGCTACTAATGATGACTGTTAAGAGTTGGTGAGCAATTGTACAGAGAGAGAGAGAGAGAGAGAGAGAGAGAGAGAGAGAGAGAGAGAGAGAGAGAGAGAGAGAGAGAGAGAGAGAGAGAGAGAGAGAGAGAGAGAGAGAGAGAGAGAGAGAGAGAGAGAGAGAGAGTGTGTGTGTGGTGTGTGTGTGTGTGTGTGTGTGTGTGTGTGTGTGAGAGAGAGAGAGAGAGAGAGAGAGAGAGAGAGAGAGAGTGTGTGTGTGTGTGTGTGTGTGTGTGTGTGTGTGTGTGAGAGAGAGAGAGAGAGAGAGAGAGAGAGAGAGAGAGAGAGAGAGAGAGAGAGAGAGAGAGAGAGAGAGAGAGAGGACGTCCATTGCGGAAGAATGCCTGTCGTCCATTCTCCTTCTCCTGCCCGATGATGCTCTGCTGTTTGTTAGTGGGGTCTGCACTCACTCGGATGTTCAGAGTTTTAGCCATGTAGAGAGAGAGAGAGAGAGAGAGAGAGAGAGAGAGAGAGAGAGAGAGAGAGAGAGAGAGAGAGAGAGAGAGAGAGAGAGAGAGAGTAATTCAATCTGGCGTTGCATAGCACACGATAAGATTAATTGCTACAAATAAATTCCAAAAGAAGCAGCCCGCAAAGTTCGACTGATAAGTAGACAACACACTTTCACATTGATGTACATAAGTAAACACATAGCATTAATGCACAAACATATGCACAGGAACACACAGACACTTAAACAGCCAGCCAGACAGCCAGACAGATGCACACACACACACACACACACACACACACACACACACACACACACACACACACATACACACACACACACACACACGCACGCACGCACGCACGCACGCACACACGCACGCACGCGCGCACGCACGCACATTTCCTGTTGGAATTGCTGGTAAGATCATGTTGTGTAATCACTAATTCCGCTTTCCAATTTAAGTATGCGATATCGTTGCTTTTTTGCTACTACTACCATGGTTACTGGACCTCTTGATCCTTGATCATAATACCATGAACACGGGCATCATAATACCATGAACACGGGCACAGTAAAGCAGTAAAGTGCAACATTCTTGTCATCGTGTGTCTCGGGATAGCAGCTCTGACTTAAAAGAATTAAGTGGCGAAACGTTCCCACGATATTGAAAAGTACAGGCTTCTTGTCTCAGTGAAGCCCTGTGGCTGTAGCTCTCTCAGAATACCAGACTCGCCCTGGCTTAAGGCTGTGTCAGACCAATGGACATAGGCTAGAACACCAAGGCTACATCAAAATGTTGTTATGCTCTGCATAGTTATCCGGGGATTGTCTTTAGCCAGCGCCATGATAAGCTCCTAGCATAATAATATCATCAGTATCCGAAATCCTCTGAAGTCGGAGTGTGGCTGCCCACGTGGCAGGGTAATCAAAAACGGTCACTCACGCAATGTTCTCATCCCGGTAGCTGGCGCATTTGTTACCATAATGTTCAAGTGCTTCGACTGTTGGGATGATCCCTGGAGTCTTTAAGCCAGGGTACGACAACAACAACAACAACAGAATGCCAGTCTTCCACTGTCACGCATTAAAGCAAGACGGTGATTTATTTCAAACGAACTTTTGGCTAAGACAGTGATTCAGGAACATAATTTTTTGTTTATACCATGGTTGGTTTGTTCAGCCGGTCGTACATGGCGAAAGCCGATACGCGACGCTAAACTGAACTTCCATTTCAAACGAACAAGAACGTCAGACATCTTAAAACTTCTTGTTGCATTTTCTACTGAGACATGTTGTTTCTACAACACAAATACAAAGTAAAAAATGAGACAGGATGAACGAAAAATGGTGTTTTACGTCCTCTCGGTCTGGAACAGACACATATGGGACATTTGTAGATACAATGATGGTGGGAACAATACTGGAGGCAATGCCCAGAGGCAGTGCAACTCCAGTAAAGTCCCGAATTTTTAATAATACAGATAGGTGTAGCGGTAACCACGCCTCGGTTAAACCTCATCGTCTATGGTACTGCTACATGGAAGTTCAGTTTAACGTCGCGTATCGGCTTTCGCCATGTACGACGGGCTGAACAAACCAACCAGGGTATAAAGAAAAATTTATGTTCCTGAATCACTGTCTTAGCCAAAAGGCCGAGAAGCGATCAGAAATGTACTGCTACAAGTAAAAGTTTACTTGATGTATAATAGCAAGATGATGAGACAGGATGGTTCGCTAACCCTTTTTAAATCGACAGACAATGAATGAAAAATGGTGTTTTACGTCCTCTCGGTCATAGACATATGGGACATTTGTAAATACAAAGATGGTGGGAACAATACTGGCTGCAATGCCCGGAGGCAGTGCAACACCAGTAAAGTCCCGAGTTTTTAGCAATATAGATATGCACTGTTTTTTGGTGTGTGGTTACCACCTTTCTTGTTATGAAAATCGACAGACAATCCACACCAAAGAACATATATCATATATTTATGTTTGCTATCTGCGCGTCTCTCTTTGCCAAGTGCTCGATTTTGTATCCAAATTGTTTGCGATTGTTATCTGTATTATCTTTTCCCCAGTTAGAGTTACCGAGAAAATATATTTTCAGTGTTTGTTGCTGGACCTTCAAAGACAATGAATGACATATTGAGGCCAAGAGAGGAGATGACGAAATTGAACAAAGGGAAAAAACTCGTTCTAATTAACTCCCCTCCACCAAAGTTGATTACGATGCCAATGATGTAGCAATGCGTGGATACATTCAGGGTTAGAAGGCTATGCCACTCTTGGATAGATGTTGATTTATTTGTATGTCGTCCTCTCCACCATTGTTGAAGTGTAATGTGTGTGGGTGAAGGGTCATAAAGGCGAACTTGGCACATTCTTTTTTTGAGAATGATGCTTTGTTTGTCTGCCTTTGGCTCTGATCCACGCATTGCTAGATGATTGGTATCGTAATCAACTTTGGTGGAGGGGAGTTAATTAGAAAGAGAGTTGTCTTCCCTTTGTTCAACTTGAAAGACAATATTATAGATGAGTCCTACTTTATTTTAAACGTCCTGTATGTTGCCTGAAAGACATGAAAATAAAACGAAACTATGCACGGTATTTTATTACGTAGTTTCTAAAGGCAGCTGAAGGTATGCCGTGCTGATGATAACTGGATGTTTCTCATGACATAGCAAAGTCGAAGAGTAAGCATTCCAAATTCTAGTAAATTACTGGCTTGAAAATTATCCATCAACCCTTCATTGAGTGGGTACCCGATTTAATCTCTCTCTCTCTCTCTCTCTCTCTCTCTCTCTCTCTCTCTCTCTCTCTCTCTCTCTCTCTCTCTCTCTCTCTCTCTCTCTCTCTCTGTGCACGCGCGCCGGTATATGCCATTCCGTGTGCATACGTCTGCGTTAGTGTGTGTCTGCGTCTACATGCGTATGTGTGCCCTATGTATGCATGGGCATAATGGGCGTGTATCTACGTAGCTATGTTTGCTTGAGATCCTCAAGAACGTGCACGCGCGTACGCACGCACATGTGTCTGCATCAATCATGATTGACGAAGAAGCTTTTTTTTAGTCCCCGAGCCGAAGGTTCGGAGAGCTATTGTTTTTGTCTGGTCCGTCCGTCCGTCCGGTGTCCGGCGTGCCTCCGTCCGTCCGGCTATTCGTCCGTTGTTCTCAAAAACTATTCAGTCTATCATCATCAAATTTGGCATACTAGTTTGCCAAGATGCAAGCTATCCACTGATGTATTTAGTTTTACATTAAGGTCAAGGTCGCGCCAGTTACGGGGTTCAAACCCCGAAACACATAGGGGAAGACGGGGTAAAAAGCGCATGGGCGGGTAAGAAGCCCACCCCAATTATCTCATGAAATGAAGCAAATTTCAGTCTCATTTTGCCCATGAGACGAGCGTTAATGTCTAGCATTCGTCTCATGGGCAAATTTGACTGAAATTTTCTTTATTTCATGAGATAATTGGGGGGTGGGCTTCTTACCCGCCCATGCGCTTTTTACCCCGTCTTCCCCTAATCGCTAATATCTCGCGAAGTTTTGCATGTATTTTAATGCAGTTGTTTTTCACAACATTTCTTGATGAATGGTCTATAACACAGTTGTCATGAATGTTTCTGTGCGCGCGTGTGCGCATGATCGCGCGCGCTCAAATCACGGGTCCGAACCCCAAGGCTAGGGGAAGACGGGGTAAAAAGCGCATGGGCGGGTAAGAATCCCACCCCAATTATCTCATGAAATAAAGAAAATTTCAGTCAAATTTGCCCCTGAGACGAATGCTAGACATTAACGCTCGTCTCATGGGCAAAATGAGACTGAAATTTGCTTCATTTCATGAGATAATTGGGGTGGGCTTCTTACCCGCCCATGCGCTTTTTACCCCGTCTTCCCCTATATATAAAAAAAACTATTCAGTTACGTGCTGTTTTGATGCGTTTTTATGCAGTTACGTGCTGTTTTGATGCGTTTTTATGTATGTGTACAGCCGACACATTCCGATTTCGGAGTAGCTCGGCGATGCTGCGAGGGGACTTTGCAGCCGCTCGGCGTTGCACTTTTTTGTTTTGTTTTGTACGACGATAAGAAGATAACCCCGAACCATAGATCCTCTCTGCGTGTCGGGTTTTGCCGACAAGAAAGCAGCAGTGGCGCGTGCGGGGAGTCGACGTACCCTGGGCGATAAAATCAATTAAAGGTAAGTAGGCGCCTAGGGCGAGCAATTAGCGCTTATCCACCACTTCTCCCCCTGTCGCTCCTAGTTCACGTGGAGAAACTTGTTAATGATCGGTGTCAGGGACCAGAATAGTAGCTAGCTATTGCCCATTTATAGTTTTGCCTCTAAGGTGGGATGACAAAAAAAATACAAATAAAATAAAGAAGAAATACCGGTTAAAATTAGCGACCCAAGGTCAGCTTACGATGTTGTAGTACAGAGTTCAAAAGGGTACAAGGTCTAATGTAGTAGTCTACTTCTAGGCAACCCAGATTTAATGCTATAAAAACGCGTGCAGTAAGCTTACGTTATTTGTGTGGAGTTATGGTAAAAAGTGGTTTTGCTTCATTAATTGGAGAAACATCGAATTGATTGAAATCGAAACAAAGAATTGATTGTGTACTAGGGGAAGACGGGGTAAAAAGCGCATGGGCGGGTAAGAAGCCCACCCCAATTATCTCATGAAATAAAGAAAATTTCAGTCAAATTTGCCCATGAGACGAATGCTAGACATTAACGCTCGTCTCATGGGCAATATGAGACTGAAATTTGCTTCATTTCATGAGATAATTGGGGTGGGCTTCTTACCCGCCCATGCGCTTTTTACCCCGTCTTCCCCTAAGTTTGTCAACAGCACCATTTTAAAACACGAGCACACAATCAAGAACAGCACAATCATACGCACGTGCGCTCATTTACCCGCCCCCCTCCTCCTCTGCCCCTCCACACACACACACACACACACACACACACACACACACACACACATTTCCGTCAAATCACGAGAAGTGGATAGACATTAAATGAACACACACACACACACACACGCGCACGCACACGCACGCACACACACACACGCACGCACGCACACGCACACACACACACACACACACACACACACACACACACACATTTCCGTCAAATCACGAGAAGTGGATAGATTTTAAATGAAACACACACACACACACACACGCGCGCACGCACGCACACGCACACACACACACACACACACACACACACACACACACACACACACACACACACACACACACACACACACACAAATACAAACTTACCTCATAAACATAATATAATAATTACTTACACACACTGAAATTGGTAGGAAACGCCTGCTCTAGATGACCCAAAGATGCCACAGTAAGCGAGGAATCACAATGACTGTCACGCAGTCGGACATTGAAATGAAATACCATAGCACAATCGTCATCTGTCTTCTCCCCATCAGTCACAGAGCGGTATCATGATAAATCATCCAGACACCTGATTGTCTGGAAGCACTTCGTCTCTTTCTCACTAGTCTCACTAGCCTGGCATCTCATACTTCCTCCAAAAACGCAGGGCAGCAGCAGTAGTTATAAAACATGCTAGTGTTGTTACATTTTAGTAAAATAAATCCAATATTGTATTTATACCTTAAAGACCCACCAGATCACGTGTCAAAATCACGGGTTTCACGTGTCTTCCCTCTTATAGCTGGAAATATATCTTGTATTGACCAAGTCTGACTCCCATATAAATGCCCCCAAATTCAAACCGAAACATCATTTTAAAGAGCAGCCTCAATTTGAAGTTGGGGACATTTGAATGTGGGTCACAGCTACCCTGAAAAAAACCACCAAGGGACTTAATCGTGGTGCGTCGGCGTGTCTTTAATATTGTATTGCTTTGAACATTCTTCCAGACCGCGTTTTTCCGTTGCCACACCATTTTAGAATAAAACTATGATTATCATTGAACGATGTGAGATGGAACGTGACAGGAGGTAGGCCTATTATGACTTCTGATAATGAAACTGATTTATTTAGGAAAGATTGATACCAAAATCTGGGTTTGACATCTGTATTACAAAGTCAGTGAAACAAGACGTCAAACGCATACTAGCAGGCATGTATCATTTCAATTATTAAATACTTGTAGTGGTGCCATAGCCGATGAGGTTTAACCGAGGCGTGGTTACCGCTACACCTATCTGCATTATTAAAAAATCGGGACTTTACTGGTTTCGTACTGCCTCCGGGCATTGCCTCCAGTATTGTTCCCACCATATTTGTATTTACAAATGTCCCATATGTGTCTGATTCAGACCAAGAGGACGTAAAACACCATTTTCGTCGTCGTCAAACGTAAAAAAAAAAAAAAATGTTTTATGTCCCATATGTGCCCTTATGGGTCGAGAGGACGTTAAACCCTAATTACTGTCAAATGTAAAAAAAAAAAGAAAAAAAAAAATGTGCATGTACTTGTGGCGGTACCATAGCCGATGAGGTTTAACCGAGGCGTGGTTACCGCTACACCTATCTGTACTGTTAAAAAAATCGGGACTTTACTGGTGTTGCACTGCCTCCGGGCATTGCCTCCAGTATTGTTCCCACCATCTTTGTATCTACAAATGTCCCATATGTGTCTGTTCCAGACCGAGAGGACGTAAAACACCATTTTGCATTCATTCGTCAAACGTAAAACATCATTTTCATCGTCAAATGTTTTATTTTTCCCAGGTGGAGAGGACGTAAAACCCAAATTTACGATACGTCAAATGTTTGATCGATTTTAATGTATGTCACTTTAAATTATGTTTTGTTCAAGCAAGGCCAACTCGTAAAAAGCCCTGTGCGAGCATGACAAAAGTCGGCCTAAAGACAAATGTACAGACCGTGTGTGTGTGTGTGTGTGTGTGTGTGCGCGTGCGCGCTTGCTTGCGTGTGTGTGTGTGTGTGTTTGTATGTATGCGCGTGAGCGCGTGCGAGCGTGCGATAGAACATGCACACATTTGCATCAGTGTTGTTGTGTTTGTGCGTGAATCTTGCACACAGATCTTCTTCCTCTTCTTCTTCGATCGCTCAGACAGTTTCCTGTCAATTATGAGCGCAGATGCGTCATGCTGCCGTTATGCGCCGAACTAAGAAATAGTTAGGCCCAGCAAGTCCGACTTCGGCTGGAGGAAATGTTTTTGAAAGCGTTTCGTGAAAAAAGGCAGGAGAATGGAACGGTAAGGCAGAAAGATAGTAGATGGACAGTAAGCAAAGGGAAAAGGCAGAGTCAAAGAGAGTGACAGATTAGAGGAAGTTACAAGCACAGAACTTCCAGAAGGTGGGGGAACTATTTATACAAAAGACCCCCCGGTATCCCACGGGGAGATACACAGATCTTATTCAAATGAAGTAAGGCCGAGTTCACATTAGACGCGTAAGTTCCGTACGGAAAACCCTAAAATAAGTGGAAGAAAGAAGGATAAAAGTTTACGCATATAGGGGACATTCGGACACGTGCGAAAATCTTTTCCAGTCTTTGTTTCACTTATTTATGGATTGCGCACGGGTTTCCGCACGGAATATCCGCTTATGTGCGCACACGGCCTTAGAATGGAAAACAAAACCCCTGTCCAAGCAAGGTCTCGATGGATGTTTAATTGTTTAATCGCGTGGACTGCAATTAATTAATCCCACCTGATTTACCCACATGGGGCCCAGCTGCGGAAGCAGGAGGCCCTGGCTGGAACTGAAGCGTGCTGAGACAAACAGAAAGTGGTGATTGTCCTCTGCCTGACCTCAGTCAGCAGTGGAGTATAAGTTTGTCGCAATGCTGGTATCTGCCAAAACGATTGGACGTTTCTTCTACTTTACATGTTACTACCCGTGTTAGCTGTTCAAGACACACTCATGATTACCGTTCCTGGTTGTTGGTGTTGTGTGTGTTGTGTCTTTCCCAAATGATATCTCGCGAACCGCTGGGCGGAATCGCTCCACATTTTGTATGGGGGTGTTACTTACACCAAGAGACAAGACATTGGTGCATGAGTAGGTGTCGCCGAGCGGCAGCAGACATTCCCTCCGTTTTTAGTACACCCTCTTGCATCTCGTGAACCAATGCATAGAATCGCTTCAAATGTTGTGTGGAGGTGTATAACCCAAAGGATGCAAAGAGGGCAGGGGTTAAGATTTGGGGTTTGGGGAAGTAGGGGAGCGCAACAGGCTAAGGACATGTTTGACGCGAGAGAGAGAGAGAGAGAGAGAGAGAGAGAGAGAGAGAGAGAGAGAGAGAGAGAGAGAGAGAGAGAGAGAGAGAGAGAGAGAGAGAGAGAGAGAGAGAGAGAGAGAGAGAGAGAGAGAGAGAGAGAGAACGAACGAACGAACGATCGAACGAATCTTTTTTATTGTTGGAAAAGAATAAGCATATCAAACACGCTTCTTTTCATCTTGCCAACAGTTAACAAATGTCAAGAAAATATGAAAAAATACAAAATAACAAAGTTATCCATATATGAAGACACACAACACATGAATAATTACAAATTATTAACACACACCCATACATACACACACAGACACACACACACACACACACACACACACACACACACACACACACACACACACACACACACACACACACACACACACACACACACACACACACACACATATATATGCACTCACACGTGCACTCACACACTTCACAAAACACAATGAAAACACAATCACTGAACAATATCAATCCAATGGAAGATAAAAATGGAGAGAGAGAGAGAGAGAGAGAGAGAGAGAGAGAGAGAGAGAGAGAGAGAGAGAGAGAGAGAGAGAGTAAGAGAGAGAGTAAGAGAGAGAGAGAGAGAGAGAGAGAGAGAAAAGAAAGAAAGAGAGAGAGAGAGAGAGAGAGAGAGAGAGAGAGAGAGAGAGAGAGAGAGAGAGAGAGAGAGAGAGAGAGAGAGAGATGTCTCCTCCCTTCGTTTCCTTACGCTATCATTGCAGCGCGGCTGGCCAGCAGTCTAGGAATGATGCTGCCTGGCTTCTAACGGTGCTCTTCATTTGGCTGCTTGTCGCTGCAGGTACATAATGTACTAGCTGAAACAGGGTACTTTCTCCGGTTCTAGGCCTCATTATTAGTCGGGGAGCTATTGTTTCTGTCTGATCCGTCTGCGTGCCTCCGTCCGTCCGTCCGTCCGTCCGTCCGTCCGGCTATTCGTCCGTTTTTCTCAAAAACTATTCAGTCTATCATCATCAAATTTGGTATACTAGTTTGCCAAGATGCAAGCTATCCACTGATGTATTTAGTTTTACATTAAGGTCAAGGTCGCGCCAGTTACGGGGTTCAAACCCCGAAACACATAATCGCTAATATCTCGCGAAGTTTTGCATGTATTTCAATGCAGTTTTTTTCACAACATTTCTTGATGAATGGTCTATAACACAGTTGTCATGAATTTTTCTGTGCGCTCGTGTGCGCATGATCGCGCGCGCTCAAATCACGGGTCCGAACCCCAAGGCTATATATAAAAAAAACTATTCAGTTACGTGCTCTTTTGATGCGTTTTTATGTAAGTACGTTTTCTTTTGATATCTGCCGCTTCACCTGTTCATGGGATAAGCCCTCTGTGCCCTAGGCCCTTTGTGTCACAGGCCCGATATGTCCCACTTCTTTCCGGCCGTCTATCCGTCCGTGCGTACGTCCTGTTTTCAGTTCTCAATGGTCTCCTGTGTGCACAGCCGACACATTCCGATTTCGGAGTAGCTCGGCGATGCTGCGAGGGGACTTTGCAGCCACTCGGCGTTGCACTTGTTATGTTCTATTCTTGTTCAAAGTGGTCACACATAAAGCCTTGACTAGCCTAACTAAATCTCTCTCTCTCTCTCTCTCTCTCTCTCTCTCTCTCTCTCTCTCTCTCTCTCTCTCTCTCTCTCTCTCTCTCTCTCTCTCTCTCTCTCTCTCTCTCATCTCAATCCTTGCGTAATGAAGTTTTCAAGTGTCAAGTCTCTCTCTCTCTCTCTCTCTCTCTCTCTCTCTCTCTCTCTCTCTCTCTCTCTCTCTCTCTCTCTCTCTCTCTCTCTCTCTCTCTCTCTCTCTCTCTCTCTCTCTCTCTCAACACAGATGCACGCAAACATTTCTTCCATGCATACATTGAATCTCACATGAACTATTCGTCTACACTCTGGGATTCAGCAAGTGAGCATACTCTCTATAGACGAGCACTGTAATTAGTCTTACTCAAATCGTCGAGTCTTACTCAATCCGATTATGCATCATTATACATTCTCCCTCTTCAATTTAAGTTAAGATATAATAAAGCAATATTTATGTTCAAAATTATGTCAGGCTATGCTCCTCCTTCTCTACAAGAAAAAATTCAATTCAACATGAAACGTCTTCCTCAAAGACTGAGGTTACCTCTTCCAAAATTAGATTTGTTCAATTCTAGCTTACAATATGCAGGGGGTCTCCTCTGGAACGGCATTTCTTCCCAAATTAACGTTCATGTTTGTCTAAACACATTCAAAGTAAGATATAATCAAATACTCATGAACGAATACTCTAGCTCATAATATCCAAGAATGTCTACTTTGTATCCTTTTCCAAATCTCTCATTTGTTATAATACATGCTCACGTCGGTGTTAAGTCTTCTATGTACATTGTATTTACTATGCATTTTCTTTCCTACATGCATCACTTCATTTCTTCCATCTTTTATTTTATTTTGACCTCCCTCTGTCTGTCTGTCTGTCCTTATCTCAGTCTCTCTCTCTAATTGATGTAATGTATCTTATATATATGCCTTGCACGGTGCGTCCGTTTACGACCTTGATTTAAGGTTTTTATTTTTTCTTGTATTTTGCGATGTTTTTTTCTGTTTGTATTTTTAAAATTTATTCTGCTTTCCCGCAATAAAAAAAACCCATTCGTTCGCTCTCTCTCTCTCTCTCTCTCTCTCTCTCTCTCTCTCTCTCTCTCTCTCTCTCTCTCTCTCTCTCTCTCTCTCTCTCTCTCTCTCTCTCTCTCTCTCTCTCTCTCTCTCTCTCTCTCTCTCTCTCTCTCTCTCTCTCTCTCTCTCTCTCTCTCTCTCTCTCTCTGTTGTGTATACGTGCGTGTGATTATGCCCGCACAAGTTGCGAGTGCGTGCGCCCGCATGTGTGTGCGCGCGCACTCGTGCATATGCATGCGCGTATGCATGTCCGCGTTCGCGCGCGAGTGTGTGTCCACACCAAGAACAGGCTTCATCTACCTTGATTTTTCCCAATGAGAGAAAACTTGAAAACTTGAACTTTATTTTTCAAGGATAAAGATTTTAGGCAACGCCTAGTCTTCCAATCGGTCCTTGATACATATGCGAACATAGAATACAAACATGGCAAGGCATACTATTACACATACATATTTGAACATAAAGATAGCAAAACAGGTGCTATTATGATAAAAGATAAGATGAGAGAGAGAGAGAGAGAGAGAGAGAGAGAGAGAGAGAGAGAGAGAGAGAGAGAGAGAGATGGCGAAATCGCTGGGTAGCCACTCTACTCGGCGTAGGCCTAGCGTGCGCGCGGTGTGTGTGTGTGCGTGAGTGAGTGAGTGAAGCGGCGGAGAAAGAGAGTGTGTGACGGACGGACGGAGGTATGTCGCTGTTGTTGCCGCTGGGGCTGGTTGCTGTCCACACAGTTTGCACGTGATGTGTTGGACGACGACACTTGGCTGTTAGGCTACTAGGCTGCAATCCACTGAACACTGTGTACTGGACAATGAAACCGAGTACAAAAGGGATTATCAATCAACCTTCTGACAACGATTCTAGTTTTCTGATGTGATTTGGTGCGATTCGAATATCAGTTATCTACTGAAATTGAATCGTCGGCGACTTATTGTTTGCCAGCCATTTTTTGTTGTGTGTGGAAATTGCTTTTGTGTTATTTTCTTTTCAAAACTTCATTTTTTTAAAATCAAATAAAGATAAAGTTTCATATGGTTGTTTTAAAAAACACAAAAGAAAAGGTGTTGTTATACTATGACGAAAACTTGAAAACTTTGGAGAAAAAACCCGTGATAACCTTTCGATGAAGAGGATTACTAAATGGAGTATTATTCTTCATTCATGGCTTGGATTATTTGCTATGAGTGTTACTAACATGTGAATGACTTTCGTCTTGCAAGCCCAAGTCCTCGAATTGTGATATTTCACCTGCAAACATGATAATTCACCGTTTGCATGCACGTGACGTGAGTTTATGATACACAGTCGTGTTACATCCAATGGATTTGCTTCTCGCATGTGATTGATCGGATTCAGAAAAAAGGAACGTCTGGATTTTTTATTTTTTATTTTTATTGATCAGTAGATATGTTTGACAATTGTAAAAATAGGGCACAAAAAGAAAAGAGCTGCATGAAAAGAAAAGTACCAACAAATACAGATCAAAAGTAGATCAAACCAACCAACCAACCAACCAACCAACCAACCAAACCAACCAACCAACCAACCAAAAACAAACTAAACCTGCGTCAGTCTTCTTTTCATGAATGCTTTGTTTTGCACGTAAGAAAATGTACTTTTCTTTGAAGTGTGTGAACAAGGTTGATTCGTCATGTTTTAAAAAGTTTTTAAACAAAGCAACATTGCATGCAACATTTCTGACTGAAAATTTATGAACTCGTCACTGTAAAGTTTGAGCCGTAACAGAATCGGCCTCTAAGTATAGCTCAAAAGATTATATTCTTATTTTAATAGTTTTTAAAACTCAAGGGGGGAAAAACCGAGAATAAAGTGAAATGAAGAGAAACAAAAGAAAGGCAAAGGACGCAAAGCATACCCGTGCCAATAACCACAAAGATGTCGGTTTAGAACTCTTCCAAACAAATATATATCTTAACTTATTGCGATGCGATATTTTTTATGTGAAATAAACGGCATGCCCAAACTACATAAACGGTAAACTGAGTTTGTGTCGGTTATGTTTCGGTTAAAAGCAAACCGAAACGACTTAAAATATTGCTATCCACTGCGATGTGAAAATGTCACAGACTGACAGATTACCGTGAGTTAACTGCTACTTCTAAGTACCAGCAAATTGTGACAAGAAGAGCGGATAATAGCGACTGTCGTCTGTCATCATGGAGGAAGAACTCAAGTGCCCGGTGTGCCGAAGGGTGTACACCAAGCCCGTCCTCCTGCCCTGCTCACACTCCATGTGCGTGGCCTGCGCCCTGTCCCTGCAGGAGCCCGCCGCCAACCACCTGCCCCACACCACCCAGGAGGATGGAACCCCGCTCCCCAGCGACCAGATCTCCCTGCTGGACTTCCCGGACATCGACAAGCTCAGCATCGTCAGCGAGACCGACAGCGGCGTGGTGTGCAACAGCCGGCCCTCCTCCTACGTGGGGACCCCCAGCGTGGCCAACATCTTCCTACAGTCCCTGCAGTCCTGCTCCTGGGCCATCCGATGCCTGGTCTGTCAGAGGCTGGTGTTCCTGGAAGACAGCGGAGCCCTGTCGCTACCTTGCAACCGCGCTCTGGAGACCATCGTGGACAAGTACCACCACCGCAAGAAGGTGGAGTCCCAGTGCGACAAGTGCGAAGCGGCGGGAGCCGAGGCTGAAGCCGCTGCCGTGGCCACCGTGATGTGCGTGCAGTGCGAGGTGTTCTACTGCGACGCCTGCCGGGACCTGCACCACCCGGCCACGGGGGCCAAGACCAAGCACAACCTAGTGGACCCCACCCAGGGCAACCTGATGAGGAGCCGCAAGCAGCTCAAGGACCAGAAGTGTTCCGAGCACCCCACGGAGGTGCTGAGCAAGTACTGCCTCAGCTGTCGGTTGCCGGTGTGCACCAGGTGCGCCCAGGACGGCCGGCACATGAACCACGAGGCCCAGCCCCTGGCCATCATGGCCAAGAGCCAGAAGGTGAGTGGCCCGTCCCCAATGACGATGTGGTTTGTGTGTTAACCACACCGGTGTTTCAGTGCACTTGGATCCTTTGAAGCCAAAGGTTGTAGTTTTTGGTTGTATGAAGTTTGTCCTGTACAAAATCAGACAGTGGCTTTTACTATAAGCTTACTATAAGCTTACTTCGTTAATCTCAGCAGATTGTTCTTTTGGCTTGCCATCGGAAGTGTGAAGTTTGTCATTGTTGTCAGTGACTGTCCCTTATACGGCAATGACAGTACAGCTTTTTCGCTTTAACCGACGTCTCTCTGTCTCTGTGTCTGTCTGTCTGTCTGTCTGTCTGTCTGTCTGTCTCTCTCTCTCTCTCATCTGTTTCTCCCTTACCAACTCTCTTTCATGCTTTAGTTCTTCTTTCAATCCCTCTCCATCTCTGCCTCTCTCTGTCTCTCTGTCTCTCTCTCTCTCTCTCTCTCTCTCTCTCTCTCTCTCTCTCTCTCTCTCTCTCTCTCTCTCTCTCTCTCTCTCTCTCTCTCTCTCTCTCTCTCTCTCTCTCTCTCCCCCTCTCTTACTCATCAGCTATAATGATCACGCAATAATTTATCCTTTTCAAGGAAGTTCAGGTCGTTTCAGGGCCGTCCTCCTCCTTCTCCCTCCCTCCTCATCCACCCCCACACCCCTCTCCACTCACCCCTCTCCTCTACCACTAACTATCAGTACTCACCACTTCGTGCCATCCTTTTTTCATCTCCTTTTTTTTTACCCCTCCCCCCAGCCCCAGGCCAGATGCTATTTCTGCTCCTCTTTAGTCTTTCCAGTGACAACTTAAGTCTGAGTGAAGAGATGAACGAAGGGAGGAAACCGTCTTTTGCGCAATAGTGCACGCGTGAAGTTCAGGAAGGGGGGGAGGGAGAGAGAGAGAGAGAGAGAGAGAGAGAGAGAGAGAGAGAGAGAGAGAGAGAGAGAGAGAGAGAGAGAGAGAGAGAGAGAGAGAGAGAGAGAGCAATAAACAACACAAAATATTACATGCGTTTTACCAATTGTATTTTGTAATTCATTCAACCTTTTATTTATCTAACCACTCGTTTATTCCTTGTGCTGAAACTGACGAAAATGTAGGCTGAACCTTTTTTTTGTAACAGCTTGCATAAAACCCTCTTTTTTAGCCAGATTGTTTTAATTTCTATTTACCCTAGGCAGTTCTCTTTAGCTTCCTTCTACTTTGATATTATTAATAAATTGTTCAAATCAAGAAGACATTAGTCAAATCAGGAATATCAACAATTATGACCGAATCTGACATAATGTTGTTACATTATTATAGAGATGACCGAATATGACTAAATGTTGTTAATAAAGAGGTGAAAGAATCTGACATAACATTGAAAAAAACACCCAACAACACAACATTGGATTTTAAAGACCCACCAGATCACGAGCCAAAATCACGGGTTTCACGTGTTTTCCCTCTTATAGCTGGTAAGAAATCTTGTTTTGACCAGGTTTGACTCCCATGCAAATGCCCAAATTTAAAACGAAACATCATTCCATGGACACTACACATTGAATATAGAATCCGTGATCATTCTAAAGAGCAGCCTCAATTTGAAGTTGAGGGCATTTGTATGTGGGTCACAACTACCCCAAAAAACCCAAGGGACTTAATCGTGGTGGGTCAGTGGGTCTTTAAGCCCCCAGGCCATATCATTGATAGTAGCTTTGTGTTTCCTTGTGCTATTGGGTACAGTGATTTGTCAGTGGACGTATACCTCCGTGTCTGCGTCATTGTGTTTCCTTGTTTCCCTTTTCCTTGTAAAGGGGGTCATATGTTTGTCCTCCTGGGTGGCTTCATTGGAAACAAGTTTTAACTGAAAGAATCTAAACGAGGGTGAATCGGCTAATTTGCGCCACGGATCTAGATCCAGAAAGCAACTCTCTCTGTGTCTGTGTGTGTGTGTGTGTGTGTGTGTGTGTGTGTGTGTGTGTGTGTGTGTGTGTGTGTGTGTGTGTGTCTCTCTCTCTCTCTCTCTCTCTCTCTCTCTCTCTCTCTCTCTCTCTCTCTCTCTCTCTCTCTCTCTCTCTCTCTCTCAGCTATAATGATCACGCAATAATTTATCAATGTAACCTTATCCCGTTTGACTTATCGTTTTGTATTAGTCTTGATTTTGTCCCAAGGACAGATTGTAAGAATAGGCTTGGCCTAAAATCTCAATCCTTGCGTAATAAAGTTTTCAAGTTTCAACTCTCTCTCTCTCTCTCTCTCTCTCTCTCTCTCTCTCTCTCTCTCTCTCCTCTCTCTCTCTCTCTCTCTCTCTCTCTCTGCCTCTCTATTTCTCATATCTTTTTTCTCTATTGTCCTTTTTCTATCGTCTCTCTTTCTTTATCTGTCCGTTCTTTCCGTTTGTCTGTCCGTACACATTTCAGTTTACCCCCCCCCCCTCCGCTTTCTCCTCCTTCAGCTCTCTCTCGCTCTTTTTCTGTGACTTCCATCAAAATAATTTGAGGTTTGATTGCTTTTTTGTAAACTACAATCCAATGGCTTCGTGTGTGAAATATAAGAGGTTTGTGCGTGCGATCTTGTAATGCCTCTCTATCACTCTTGCACTTTCAATTCTTCCCTTATTTTTTTTTATTTTTTTTTGGGGCATACTATTTACTTTTATTCTTCGTGTTTAAGTCAAATGTTCTTTTTTGTAATCCTTTAAAGAAAACGGCACACACCACGTATGCCTACTTTTGTTCTTAGTTTTTTTGGTTTAACTTATAAATGATGTAACCTTTCTGTATTATGTTCTAAACTTTTGTATGTTCATTCTTCTTCTTCTTCTTCTTCTTCTTCTTCTTCTTCTTCTTCTTCTTCTTCTTCTTCTTCTTCTTCTTCTTCTTCTTCTTCTTTAACTTATAAATGGTGTAACCTTCTCTATTATGTTCAGCTCTCTCTCTCTGTATTATGTTCTAAACTTCGTTGTGAAATATTCAGGTTTCTTCTTCTTCTTCTTCTTCTTCTTCTTCTTCTTCTTCTTCTTCTTCTTATTTTTTCTTCTTCTTCTTCTTCTTCTCCTCCTCCTCCTCCTCCTCTTCTTCTTGTTTATTCTTCTTCTTCTTCTTCTCTTCTTTCTTCTATTCTTCTTCTTCTTCTTCTTCTTCTTCTTCTTCTTCTTCTTCCTTCTTCTTTCTTCTTTCTTCTTCTTTTTCCCCCTCCTCCTCCTCCTCCTCCTCCTCATTCTCTATTCTTCTTCTTTTTTCTTTTTCCTCCTCCTCTTTCGCCTTCTCCCTACCATATTCCCACCTCCGTTATTGCGTATTATGTATCTCAGCTTTATTCTGTACATCATTATGTCTGTCTCTTTAGACTACTCCTGAACAACCTTTCGATACAAAACAGCACGAAATACCGAAAAGGTTTCTAAACAAAAAGAGTTACAGCTTTTAGAATGCAACGTAATACAACACATTTTAAAGGGACACCCTGTCGGATGAGTTTTTTTGCAAGAAACACGCCGAGGTCACCAGAAAGACAGCCTTTTGAAGGATAGGAACACTCAATTTGCTCTGATTTCCTAGAAATCAAACCGTCAAAACGGCGATTCCTCCTTGGCGGAGTTGCCGGAGAGTGAAGCCATTTTGGACGGGGTGGGTGGAGGAGAGTGGTTGAAGCTTTTTATTCTTGTAGTGCAGTAAAAAAAAAAGGAGCTATTTCCTTCGTTGTGAGCGAAACTCCTTTTGGTAAACTGTAAAAAAAAAAAGGGTTGTATTGTGGAAATTTCGTGATTTGGTCTAAGCGACTCAGACGGCCAGTATATTTCACTGAAATAATCTGATTTCCAGCACCTCCGCCAAGGAGGAATCGCCGATGTGACGGTTTGATTTCTAGGAAACCAGAGCAAAGTGAGTGTTGCGATCTCTGTAAAGGGTGTTTTCCTGGTGATCTCGACGTGTTTCTTGCAAAAATTCATCCGTCAGGGTGCCCCTTTAAAACACGATAACAACAGGAAAGGGGAAAGAAAGGAAAAGTGAAGTAAAGTAAAGTAACAGAACTAGGTTTAACGTTTCATATTCTGTCATTCATATTTCATGTCTGTTTCTTCTTATGCCTTTGTTAAAGCAATATTTTATTCGTATGTCGAGGAATATAATGATATACAATGCGTACATTATTATCTTACTATCATGTCTCAAACTCATTCTTTGTTGAATTATGCTATGTTCCTTGGAAGAAGAAAAAAAGAAAGAAAAAAGGTTTAACGTTTCACTTGAAAAAACAAACAAACAAACAAACGAAATTTTGTGGAGTGAAAGGCGGAAGGTAGTACAGCCTTCTCCCCCCCTGCGGGTACCGGGGGGGGGGGGGGGGGGGGGGGGGGTCTTTCGTACAAAATAATAGTTCCCCCACCTTCTGGAAGTTCTGTGCTTGTAACTTCCTCTAATCTCTCACTCTCTTCTGGAAGTTCTGTGCTTGTAACTTCCTCTAATCTCTCTCTCTTTGACTCTGCCTTTTTACCTTTTGCTTACTGTCATCTGCTATCTTTCTACTACCTTGAACTGGTCCATTCTGCCTTTTTTCTTCTTCTCTCTATACATTCTTACAAAGATTTCTTCAGCCGAAGTCGGACATGGTTTTTTTTGGGGGCCTAACTTATTTCTTAGTTAGGCGCATAACGGCAGCATGACGCATCTACGCTCATATGGCAGGAAACTGTCTGAGCGAACGAAGAAGAAGAAGAAGAAGAAGAAGAAGAAGAAGAAGAAGTATCAGCCTTCTTTATTATATGTGACCTAGCACCACGAAAGGGACATTAAGTCGCTGGGTTAGTTTCTCACAACAGGCTTGCAAAGTCAAAAATCTTATTTTTTGTCAATGTTGAGTTATGGGTATTTTTGTGTTCTCTAACATCTTGTCGTTCATATTTATAAAGGATAATCTTTACTACGGTCTCTAAATGGTCTAATAAGTGTTTTAAAATGAGTAGGTTAATGCATTTTGTTCAGATAGACCAGACTTTAGACTGTATTTTCTCAA
Organism: Phymorhynchus buccinoides; assembly: GCA_017654935.2. Taxonomy (NCBI): domain Eukaryota; kingdom Metazoa; phylum Mollusca; class Gastropoda; order Neogastropoda; family Raphitomidae; genus Phymorhynchus; species Phymorhynchus buccinoides. Next base: position 32,451,838 of record CM065688.1, read on the forward strand.
AATGGCTGACGCTCGCCCTGCCTACTTTAAATGCTCCTAACTCGGGAACGGAAAAAGATACAACAATGGTTCTTGTACCATTAGAAAGAGAATCGTGTGAAGTTTGCAAATGTATTATTTTCTCAGAATGGTCAGTTTGACACGTAATGTCCCTTCCGTGATGCTGATCGAGTCACATATTTGCGATAGTACCTTCTGATGTAACATTAGATGTAGCAACAAATCTAAGCAATGGTGATGGGGAACCGAAAGCACTAACAAAAGTACAAGAAGACTGAGAGAGAGAGAGAGAGAGAGAGAGAGAGAGAGAGAGAGAGAGAGAGAGAGAGAGAGAGAGAGAGAGAGAGAGAGAGAGAGAGAGAGAGAGGGAGAGAGAGAGAGAGAGAGGGAGGGAGAGAGATCGGAGCAGAGAGAGAGAGAGGAGAGAGAGAGAGAGAGAGAGAGAGAATCGGATGCAGTTATGCAATGAAATGTAATACGATACAGCAAAGACTAAAGTGAGCTACACTGACCAGAATCATTAAGAATTTAGGAAAAAGAAAGGGAGAAAGAGAACAATGAGAAGAGAAAGAAGAGAGAAGAAGAAGAAGAAGAAGAAGAAGAAGAAGTGAAGAAAGAATCATTAAGAATTTAGGATGATGACGATGAAGAAGACGACAATGACATCGACGACAACGATTACGGCGACGAAAAGAAGAAGAAGAAGAAGAAGAGAAGAAGAAGAAGATTGAGTGATTGAAGATTTGGGCACATCGAAGGCCTTTTTACAAACTCGCCCATTTAAATAATAGAAATAAAACGCAACAAGGAAAACCAAATAATAAAAGAAATACAATAATAACAATTATTAACGAATTAACGAAAAGAAGAAGAAGGAAGAAGAAGAAGAAGGAAGAAGAAGACGAAGAAGAAGAAGAAGAAGAAGAAGAAGAAGAAGAAGAAGAAGAAGAAGAAGAAGAAGAAGAAGAAGAAGAAGCAGAAGAAGAGTTAACAGCAGATCTAGAAAAGACAGTCGCAATTTAACTACTATGCATATCACAAAGCGAACAATCAATCAAAACTCTAAGGAATAAAACTAACAGATAATTTAACCCTTTCACCGCCAAAGTCGCATTTTAGCACCACAGTGATTTATCACCTATGTCACTAAAAGGCATCAAATGGGGGTCTATTATCCAAAGACCCTATTGTCTTAGTTTTGGGAAGTAAGGATAGACCTTATTTTATATATACGTCAGAAGAATCCCCAATACTGCAGATGGATTTTGTTCTCTACCCAGGTAAATTTAATGGACATTTTTGGCTGAAATATGGCTGGCGGTGAAAGGGTTAAAACAGATTAAAAACAAAATAAACATCGAAACGCACATAACTCGAAGGGAACTAAACTAAGAACGTTAGCCCACCGCTGTCATTCCGAAACAGCTCTGGTATCCCCGGTGGCTACTCGGTATGGAACCCCCAGCTCAGTGGCTGCAGCAGCCAAATCGACGGTTTGCTCTCGAGAATCGGTGCCAACGAACCGGCAGAGATTGTGCTGCAAATACACACGTGCAGGAAACAGACACGTTATACGCCAAGGATTCATAATATATCAGCCATTTGTGATTGAAACGAGATTCTATATGCTGTTTTCTTCTTCTTGTTCTTGTTCTTGTTCTTCTTGTTTTTGTTCTTCTTGTTCTTCTCCTTGTTCTTCTCCTTTTTGTTCTTGTTCTTGTTCTTGTTCTTGTTCTTGTTGTTGTTCTTCTTCTTCTTCTTCTTCTTCTTCTTCTTCTTCTTCTTCTTCTTCTTTTCTTCTTCTTCTTCTTCTTCTTTAAACGAGAAACAGAACATTTTTTGTTATCCACTGAAAAGATTGAAGACACATTCATTATAATTAGTGTCATCAAATACTAGTGTGTAAGATAGATTGGGACGGAGAAAGAGAGAGAGAGAGAGAGAGAGAGAGAGAGAGAGAGAGAGAGAGAGAGAGAGAGAGAGAGAGAGAGAGAGAGAGAGAGAGAGACAGGCAGACAGGCAGACAGAGACAGACAGAGAGACAGAGACAGACATAAATACAGACAGACAAACAGACAAACACAGACTCAGAGGCAAAATCTACATAGCATTGTGTCTTCTAAAACTTTCCACTTGAACAAGTCAAACTGATTTTTCTATTTCATTTTTGTTGTTGACATATTTCACTTCTTTCGTCCTATTCCTCTTTATTTAACGAAGCAAAGCAGACAAACTTGTACATAATTTAATTATTA
>CM065688.1:32469092-32471592 GCA_017654935.2 Phymorhynchus buccinoides
TTTTAATGAACTTGCTTTCGATCGCACTCTTGTAAGCCATTGACTTATTTCGTCTAAGTTAGCTACAATACAATGAGCCTAAACCTCAGTAACGCCGCAATCGACTGAAAAAGAACGAAGTTGGAGCCTTGCCTTTCATTGACATAATCAATGCAATGCATCGAGTCATAAAGGTAGAAAATGTGAACGACATTGGATACAAATCGAATTGGGAAACTGTTTTTTTATATGGCAAAAACAATTACAAAGGTAATCAATATGTGACCTAGCACCACGAAAGGGACATTAAGTCGGTGGGCTAGTTTCTCACAGCAAAGTCAAAAATCTCATATTTTATCAATTTTGAATTATGGGTATTTTCGTGCTCTCTAACATCTTATCTTTCATATCTATAAAGGTTAATCTGTAATAATGTCTAAATATTCCAAAAAGTACTTTACAATTAGCAGGTTGATGCATTTTGTTAGGATAGGCTAGACTTTAGACTGTGGTTTTTCAAAATGGCCGACAGTCACCTTACCAACGATAAATGCTCATAACTCTGCAACGAAAAACGATACAAGAATGGTGTTCATATCATTGGAAAGAGAATTGCCTGAAGGTTCCAACGGTGCTATTGTCTCAGAATGGTCATTCTGACACTTAATGTCCCTTTCGTGGTGCTAGGTCACATACTCTTGCCTTAATACAATGCCTTAATACAATGCCTTAATACAATGCCTTAATACAATGCCTTAACACAATGCCTTAATACAATGCCTTAATACAATGCCTTAACACAATGCCTTAATACAATGCCTTAATACAATGCCTTAACACAATGCCTTAACACAATGCCTTAACACAATGCCTTAACACAATGCCTTAACACAATGCCTTAACACAATGCCTTAACACAATGCCTTAACACAATGCCTTAACACAATGCCTTAATACAATGCCTTAATACAATGCCTTAACACAATGCCTTAACACAATGCCTTAACACAATGCCTTAACACAATGCCTTAACACAATGCCTTAACACAATGCCTTAATACAATGCCTTAACACAATGCCTTAATACAATGCCTTAATACAATGCCTTAATACAATGCCTTAATACAACCTGGCGTCATTTTTCAACCGGAACATCGTTCCGCACCTTTTACCCAGGCAACAATCAACGGAAAGATATTTTTGGTCACACAGAGTTTAGATGACCCTCAATATCCTCCCCCCCCCCTTTTCCCTGTGGCAACAAAGGGTGGTTGTATCGGTCCTCTCTGCCCGTTTCCTCACGGCGGTCATTCAAAAAGTCTGACCCCTTCTCTGGTCTCTGGTCTGTCAACGGCTTCCCAGCAGACGCGCAGACGCTCTTTTGTTTCGGAGGCGCCAGTCGCTAGTCCCCCCCATGGGTGAGGATTGCTTCCCTTGGCACCTGGCCTTCTCGCGAAGGTCACTCATATTAATTCGTTGAAGAAAAAAAAGATTGGCGTGATAAAAGGGACAAAAAAAAAGAGAATAGGAATCTTAAAAAAAATAGACTACCTTTTGCCCAAGCACAATGCTATTTCTACGATGCATGTGTCTGATTTCCCTCTCACTGTCTCTTCCTCTCACTGTCTCTTCCTCTGTCAGTCTCAGTCTCTGTGTCTCTGTCTCTCCCTGTCACTTCCCCTCTTCTTTATCTGTCTCTGTCAGTCTCCGTCTCTGCCTGTCTGTCTGTCTCTGTCTCTCTCTCTCTCTGCTTCTCTCTCTCTGTCTGTCTCTGTCTGTGTGAGTGTCTGTCTCTCTCTGTCTCTTTGTCTCTCTGTTTGTCTGTCCCTCTCTCTCTCTCTCTCTCTCTCTCTCTCTCTCTCTCTCTCTCTCTCTCTCTCTCTCTCTCTCTCTCTCTCTCTCTCTCTCTCTCTCTCTCTCTCTCTGTGGCGTGCGTGTACGCATTAATCGTATGCATACATGTTTATGAGAGTGAGTGAATGCTGGTGTGCTGTGTGAACATACACACACGCGCGCGCACACACACGCACACACACACACACACACGCACACACTGATGCGCTCGTACACACTTACAAAAACAGAAAGAGAGAGAGAGAGAGAGAGAGGGAGGGAGAGAAAGAAGAAGGAAGGGAGGGAGGGAGGGAGGGAGAGAGAGAACACAATAAGCTCAAAACAAGACTGCAAGCGCATAAATGTTCTCCCGGTAGCCTTCAGATACGCAAAAATCCACAGGCCATCTTTGTGATCTCAAGGCACTTTTTTCTTACAGAAGAGTCAACAAGAACAACAAAACATCATCTACTTTAAGAATTAAGAAGACTTTTAGTATTACAAAAACAATCTTATTCAGGGATTTGAAGCCTTTCGCCTCGAGTGACCAGTGAGCATACCGATTTCTAAATCAGGAAGGATGTTTTGTTGAACGTCTAATACATTGCATAATTATTGTATTGACAGTATCGTAAGGACTAGAATGCGTTCTAGTTTTCCCTTATATTCTGTGCAATTCAAATGGCTA
>CM065688.1:32486592-32491592 GCA_017654935.2 Phymorhynchus buccinoides
TGGCTGGACTAGCAGCCTGCTATACTGGGTGTGTAATCATGAGTTCGTCTTAGACAGTCAACACTGGTAGTAGTATGTAAATTAGATTAAACTCCCCAAACGATTGGCTGTTTACCCTAATTTTTTCATACTGCTACCCGTGTTGACAGTCTAATACGCACTCATGATTACACGCCCTGGCGTTCAGTGGAAGCCTTTTTACCGGTCTTAATTTTAAGCTGGAGGCGGCGTTTTGGGGGTCGTTATGATCAACGTGGGGTTTAAGGGGCTTGCCCCCTTTCAGCAGTACTCGGCCCCTGTGCTGGTTGATGATGGTATCTATCAGACAGCATGTCAATCTCCCCAGTCACTATCTCTCTCTCTGGGTGGATGGGGTGTGGAAGAGGGGGTGGGGACGTTGGTGATATAGCTTACAATGTATGCTAGAAGACTAGAGGGGATATGGGGGTGGGTGGGTTTGTGGGTGGGGACGTGGAAGTGATAACGTGAGAGAAGACGGGTGGGTGGAAATGATTATTGTTCGATTGTGGTGGATGAGAGAAAACTTGAAAACTTTCAAAACTTGAAAACTTAAACTTTATTTTCCAAGGATATAGATTTTAGGCAACGCCTATTCTTCCAATCTGTCCTTGATTGAGAGAGACAGAGAGAGAGAGAGAGAGAGAGAGAGAGGAGAGATTGAGAGAGAGAGAGAGAGAGAGAGAGAGAGAGAGAGAGAGAGAGAGAGAGAGAGAGAGAGAGAGAGAGAGAGAGAGAGAGAGAGAGAGAGAGATAGAGAGAGAGAAAGAGAGAAAGAGAGAGGGAGAGAGAGAGAGACAGAGAGAGACAGACAGAGAGACAGAGACACAGAGAGAGACAGAGAGAGAGAGGTGACAGACAGACAATAAACAACAAGACAAAAACCACGAAACACACACACAAGAACTGGAGAAAATTACTATAATATTCCAAATTCCGCAGCCTCTTCCTTCTCCTCTCTCTCTTTCTACCTCTCTCTCTCTCTCTCTCTCTCTCTCTCTCTCTCTCTCTCTCTCTCTCTCTCTCTCTCTCTCTCTCTCTCTCTCTCTCTCTCTCTCTCTCTCTCATAATAAACTACCTGTACACAGTTCCCTACCAGGTGAGAGTCGTTAGTACTGTAGGCCCACCACTGATGTGATAGAGGAAGACGGATGCAAGATTCACTACCTACAGAGAGGGGGAAAAGAGGGAGGGTTAGTTAATAGACTCTCGCACTACTATCAGCAAGGTAGCCACTGGTCATCCATCTGCGCTGTGAGGAGAGCCACTGGTCAGTAGATCAAAGCCCTCTTGACCCATTCTTCCTTCATCGTGGGTTCTCAATGACCAGCTAACTGTCTGCAAGGCGCAATAGTGATGTCTAGCTTGGTCTTGGGGGGAACAAGCCATCATCACCACCAGCAGACCGGCAAAGGTGTAGCTTAGACACCCCCTCATGTTTACGACCCCCAATCTCAAAGTCTGCTTCCTTCAGTTTCATGACATTAAAGAACCACTGACCCGGCTGGAGTAGGCTAAGTCCCTTCTTTTTTCTTCTTCTGGGTCGGTGTGGCCCACATACAGACTTTCCTTATATACGATCGAGGCTGTCTCGTTTTTGTGCATGCGGAAATGTGTATGGGAGCCACACTAGGTCAAAATAAGATTTCTTACCAGCGAGAGAGGGAAACACGTGAAACCCGTGATTGTCACTCACGGACCTGGTTGATATTTAGCCCTAGGCTGATGCTAACCCCACCCTTACCCCGAAAACGACAGAATGTTGCTTTGTTCACAGTGGAATGTTTCAATGCAAACGTGGAGGGGTGGGGGTGGAGGTTGTTGGGTGAGTAAACTACAACTGTTTACGAACCGGGTGCAGATTAGATGGAACATTTATACAGGTATACTTTGCAGGGATGAAGCTTTACATTGACCTCCTATCAGATGTTCCCCCTGTATTATGTTTAGTTTCCCCCCTTGCACTTATATGATTTGTAGATGTAGACGTTCGTGTTTTCAAATGCGTTTCTTGTTTGTAGTGACATTATTTTTTATTTGTTTATTTGTTGGTTTACTTTCATGTTACTAGTCCATATTAATGGGGGGTTTTCTTTTATGCAAGGACAGATTGTAAGAATAGGTATCGCCTAAAATCTTTATCCTTGTGAAATAAAGTTTTCCAGTGTCCAATGTTCAGTGTCCTTTTCTGTTCCTACTAATTTTTTTAACCCTTCTGTCTCTGTCTCTCTCTCTCCCTCTTTCTCTCTGTGCGCGCGCGCGCGATTTATCATGATTATGTTTTAGTTCTTAAGCTTTCGTTACCAAGAGATTCGATGTAGAAAAAGAGAGGAAAGAGCATTGCGCTGTGTGGTGGAGAGAACGATAGACCAGAGAACACGGGGAATTGAGCAGAAAGTTAGATATCAGACCTAGGAAAACCTGTAATGAATCGAGGATGGGTATTTTTGTAGTCAAGAACATGGCAGAAGATGGACTTTAAAATAGCAATTTCTCTAAATTTGAAAGCTTTATACATAAAAAGGGCCAGATTCCGAAGATCACTTTCTTTCTTAGAAGCTAACAACAATGTTAATTTAAACGCACATGGATTATGAATGTATTTCTGTGGGATAATGTTTTTGCAAGAGAGAGAGAGAGAGAGAGAGAGAGAGAGAGAGAGAGAGAGAGAGAGAGAGAGAGAGAGAGAGAGAGAGAGAGAGAGAGAGAGAGAGAGAGAGCAATAATTATTACCGACGCACTCATCTTCACTTTTTCCTTCTCTTTTGTCTTCTCTTTTCCTTCCCCCTGGCTTTTCTCCTAGTAGAACATAAAACGAAAATCAAATTTGATCAACATCTGTCCAGTAGTTTTTTTATAAAGATAATCGGTACGCAGACAAACAGACAGACAGATAACCCCGAAACAAAACCCGTCAGACTCAGTCTGACCGGGTAACAACCAAAACACTGGTAGTAAAGGAGCTTGGGGTTCGGTAAATGAGTTTGTTAAAGGGGCACCCTAACGGATGAGGTTTTGCAAGAAACACGTCGAGAATACCAGGAAAACACCCTTTACAGAGATCGCAACACTCACTTTGCTCTGGTTTCATATAAATCAAACGGTCAAATCGGCGATTCCTCCTTGGCGGAGGTGTTGGAAGTCAAATTATTTCAGTGAAAGAGAAGGCATGTGGCTTCTCTTTTCTAATGGCCGCCTGAGTATAGACCAAATCGTTTGCACGAAATTTCCACAATACAAGCCTTTTTCTTTCTTTTTTCCCCCCTCAAAATGTTATACAGTTTACCTAAAGGAGTTTCGCTCACAACAAAGGAAATAGCTCCTTTTTTTAATTACTGCACTACAAAAAAGAAAAAAAAGCTTCAACCACAATGAATGTCCTCCACCCACCCCATCCAAAATGGTTTCTCTCTCCGGCAACTCCGCCAAGGAGGAATCGCCGTTTTGACGGTTTGATTTCTAGGAAACCAGAGCAAATTGAGTGTTCTGATCTTTGAAAAGGCTGTCTCTTTGGTAATCTCGACGGGTTTCTTGCAAAAGCTCATCCGTCAGGGTGCCCCTTTAACTCATCCATCTTGTACCAGATCAGTTCTTCTCTGATGATGAAATCCTCCTTGAAGGCCATTTGGGCTGTCTGGGGAGGGGGGTGGGGGGATCCGCGCTGACTCAGATGGTATTGGCTGGTGGAGTGAAGGCGATTTGTTTCCCTTGACGATGACGGGCAGAAAACGAAAAAAGCCTCAAGAAAAAAAGAAGGGGCCGCAACTATTATACCGAATTCCGGCATGCTGCCATCGCCACTGCCTACTAGAGTACCTTTACTTAAGGTACTCTACTGTCTACTTGTCCTACCCATTATACCACACGTGGCGCTGACCGCTGAGAAAACGCATTTCTAGTATTCCGGTGTCAAAAACATATCCCCTGTTCTTTTCTTTCTATTAGTCCCCGAGCCGAAGGTTCGGGGAACTATTATTTTTGGTCTGGTCCGTCGGGCGTCCGTCCGTCCGTCCGGCTATTCGTCCGTTTTTCTCAAAAACTATTCAGTCTATCATCATCAAATTTGGTTACTAGTTTGCCAAGATACAAGCTATCCACTGATGTATTTAGTTTTACATTAAGGTCAAGGTCGCGCCAGTTACGGGGTTCAAACTCCAAAACACATAATCGCTAATATATCGCGAAGTTTTGCATGTATTTCAATGCAGTTTTTTTCACAACATTTCTTGATGAATGGTCTATAACACAGTTGTCATGAATTTTTCTGTGCGCTCGTGTGCGCATGATCGCGCGCGCTCAAACTGAATCACGGGTCCGAACCCCAAGGCTATATATAAAAAACTATTCAGTTACATGCTGTTATGATGCGATTTTTAATGATTAGTGTGTAGTAAAATAAAAGCAACACGCGCATCGCCAAGCGGCAGATAAGTTCCCGAGTCGCTAAACATGGGATAAGCCCGCTGTGCCCTAGGCCCTTTGTGTCACAGGCCCGATATGTCCCACTTCTTTCCGGCCGTCCATCCGTCCGTGCGTGCGTCCTGTTTTCAGTTCTCAATGGTCTCCCCGCTGTGTGTACAGCCGAGACATTCCGATTTCGGAGTAGCTGGGCGATTCTGCGAGGGGACTTTGCAGCCGCTCGGCGTTGCACTTTCTTTCTGTTTTGTTTGTTCGGCCATAAGGGCCGATGTGCGTTGAAATCGGAAGAGTGTCAACGTTTCTTAATCTGTCTTCTGTCTGTGCAATGACACATTTTGATTAATAATTACTTGTCCTTGCCCTGTCGACGTGGAGATTCGAACTCGCAGTCTCAATAAGGAGAAGATCTCCCTATTTCCTCAGAATGATCATGTCTTTACTGAAGTATGTAGGGTACAAAACCGGGTGTTTCTTTGCCGTTGAGGGTGGGCAAAGGGATTGTTTGACTGCACCAAGACACGCTGTTTCTAGCAGGTTGTTCAGTGGAAGGGACATGCTAAGAA
>CM065688.1:32494092-32504092 GCA_017654935.2 Phymorhynchus buccinoides
GTTATTATTATTATTCAATTCTGCAGTTCATTTCTTCAATTCTTCCATGTTAGGTCCTTTTGTTATGGAGCTTCTCTATGTTGGCGTGACGGCCATGATACAGTGGTCTGTTGGCTTTCTATGACTTTTCAGTTGGGTCCTTTTGTTATGGAGATTGTCGTTGTTGCTTTGACTGCACGTCTAATTGTTTCTCTCTCTCTCTCTCTCTCTGTCTGTCTGTCTGTCTGTCTGTCTGTCTGTCTGTCTGTCTGTCTGTCTGTCTGTCTGTCTCTCTCTCTCTCTCTCTCTCTCTCTCTCTCTCTCTCTCTCTCTCTCTCTCTCTCTCTCTCTCTCTCTCTCTCTCTCTCTCTCTCTCCCCCTTCTCTCTGTCTCGCCCGGGTACTCTTTATTGCTACTCATCTGTCCTCTGGCAGAGAAGGAATGCACGCTTCTCTGTATCAGCCATGACGTGTGGATGCGCATGCAGCGTGCTCTTTCGTCACTCCATCAAACCAGATTGACGACCTAACACAATGCTGTCCGCCCAACAATGGGGTGAGTGCAGCCGCAGGGAAATATCGTCTGGCAGGAGGAGAGGGGTGGATTGGAGAGAGAGAATGAAGCAGTGGAACAAATAAGTGGAACGAAACGTGGTCATAGTGGTGGTGACATAGATTGATGTGAAGATTGACTCTCTTTCCGTGTCTCTTATCTCTCTGTCTGCCTTTCTGTCTGTCTGCCTGTCTGTCTGTCTGTCTCAATCTGTCTCTATTCTATTATTGTGAGTAATTTAGGATTTAAAGTTGACAATCTTTGCAAAAAGGTAACCTTCCTTTACTTCACTGACCGTGACGAAAACCCAAATTCAGGCAAGCATTTACAGATAAACTCCTAATGATGCAACAACACTTTGTCTCTTACTGATAAAAGAAGGACTTAATTAGAGACGGACGGGAAGTCAGTATATAAAACAATGAGACTGGAGGAAGGGAAGGGAAGAGCAGGATATGACTTTATTGAAGGAAGCGGAACATGCTCTGTAGGCCTATGTGGCACAGAATTGACTAGACTGTATAACGTAAAATAACACAGGTGAGTAAACTCAAAGACTGAATGTTTCCCCAAGTTTGTTCGTACACCCCTCACCTAGCACAGGAAAACAATCAAAGACGGAATAAATCTACATGGTTGTAATAATAGCAATAATAATATAATAATAATAATAATAATACTAATTATTATTATAATAATAATAATAATAATAATAATAATAATAATAATAATAAATAAAAATAATAATAATAATAATAATAATAAAAATAATAATAATAATAATAATAATAATGGGGAAAATGTATATAGCGCCCATCCTAGGAAGTAGGCTACAGGGCGCTTTACACATAACAAAATAGAATAACAACATGAAACAGATATCAGTAACATGATCAGCAAGTGCAGATAACAACCATTAACAACAGCAACTACTACTACATGTACTACGACTACTACGACTACTACTACTACTACTACATGTACTACTACTACTAACTACTACTACTACTACGACTACTACTACTACTACTACTACTACTACTACTACTACTACTACTACTACTACTACTACTACTACTACTACTATACTACTACTACTACTACTACTACTACTACTACTACTACTACTACTACTACTACTACTACTACTACTACTACTACCTACTACTACTACACTACTACTACTACTACTACTACTACTACTACTACTACTACTACTACTACTACTACTACTACTACTACTACTACTACTACTACTACTACTACTACTACTACTACTACTACTACTACTACTACTACTACTACTACTACTACTACTACTACTACTACTACTACTACTACTACTACTACTACTACTACTACTACTACTACTACTACTACTACTACTACTACTACTACTACTACTACTACTACTACTACTACTACTACTACTACTACTACTACTACTACTACTACTACTACTACTACTACTACTACTACTACTACTACTACTACTACTACTACTACTACTACTACTACTACTACTACTACTACTACCACTACTACTACTACTACTACTACTACTACTACTACTACTACTACTACTACTACTACTACTACTACTACTACTACTACTACTACTACTACTACTACTACTACCACTACCTACTACTACTACTACTACTACTACTACTACTACTACTACTACTACTACTACTACTACTACTACTACTACTACTACTACTACTACTTACAAAAGGCCTAAAACAAGTTTGAAATGACACAAAAATGCAAACATAAAAGAAATTATATGTTCACATGAACACATATTACACATAAACCCTTTGACATACACGCACATGTCACAAAGATACACACATACACGCACACACACACAGAACACACATACATACACACGTATAGGCTACATAAACAGATGTTATAAGAAAGCCATAGGCTTCTAGGCTTCAATGCACAATCAACGCGGAAACAAATTTGCATTTATTCAATAAAACTATAAGTTTATGTTCTGAAGTATGGTAACCCTAGACAACGCAAACACTTAACAAAATAAATACTGGTTTTAGCTGGAAGAAAGGAGAAGTCGTCTCCTTCGACGGTGCAGTTGGTGGATGCCTCGTGCCCCCATACGGGGAGCAAGACGACCCCGCCCCCTCCACGAGTCTCTCCCCATGGGGATACTGGGGAGTCTTTCGTACAAATAGTTCCCCACCTTCAGGAAGTTCTGTGCTTGCAGCTTCCTCTAAACTGTCACTCTCTTTGACTCTGCCTTTTTTCATTTGCTTTCTGTCATCTACTGTCTTTCTGACTTATTGGTCCATTCTCCTGCCTTTTTTCCCCCACAACAAATGTTCTGAATATGTTTCTCCTTTGAGCTTCACCGAAATTGCAATGTGTCGACTGTATGCAGCAAGGAGTCCAGTGAAATTCAACACTGAAAACCGGATACATAATTGCGTACCTTACCCATTATGGCCGTATGGCCTGGGAACGCAGAAGAAGAAGTTTCCTTCGAGATGAAACTTTCTTCGCCTCACTCAATAACGCATACCCCATTTACCCATTGTCTGGCAGTGAGGCACAGGAATACGTACAGCATTCAGCCGTCATGTTTTGATGTATAGTGCGCACGCTCCTCTCTTTCCTGGGAACTAGAGTTACAGGACAAAGATGTGAACAATGTTTTCTCTACCAGCACTACGCTCAGTATAGTAAAGTGCCTGCCGGAGTCGAGAGCAGAACAATGACAAAAACCGTCCCTTTCTAGACTTTGGATGCATCTTTTTGTTGTCCATGATGGCGGTTAGCATAGCTCATTGTAAGGTGTAAAAATGCTGAGAAGAAGGAGAAGAAGAGGAGCATAGGAAGAGACGAAGAGAGAGAGAGAGAGAGAGAGAGAGAGAGAGAGAGAGAGAGAGAGAGAGAGAGAGAGAGAGAGAGAGAGAGAGAGAGAGAGAGAGAGAGAGAGAGAGAGAGAGAGAGAGAGAGAGAGAGAGAGAGAGAGAGAGAGAGAGAGAGAGAGAGAGAGAGAGAGAGAGAGAGAGAGAGAGAGAGAGAGAGAGAGCAGGGGATCGAGAGCAGAAGCCCCAAAACAAAAATTCCCATGAAGCTTTATAATTTCCTGTGTTGTCAACATTTGGTGTTGAAGCTTTGAAACATTGGAAAAACAGACCCAAGTTATTGTGTGCATGTTCAAATAATGACAAAGCAGAGAAATGCGGCTTCAGCTCTTTGCATTATCACTCTGAACAGAGATATTTGCTGGATGACAGAGACGCAGATCATGAGATGCTGAATGCGTTGTAGATAGCTACAAACATACGTTTCGCACACAATACCATCTTCTTTGGTTAAAAATTAAACAACCACCGTCATCATTTTGACGGTTCTGTCGTGTGTCAGATTTAAGCTCAAAGGCTTACAAATGTGGTCGTAAATGCATTACTTTATTGATTCTCCAATTTCTTCCAACCTAAATTAAAGAAGAAGAAGTCGGAACTCGGATGGTTCGGAACTCAATTAAAGAAGAGAGAGAGAGAGAGAGAGAGAGAGAGAGAGAGAGAGAGAGAGAGAGAGAGAGAGAGAGAGAGAGAGAGAGAGAGAGAGAGAGAGAGAGAGACAGAGACAGAGACAGATAGACACTAGAACACTGGAAATGTTATTGTCATTACCACACGGGTCTGATGACAAGGGGGTGTGTGTGTGTGTGTGTGGGGGGGGGGGGGGGGGGGGTACTTGAATATTTCCAATGAAATAACAGTATTCGACAACGTAAGCAAAAGTAAAATAAGCAAATTAAACAAAAGAAATGAAAACTGAATATTCATGGTTACCGACCATCCAATATATAATCAACATGTAAAATGATCAAGAACAACATAGACTGTTTTCAGCCATCTATCTATGCATTCGTTGTTCTTGGTATGTTAGTTAGCCGAGAGAGAGAGAGAGAGAGAGAGAGAGAGAGAGAGAGAGAGAGAGAGAGAGAGAGAGAGAGAGAGAGAGAGAGAGAGAGAGAGAGAGAGAGAGAGAGAGAGAGAGAGAGAGAGAGAGAGAGAGAGAGAGAGAGAGAGATTGATTGATTGATTGATTGAATTTTATTTATAGAGGGTAATAGAGTAAGCAATAACATGCTTTTTTACATCCAGCCCTCTGGACAAAATACATATATAAAACTAGAAAATGGAAAACAAAAATAAACACATACAAAGTAATATAAAGCATGCAAAAAAACATCCCTATATATATTGTAACACATCAATAACAAAATCAAACCTATTATTATTAACTATGCTAATTATTAACATTCAAAATGTGTGAAGTAAGCGCATACACACGGGAAAGAGAGAAATATGAGAGAGAGCCATAGATGGAGAGAGAGAGAGAGAGAGAGAGAGAGAGAGAGAGAGAGAGAGAGAGAGAGAGAGAGAGAGAGAGAGAGAGAGAGAGAGAGAGAGAGAGAGAGAGAGAGAGAGAGAGAGAGAGAGAGAGAGAGAGAGAGAGAGAGAGAGAGAGAGAGAGAGAGAGAGAGAGAGAGAGAGAGAGAGAGAGATTGAGAGAGAGAGAGAGAGAGAGAGAGAGAGAGAGAGAGAGAGAGAGAGAGAGAGAGAGAGAGAGAGAGAGAGAGAGAGAGAGAGAGAGAGAGAGAGAGAGAGAGAGAGAGAGAGAGAGAGATTGAGAGAGAGGAGAGAGAGAGAGAGAGAGAGAGAGAGAGAGAGAGAGAGAGAGAGAGAGAGAGAGAGAGAGCCATAGATGGAGAGAACAAAACACAACAAAACATAAAACAAAAGAGACAGAAAGAAGCCAACAAACAAAAACACGCACAGAAAGAGAAAGAAATACAATCCCCATTCCCATCCGCACCTCTTCCGAGCGTCACGCCTCATCACCATCTAACGACGTTTGCATCTCAACACAGAACCATTCGTAATATAAATGAAAGAGATACAAGAGAAAACAAAATGTCCATAAAAAAAGAACGCGTGGTGCTAACAACGTAGGATCGTTTTCCTGTTGCAGACATAGTCCTTACAACAAAAGCGTAAATATTCCCACAAACGAAACAAACAAACAACAAGCAAACAACAACGACAACAAGAACACAAAATTACCCCAGAAACAGCTTAAGTGTACCGTACCTTCTGGATTTAAAATGTTCAGTTGTTAGCGTTGAACGTAAGAAAAAAGTGACTAGGGGGACTAGTGGTGGGGTTGGGGGTGGAGGGAGGGGCTATATGACTGTGACTCATTCGTATACCCATAGTTGTTGGACACACCTGCTTGTGTTTAACCCCTTCACCGCCAAAGTCGCATTTTAGCACCACAGTGATTTAACACCTATGTCACTAAAAAGGCATCAAATTGGGGTCTATTATCCAAAGACCCTATATTGTCTTAGTTTTGAGAAGTAAGGATAGACCTTATGTTATATATGTCACAGAAGAATCCCCAATACTGCAGATGGATTTTGTTCTCTACCCAGGTAATCTTAATGGAATGTTTTGCCTGAAATATGGCTGGCGGTGAAAGAGTTAATGGTTGTTGTTGTTGTTGTTGTTGTTTTTGTTGTTGTTGTTGTTGTCTTACCCTGGCTTAAGGACTCCGGAGATCATCCCAACAGCCGATGCACTTAAAACATTATGTTACACATGCACCAGCTAGGAATGAGAACATTTATTTACGCGTTTGACCGTTTTTGATTACCCCGCCACGTGAGCAGCCACACCCCGACTTCGGAGGATGTGTTTAATGGTAATTTCATTATTTTGTTTTGTTAAGATAAAAAGTGGTGATATCCTTCAGGTGTGTTTCAATAACAAGAGGGATTTCTTAAAGGTAAAGCATAGTTTGAATTTGATAATGATTGATCACAGAGTAGGTCTACATCATCAACACACACCTGCAAGGAAGTTCATGTAATTATACAAGCTTAAGAATTTACAATATCATGTGCAATATGAGGGGAAAAAACCCTGAACGTATACACGCACGAGCGCACACGTGCACCCCACCCACCCCCCCCCCCCCCCCCCCCCCCCCCCCCCCCCCCCCCCCCCCCCCCCCCACCCCCCCCCCCCCCCCCCCCCCCCCCCCCCCCCCCCATGTATGATGGCTCTCTGATTGACAGTAATGTGGCTGGTGCTGGATTTGTAATTCCTGGACTAAAGACAGAAAAACATATTTCATATAGGTAAAGGACATTCTATTTTTCACGGCAGAGTTAGCAGCCATTCTTATGGCTCTATTGTTAATCTTCCTATGATTATTTTTCAAATTATTATTTTGTGTTGAATCTAAATCTGTCTCACTCACACTAAAATCCATAAAGTTTAGACACAGATCTCTGACTTAATAATCGAAATTGATCATCTCATTCATTTTCTTATCCAAAACGGTTCTAGCGTAACCTTTACTTTGGTTCCATCACATTGTGGTATTTATGGAAATGCACGCACGCACGCACACACGCACGCACGCACGCACGCACGCACGCATCCCCCCCTCCCCCCCCCCCTCCTCTCTCTCTCTCTCTCTCTCTCTCTCTCTCTCTCTCTCTCTCTCTCTCTCTCTCTCTCTCTCTCTCTCTCTCTCTCTCTCTCTCTCTTTCTCTCATGAGAGACTGAGATACAGGTGACAAACAGAGAGACACACGGGTAGAAACACAGATGGTAAGGGTAAAGGGTACTCAAACACCAGAAAGAGAGACGTTGTCCATTTCTTGCTGTTTCTCACAGTGACGTAATTCCACTTCCGGAAACGCTCTAACCTCTTCCTTCCTCTGGTCACATGACTTTTCCAGTCGGGTCACAGCTGCTGTCCTGGATCTAGCAAAGCGAAAGCTGTGAGGGTACAGAATGAGGGGAAGAGGACAAATAAACGATACTTGGAGGGATTGCTCTTCATTAACAGCTCTTCATTAACAGCTCTTCATTAACAGCTCTTCATTAGCAGCTCTTCATTAACAGCTCTTCATTAACAGCTCTTCATTAACAGTGTCCCATATGGCTTCGGCCGGGAGGACGTAAAACAAAACGTTCGTTCGTTCATTAACAGCGTTCCTTTTGAACGTACCACCTTTTCACTCTGCCGCTCTGGCTGGATTAGGGCTGCGCACAAGAAGCAAGTCAAGCAGGCACTGGAACTTCGGATATTTTCCTGTCAGCAGTTATTATTGGCACTTCAAGGCAGAACGTCTGGGCTGCATGTGCGAAGCTTTGACTAAACGTGTCTTTACTTTGGAGGCCAATAAATCTCCAAGGGGCATCATTGCATCAAGAGCGATTATCTTCATATTATTAGCCGTGCTCACAGGAATTATCAAAATAAAAGTCTCGCTAATTTACACGACTACTGCCTTAACCAAGAGGTGATGATCTCAGCTGTATTAAGATTTTAAAAAAAGTGTGGCGTAGGGGATGAGGAGGAGGAGGAGGGAGAAGAAGAACGATAACGATATGGGAATTATACGCTTGTCTTTTCCCATCAGTCCTTTCTTAACCTACACTCCTACTCCCCTCCTCTCCATGCAAAAAGGAGGAGGAGGAGGGGGAGAAGAAGAAGAAGAAGAAGAAGAAGGAAGAAGAAGAAGAAGAAGAAGAAGAAGAAAAAGAAAGAAAGAAAGAAAGAAAGAAAGAAAAAAGAAAGAAAGAAAGAAGAAGAAGTCTCGCCTACATTTCTAAGTATTATCATAACACCAGATAAGCATGGAGGGGGATTACAGAGGGAAACCGGGTGACTTCTCTCTTAATCCTTTCAGGCTCAGCATCGGAGGCTCGACGCTTGGTGTTAAGCGAAACCGTCTGCTGGTATTGGCGTGGAGAATATCCTGCGGCTTATCGGGGCGTTCGCCGCCGCGATAAATTGACTGAAACCTCACCTGCATGCAATCCGTTAGCATAGGCTAAATGTGCGGTTAGGTCTATCAGTTGGCTTCCCAACCTGATATTTGCCCTTTTAGTACTTGTGGGTTTCTAGCTGTTGTTGCACACAAAAAAAAAACACGAAAAGAAACACCCGAAGGTTGCTGATGGGACCCAGAGGAGCACTGGTCCCACCTATCCTACTAACACAAGAGCAGGCCTACACCTTGCACAAAAACAATTTGTCACTGTCATTCTTTGCCTTGGCATGAGGCTGTGTCAGACCAGTTGACATAAGCTAGAACGCCAAGGCTACATCAAAATGTTGTTATGCTCTGAATGGTTGTGCGGGGATTGTCTTAAGCCATGACAAGCTCCCAGCATAACATCATCAGTCTAAAATCCCCCGAAGACGGAGTGTGGCTGCCCACATGGCGGGGTAATCGAAAACGGTCACACACGTAATGTTCTCATCCCTAGCTGGTGCATTTGTACTGAATTGTTCAAGTGCTCTGGCTGTTGGGATGATCCCTGGAGTCGTTAAGCCAGGGAACAACAACAACAACAACAACAACAACTGTCATTCTGTGTCTTAGTTTATGAACTGGTGGTTTGGTGGAAACAAAGATATTTAATACTCCCCACTTTTCCTCCAATGTTTGCTATACTAAACCTCCCGGTTGTCGCTGTCTATAGTATAACAATAATACATGTGAAACATTGGTCGTTTAAACAAACAAGCACAACTAAAGGCAGAGCTTCGTCGAATTGAATTCTTTCCTTTAGAATCAACGAGATTTTAGAGTTGATGGAGTTTAAGGTTTGCTTCCGTTCTGCTATGGAGGAGATTCTCTCTTCACTTTCATTGTTACATCTCCTAATGAGGTCATGCTTTTTCATGTTTGTTGATTTTTCAGACTGGCTGTAACTGTTATTTTCTTTTAAAGGTTTTGTAGGCGTTTTGCATTGTGGTAGAATTGCGTTTCAAACGTTTTAATGCTTTATCAGTTCTG
The DNA here is from genome assembly GCA_017654935.2 of Phymorhynchus buccinoides. Classification (NCBI taxonomy): domain Eukaryota; kingdom Metazoa; phylum Mollusca; class Gastropoda; order Neogastropoda; family Raphitomidae; genus Phymorhynchus; species Phymorhynchus buccinoides. Next base: position 32,503,496 of record CM065688.1, read on the forward strand.
TTGTATTTCTATGACGTTGTTGCACCTGACATGAATTTCTCTGCTTTGAGATAATAAAGTATAAGGGAAGACGGTGTAAGAAGCCCATGGGCGGGTAAGAAGCCCATGCCAATTATCTCATGAAATAAAGAAAATGTCAGTCAAATTTGCCCTTGAGACGAATGCTAAACATTAACACTCGTCTCATGGGCAAAATGTGACTGACATTTGCTTTATTTCATGAGATAATTGGCATGGGCTTCTTACCCGCCCATGGGCTTTTTACCCCGTCTTCCCCTACTTGAAGTTGAACTTGGACTTCTTGTTGTTGTTGTCGTACCCTGGCTAAAAGACTCCAGGGATCATCCCAACAGCCGAAGCACTTAAACACTGTGATACACATGCATCAGCTAGGGATGAGAACATCACGTGTGTGACCGTTTTTGATTACCCCGCCACGTGCGCAGCCACACTCCGTCTTCGAGGGACAAATTGGACTTGACATTAGTGATAAATAGTTCACATACTCAAAAAAGATACCGAAGTGTAAGTGTCCGAAAGTGAAATACAATCATGGCCGAAGATCTCCGAACTCGCCTTAAAAGCAAACTCTTTTTA
>CM065688.1:32509092-32519092 GCA_017654935.2 Phymorhynchus buccinoides
GCCACGTCAGCATTTTATTACACCAGGATCCTAGAACCCTTTCCAAGATTGATTCACGCACGACACAGTTTGCCTCCCGCCTGGTAGGGGTGAGATGTGAAACGCGGTGTTGGTATCACAACATCATTAGTTTAGTCCCGCGGAATGCTGCCTGCTATCCGGCAGGGATCCCTCACCATCTGTTGCATTAGCCTGGAAGGGGGGGAGGCTGGGCGTGATGAAGCTCATCAATCGCATCGCTCTGAGGATGGATTGGAACCAACTTTGCTGGGAGATAAAGGGGGTCTCAACGGTATTGCTTTCAGAGCGTTTTCCGGGTGGGTGATCCGACAGGCAATAAGTTACAACGTCATGCTATCAATGCCTCCTTCTTCCTGGCCTTTTTGGTTTATGTCTTGGAGGTTGTTTTTTTTTTTGTGTGTGTGTGTGTGTGTGTGTGTGTGTGTGTGTGTGTGTGAGGTATTTTGTACTTCAAAAGTAAAGAGTAGCTACCAGTGTGGATAATATTAATAGGCCTAATAAGAAACCAGCAGCGTGCAGCCATACCAGCGTTGCTAGCATCTGTGAAATATGCCAAACGATTTTGTAATGGTTACCACGAAAAGTGACTCATTTGTGCCCTATAACATTTCCATACTGGAAACATTGTTTTCCATAAATGAACAAAGTGAACGGACATTTTTTAAATTTGATAACGGTGGAAGGCGAAGCAGTGTAGACTGTCCTTTAAATGTGTGTCTATTAGTTACGAAACCTAAATGAAGTGATGTATTGCTTTTAAAACGAATACATACAAGAACTACAAAGTAATGGATCTAGCCTACTATAAAATAATGCGTACAACACGTTGTCTTGGAGATACAGGAATTGATGCTTTGATGAGTACACTTCTTGATAAATAATAACAAGGCTTAGGATGGCTTATGTGGTTAGGGCCCTCCCGTGGGAACACCGGGGGGTCTTTCAGCAGAAATAGTTCCCCCTTCTTCTGGACGTTCTATGCTAGTAACTTCCCCTACTCTATCACTCTCTTTGACTCTGCCTTTTCTCTTCTTTTTGCTTTCTGGCGTCTACTTTTTTCTGCCTTGTTGGTCCATTCACCTGCATTTTTTCTATAAAACCCTTCCACGTTTTTCCTTTTTACAATTTATAACATGCCAGTTGTTGTTTTTGTATTGTACACTGGCGTCCACACGTGATACTTGCGCACTTGAGTGGGCACCTGTTGTCCATTCTGCAGTGCATATTTGCTTATATAACCTTTTTGTATGTATGTTAGCTTACTAGTATGTATTTGTTATCCTTTTTTACTGTTTTGTTTAACCTGGATCCGATAAATAGAGTAGAGTGGCTCAACGTTTCCAGCACTGTGTGGACTTATGTGCTATAGGGTGCAATGATGGAGGTGTCATGTTATGAATTGTGCTGTATGTTTTGTTGTTTACAGGTTGTTGAACGTTGGTAAGATACATTGATGAGTGTTTTGTACTAAGTGGTCGAACCTTATGCGGTGACGGTCCTGAGATGACCGTAGCTGTTGACGGGGACTATAATGGAAAAACAATAATACAAAAATAATAATAACAGAGCAGATCTGCACTGGCGTCAGTTCAGAACAGACACAACCACAATAGTGTGCGAAAGGGCAGTGTCTGCAACAGCGGTAACAAAACACAGACTAGAGCTCATTCGTAGACAACATGAACCTGTTCGTGGGTGCTGATCAGGCAAAAATGGAGTGATGGACATGGGACTAGCGGTGCACAGTCGCCTGAATGGATAAAACAACCGGGGGAAAAATGAACTAAATGCGTGCTTGTCACGACGAAATAGATCTGGGATCTACCTACCCATCTGACAATCTCCGGAAAGAACTCAAATAGGTACAGTCTCGTTGGTTGCACGCGGAGCAGTACTTAATGCGCAAGCGCCGTACTTTCTGCACGAGACCTGCACGTGAACGCGCTGACGGTGCCAGACAAAAGAACTGGCAGCTCAATCGAGGGGAACCTGACAGGGAAATCGATGTGACACAACTGCTACAATGCAGCAATCAGCAGCAGCACTGAGCGAGACAAGTTGAAATGCCTGCCTGCATCGGACAGAAGAGGACTGCAGGGGGAATTGGGGTTGGAGAAACGCAAAGTAGTCGTAAGCCTCTTTGGTGTAATAATCCCCTTGAATGGGTCCAAGTCGGTTTGGTTATCGATGGGCTAGATAGACCTAGGTAGTCTCTGTGTGTGTGTGTGTGTGTGTGTGTGTGTGTGTGTGTGTGTGTGTGTGTGTGTGTGCGTGCGTGCGCGTGTGCGTGCGTGTGCGTGTGCGTGTGTGCGTGCGTGCGCGTGCGCGCGTGTGCGTGCGTGTGCGCGCGTGCGCGCGTGCGTGCGTGCGCGCGTGCGTGCGTGCGCGCGTGTGTGTGTGTGTGCGTGTGTGCGCGTGTGTACGTGTGCGTGTGCCTGTGCGTGCGTGCGTGTGTGTGCGTGCATAAGAGAGAGTTTTCACCTCAGTGTTAAAAGTTATTAACTCATAAAACACGAAGAAAGCCCTCCACACTTTATGGTAACAGTTTGAAAGTTATGTTGTCTTTTTGTTTTTAAATGTAAAAACCTTTGGCTGTCCTTCGTTTGCGTATGCATATTATATGGACATTTTTATATTGTGTTTTTTATATTTTTATATCGATGTGTTGACTCCAAATCCCTCCAGGGTTGCAACATTCAGATGACACTGAAATTCTAGAATTTCAAATCTTTCTTACCTAATGCTTAAAACTACATTATTTTATCTTCAAGCGATTGCTATGTTACTTTGCATCTGTATATCAATTTAAATAAGGGGGGGGGGGGGGGGGGGGGGGGGGGGGGGGGGGTGTAACAGAGCACGCTGTTTGTTGGCGTGTATTATTGGTGTTTTATTATATTCCCCATTATGTCCGTTTTGTTATCGCTCACGCACAAATGTTTTTTCTTTTGTTCTTTGTTGTCTGAAGCACATACTGCTCCATTTGTCAGAAGGAGATAGCAAATTCTCTGCTTGAAAGACTCTGAAGCCCCAACAGTGAACTTGCTACTCTTTCCAGAGAAAACAAGTGCAACGCCGAGCGGCTGCAAAGTCCCCTCGCAGCATCGCCGAGGTACTCCGAAATCGGAATGTGTCGGCTGTACGCATACATAAAAGCGCATCAAAACAGCACGTAACTACATAAAAACGCATCAGAACAGCACGTAACTGAATAGTTTTTATATATAGCCTTGGGGTTCGGACCCGTGATTTGAGCGCGCGCGATCATGCGCACACGAGCGCACAGAAAAATTCATGACAACTGTGTTATAGACCATTCATCAAGAAATGTTGTGAAAAAAACTGCATTAAAATACATGCAAAACTTCGCGAGATATTAGCGATTATGTGTTTTGGGGTTTGAACCCCGTAACTGGCGCGACCTTGACCTTAATGTAAAACTAAATACACCAGTGGATAGCTTGCATCTTGGCAAACTAGTATACCAGATTTGATGATGATAGACTGAATAGTTTTTGAGAAAAACGGACGGACGGACGGACGGACGGACGGCACGCCGCACGCCGGACGGATCAGACAAAAACAATAGCTTCCCAAACCTTCGGCTCGGGGACTAAAAAGAAAGTTAGTATGCCGACACACTCTGCACCCTCCCCCTCAGTCCCCCCCACCCCCCCCCCCCCCCCCCCCCCCCCCCCCACCCCCCCCCCCCCCCAGGGGCCCCCCCTCCCCCCCCCCCCCACCCCGTAGGTAGGCGAATCCCCCCCCCCCCCCCCCCCCCCGTAGCGAATGTCGCCTAGCTGCATACACCAACGTCTGGGCGTGCATTGTGTGGGCAATAATCGTAACAAGATCCATTAGCTCTGAAACGCTTGGGATGCTGCAGAGCAAAGAGGCAGTTTATGATAACACAGCATATCAGTGGCACGCGGCTTTTGTTTGTTTGGGATTTAGTGTTTCTGCTTTTTGAGAGTGTTTTTTCCGTTATTTTCCCCCTCACAGGGATGCTCCCAAGGTTCATCACATAATTCGAAATTTTCAGACCCATCTGGCATAAGTGTAAAATTCCGGTATACAGAAGTTCTTTCCTGCTCACTCGAGTCTCTCGCACATAAAAAAACCCATTTAACTATTTATTATAATTATATCCGCAGCTGTTGTATGAAGTTATGCATGTTTATTGGTGTAGTTTGTGTCAGGTAAACCACTTGACAGGATACAACACTGATGTGTTTATAGCTTTTGCTGTTGTTTATGTGTGTGCCTTACGACTCGTAATGGAAGGCCTACATGGGAACAAGCGGTATTGAATATCACCACAGTGGCTCTGGTGCATGGCAGTGTCTCTTGTGTGGGTTGCCCTCTGGATGTCTTACTGTTCAATGTTCCTTGCATGTTGCCGGGTGGGTGTGGGTGGGGTGTCCTTCAGACAGCATGAAATGTACGTATGCATCTGAAATGGGAGGTCTTTTTTCAAATTATTTTTTGCAGGTCGAAAGGTTTGATGTAGGATAATGTCTCTGAGATAAAGCACACAGAAAACTTCTGTATATTCGTATGCAATCAACGCACAGCCACACACACAGATACACAAACAGATATATACACACTCACACACAAACACATATACACACATGTGCGTGCATACACACACACACACACACACATACACACACACACACACACACACACACACACACACACACATACACACACTCACACACACACACACACACACACACACACACACACACACACACACACACACACACACACACACACACACACACACAAACTCACACAGAACAACAACAACAACAAAACGTAACTTCCAAACCTATATTTTAGTTCAATGCTGACGGAGGTGAGTTGCCACGGAATAGGGATTTATTTATCACTTAGAAACAGTTTGCCGTGACAGCGCATCGCCAATGTCACCCATATCTTGAACAAATAAGAGCAAAGTTATTGACACACGACTCTGAGAGATATTCTTTGCATAACGGCAAGACGTGAAACGTGCCGTGGGTACTCCAACGTTATTTACTCGCCCGGAATCCCCCTGGCTGTCTGCAGAGTTCCTCCGCGTTCTGTTCGTTGCTGCAGGCAGGTAGGGGAGGGGGCTAGCACATCAATGGCGTGGGTGTAAAAGTGCATCGGAATGCGTTATGTCTGCGGGTGAAGATTATAATGCGAAGGAGGGGTGGGTGGGGAGAGGGGCACCGTAGAGAAGGGATGGAAAGGGGAGATAGAGAGCTTACCTATTATGTATTATTATTAGGTACTTTATAGTCACAGAGGCGTCTCTGTGTAATTCGGGTTGCTCCCACCTGGAGAACGCGTCGCAGCCAGAGGCGCGCCACCCAACCTTTTTTCTTTCTTTTTTTTGCATGCGAGTTTTGTGTGACTGATGACGGGTGGGTGGGTACATTTGTTGACCGAATGACAACTTTTTCGTTGCCACTGGGTTTAATGTGTGCTAAGTGCATGGGCACACGGGACCTTGGTTTATCGTCTCATCCGAAAGACTCCACGTTCAGACCGTAAGGCCTAGTGCAATGTGAGAGTAAAAATCCCCTGTACCCAGGTTCTAATGACTTCCCACCACGTCGGTGGTGAGTCATTTTGTGTATATATTATTTTAAATTTCTCAGCAGTCTCTGTCTTCGGTTGGATGGAATGCTATCAAACCTGGAAACCCCACAGTCAGTCTGTTTTGAGAGATAAAAAGAAACGAACACGAAACGAAAACAAAGGCTACACACGATATAATTTTAAAAAACCTCAATCTGGTTGAGATAGAGCATAATTACTGAGATTAATCTCAAACGACGCAAAATGTTCAGAAATCTGTTCAATATTTAAAAAACCCAGTTTGACCGAATTTTGTTTTAGGCGATATGGCTGACTAGCTTAAAACTCAAGAGAGACTCAGAAGAGAGCAACGTTTTCTAATCTGTTGAATATCTGCGTTCTGTGAAGCTTGCAGGTGCTGGATAGTATGTGTAAGAAAAGAGAGATAGAACGAACGAACGAACGAACGAAATTTTGTTTTATCAGTGTCATGAGATAAGCGTACAATTTGCTTTTTTACACTCAGCCCTGAGGCTGAACAAAGGTTAACAAAAAGTATACATACAAGCGAATTAAGCGTTTCCGTAACAAACAATAATAATGCAAAGCATACAAGAAAGTAAATATCCAGAAATAACACAACACAGCACCATATACATCATCAATGTACAAGACTAATACAGGAAGAAGGTGATGGGGAGAGGGCTTGGAGGCGGGAAAAGGTACAATGATTGATTTAAATGGCACATGGGTAATATTTAGGTCTATGCCACAAGAGAGAGAGAGAGAGAGAGAGAGAGGAGAGAGAGAGAGAGAGAGAGAGAGAGAGAGGAGAGAGAGAGAGAGAGAGAGAGAGAGAGGGAGAGAGAGAGAGAGAGAGAGAGAGAGAGAGAGAGAGAGAGAGAGAGAGAGAGAGAGAGAGAGAGAGAGAGGGAGAGAGAGAGAGAGAGAACGAACGAACGAACGAACGAACGAAATTTTATTTATACAGGGTAATGAGATAAGTATACATACTTTTTTACACCCAGCCCAGAGAGAGAGAGAGAGAGAGAGAGAGAGAGAGAGAGAGAGAGAGAGAGAGAGAGAGAGAGAGAGAGAGAGAGAGAGAGAGAGAGAGAGAGAGAGAGAGAGAGAGAGAGAGAGAGAGAGAGACAGACAGACAGACAGACAGACAGACAGACAGAGACAGAGATAGAGCTAGGATGTTTGAAAACCGTCCACGAAGGAAAGCAAACACCCCCCCCCCCCCCGAACAGACCTTTATGTAAAAAGCGTGGGTCGCACGCACTACTGGTGCTAACACTTTTCTCTTATTTCTCTTCCTGTAACAAGTCACAAGAGTGATCGATCATTAATGACCTCTTTGAATCTCTTGGGGGCTATTACTGCAACTGTTATAGATCCATTAGATTCGCCAACGGTGAGAGAAAGACAGGGAGAAAGAGGGAGAAACGCGTATGCAAGCACACACGTGCACGCGTACACATACACACACGCGTGCGCGCGCACGCACACACACACACACGCACGCGCGCGCGCGCAAGAAACCACACACACACACATACACACTCATGCACGGACATAGTTAGAGAGAGAGAGAGAGAGAGGGAGAGAGAGAGAGAGTGTGTTCAAACTTCAAACACTTTATTTTACAAGGATAAGAATTTAGGCTGGGTCTAGTCTTCCATTCTGTCCTTGGTGAGAGAGAGAGAGAGAGAGAGAGAGAGAGAGAGAGAGAGAGAGAGAGAGAGAGAGAGAGAGAGAGAGAGTGAGAGAGAGAGAGAGAGAGAGAGAGAGAGAGAGACAGACAGACAGACAGACAGACAGAGACAGAAAGACAGACAGACAGCTTTAGCTTGTTACGGTACTCTTGCGCTGAGATATATTTGTATCTGCATGAAATTGTGTTAATAAAAAGTTGCTTAAACCACAGACAGACAGACAGAGAAAGAGAGATCAGCATCCCGGACTATGGCTTGTACCCACGTGTCGTCATATCCGGCCACAAGGAGCGCCATATTATGGGAGACCGCCATCTTAGTCACTAACTTTGTTTGAAAAAATGCCAGATCGATGCTGCGTATTTGGCTGTTCCAATTCGAAACTTATCTAAACTGTATTTATAACATCTGGATGTTTTCTTTACACATTTAGATAACATTTTCACTTTGCTTACACACAAATAAGGACTAAGATGGCGACACTTCCGTTGGAATGGTCGAGATGCGCACGCAGGTGGGGGGGAGCCATCGACAGAACCTACAGTCTATGTTACAGGTATAGCAACAAGAACGAGAGAAAGAGAAAGGGTGAGCGTGAAGGGGAGACAAAGGGAACTCTGGACTGTAGTACGGTGTGGACTGAATAATTTATTCATCTGGGTCATGCACCTTCCATGGATCCGCAGCAGATTACATAATTCTAAGCTTACCTGCCGCTTCCACAAAATCAAAATCTCTCTCTCTCTCTCTCTCTCTCTCTCTCTCTCTCTTTTAAAAATTATTATAATAATCCTTCTATGTTTAAATTTGTGTCATTACTTTATTGTACAAAGTATTGTAAGAAAAGTGGCTGTTTTTATCTTTAAAGATTTGAACGTTAGGCAAGATTTACGTAGTGTTTTGTAATGTCAAGTTAATAATGTAATGTCAATTGGTTGTTGTTGTCACGCTCACTCCATTGTATGGGCATGGCCTAACAATTAAACATTTCCTGACTACCTGACTCCTGACTCTCTCTCTCGCTTTCTCTCTCTCTGTAGGTGTGTGTGGTATGTGCATGAGAGAAACACACACACGCACGCACGCACACACACACGCACACGCACACGCACACACACAAGCACCATCGACGACAATGTTATTGCCACCCACGGGGGGAAAAACCACACCACTTCTAACGCTCTAGCAGTAGTGTTAGTATGATATCACTGGAAATGACAACCCCAAATGGGCAAACAGATGCCAAGAAAGGGAAGTTTGGCGTGTGTTTTGTTTCCACTGAAGATAGGAATAGCGCCATTCTCTGCTCCAAGGGAAAATAAATTGAAAACCGGTATTATAATTCCAGACACAATGTGATAGCGTGACGTCACGCTGAGAGGATGATTGTCATTTGGCCGAGACTACTGTCTTGCTTCAGGGAAAGAGGATCCAATAGTGAGAGGATGACTTCTTAGTAGGTAGCTGGCTAACTACGACTACGCAAAACGCGTCCACAGACAGATGCACAGATGGAAAGACACAGACACAGCCAGACAGATAGACAGACAGACACACACACACACACACACACACACACTCGCGCGCGCGCGCACACACAGACACACACAGTTTGTTTCATTGAAAATGAAGAATTTGAGTATTTAAATTTTAAAAAAATATTTTAAAACAGCTGGCTCTCTAAATAATAAACTATGGAATAGTCATCTGAGAGAAATACTGTTAGTTTATTAAATCAGACTAAAAGACACTCAGAGTTGCTCCCCTTTACTTGTTTGGGCAGCCATATTGAAAGCACATTGAAAAATGAAGGTGGAAACGAAAAGCAATGTCATTATTTAGCAGTGAAATGCAGACAAGCGCAATCAAATAGTTTATTTTAAATATTAGGACATTCCTTTAGCCAACGCATATCATTCTTACCAACAGTTTGAAGGCAGGTGAAAGTACTGACGTGATGCAATGCACTGGGTGAGCCGAAATTAGAGATAAAGTGACCTTGGGTGACTGGGTTAATTGATTTGTCGTGAACTAAAGTTGTAGTTACTTTACATTTGTATTGGTACAAGGGAAACAATCTGTTCTATTCAAATATATCGTTTGGAGAGTGATTTGATCGTAATAAATACGTACAATGTGACAAAATATTGCCACCACCGGGGCAATGTGCAAAGACATTGTTAGTGTTAGTGTGTAGCTCTGGCGTTGACCTAATACAAATATGTTAAGATCTCGGCACAACATCAATGCGAACTAAGGTATGCACAGCCCAAAATATGCCGAAAGTTGTAAAAACGTGTGCAGTATCGGCAAGAGAAACATTAATAGACAGTGTGATAAAATAACAAGCGCGAAATCGCAATAGTTTGTGGCGCGCGGTCTATTTTTACCACTCCAATCAGGAGTCATCTCCCCTGGCTTTTCAATAATTTTAATCTGTAAACCAGAATGTTATCTCTGCACCCTTTCGTAACTTTTTATAACTTTTGGAAAACATTTAAAACTATGTATCCTACTTATACTCATGAAAAGAAGCACCGCATACTCGTCGTGTCTGTATTACGTATGTTTATTATTTTGTACGCTTTTAAAATACATCATTTTAAAGAGCGGCCTCAATTAATTTTGAAGTGTAGCGTCGATTTGAAGTGCGACAATTTTGGAACGACAGACCGACAAAGTGA
>CM065688.1:32546592-32549092 GCA_017654935.2 Phymorhynchus buccinoides
ACAAAGAGAAGTCTGAAGTGTCACATTGTCCAAGGTCCAGTGTTGGGCTGGACACACAATAAAGGATTATATAGGGGAGAGGGAAAGGGAGAGACAAAGAGAAGTCTGAAGTGTCACATTGTCCAAGGTCCAGTGTTGGGCTGGACACACAATAAAGGATTAGATAGGGGAGAGGGAAAGGGAGAGACAAAGAGAAGTCTGAAGTGTCACATTGTCCAAGGTCCAGTGTTGGGCTGGACACACAATAAAGGATTATATAGGGGAGAGGGAAAGGGAGAGACAAAGAGAAGTCTGAAGTGTCACATTGTCCAAGGTCCAGTGTTGGGCTGGACACACACAAACAAGGATTAGATAGGGGAGAGGGAAAGGGAGAGACAAAGAGAAGTCTGAAGTGTCACATTGTCCACTGTCCTGTGTTGGGCTGGACACACAATAAAGGATTATATAGGGGAGAGGGAAAGGGAGAGACAAAGAGAAGTCTGAAGTGTCACATTGTCCAAGGTCCAGTGTTGGGCTGGACACACAATAAAGGATTAGATAGGGGAGAGGGAAAGGGAGAGAGAAAGAGAAGTCTGAAGTGTCACATTGTCCACTGTCCTGTGTTGGGCTGGACACACAATAAAGGATTATATAGGGGAGAGGGAAAGGGAGAGACAAAGAGAAGTCTGAAGTGTCACATTGTCCAAGGTCCAGTGTTGGGCTGGACACACAATAAAGGATTAGATAGGGGAGAGGGAAAGGGAGAGAGAAAGAGAAGTCTGAAGTGTCACATTGTCCAGTGTCCTGTGTTGGGCTGGACACACAATAAAGGATTATATAGGGGAGAGGGAAAGGGAGAGACAAAGAGAAGTCTGAAGTGTCACATTGTCCAAGGTCCAGTGTTGGGCTGGACACACAATAAAGGATTAGATAGGGGAGAGGGAAAGGGAGAGACAAAGAGAAGTCTGAAGTGTCACATTGTCCACTGTCCTGTGTTGTGCTGGACACACAATAAAGGATTATATAGGGGAGAGGGAAAGGGAGAGACAAAGAGAAGTCTGAAGTGTCACATTGTCCAAGGTCCAGTGTTGGGCTGGACACACACAAACAAGGATTAGATAGGGGAGAGGGAAATGAGAGAGAAAGATAAGTCTGAAGTCTGAAATATGACATTGTCCAGTGTCCAGTGTTGGGCTGGACACACACAAAAAGTCTGAACTCTGAAATCATTGAATGTGTTAGGCCACGGGCTCATACAATCAGAATGCATATAAACTCAGCATTTAAGAGCACATATCATCATTATCAAAGTATGTGGTTATCGTTCTTGGAGTGCATCTTTCCTTTGCTAAGTTAGCTTTATAAACATATTTACAACGAGAGAGAAAGGCAGAGTAAAGAGAGAGAGAGAGAGAGAGAGAGAGAGAGAGAGAGAGAGAGAGAGAGAGAGAGAGAGAGAGAGAGAGAGAGAGAGAGAGAGAGAGAGAGAGAGAGAGAGAGAGAGAGAGTGAGAGAGAGTGAGAGAGAGAGAGAGAGAGAGAGAGAGAGAGAGAGAGAGAGAGAGAGAGAGAGAGAGAGAGAGAGAGAGAGAGAGAGAGAGAGACAGACAGATATAGCGATGGCTTGGAGTCAAAACGGATAGATAATCCATTGACGTATTATTGAACTTTTTTTATTTCGAAAGTAATAACTTGTATAAAAATAAAGACTGCAGAAATATAAAAAGCATAGTCCCCGTTTTATAATATTTGCTGACTTTTTTTTTTTAATACAAGTTCTTAGGTTCCGCAATACCTTCAACAAAATAACTCAATGGACTATCTAAAGATAGTCCGTTTTGACTCTAAGCCATCGATAATTATTTAGAGACAGACATGCAGGCAAACAGATAGACAACAAGACAGACAGACAAACACAACATAGAGACAAAGAAAGGACAAACAGAAACGTCAAACTAATAGCGAGGCTGACAACTACCCCAGAAAGAGGATAACAGAGTTAAACAAAGGGACAGGGGTTGTCAAAGGAGAGAAAGGAGCAGCAGCTGCTCGGCTCCCTCTTTTGCTTTGCATTATCTTATTTTACCTTATTTCATTTCGTTTCATTTCGTTCGATTCTATCGCGTTCTTGTTCATACCTCAGTTCTGCATTGTCAACCCTTTCACCGCCACCCATATTTCAGTCCAAATGTTGCATTGAATTTACCTGGGTAGAACACAAATCCATCTGCAGTATTGTAGATTCTTCTGTGACGTATATAAAATAAGGTCTACCCTTACTTCCCCAAACTAAGACAACAGGGTCTTTGGATAATAGACCCCAATGTGATGCCTTTAAGTGACATAGGTGTTAAATTACTGTGGTGCTAAAGTGCGACTTTGGCGGTGAAAGGTTTAATCACCAACCGATGTCCAAATCCACCAGAGTCATCGCCCACTGCCTTCTCCATTCGCCTAAAATATTTTCTTGTCTCTTTCTTGTATCTTTGTGTGTGTGTGTGTGGCTTTTCTTGTTTTACCCA
>CM065688.1:32561592-32564092 GCA_017654935.2 Phymorhynchus buccinoides
TCTCTCTCTCTCTATCTCCCTTCTCTCTTTCTCCCATCATCTCTCCCCCCCCATCCACTCTCTCTCTCTCCTCTCATCTCTCATCTCTCATCTCCTCCTCTCTATCTCTCCTGCTCTCTCTCTCTCTCTCTCATCTCTCTCTTCCTGCCCCCTGTTGTCCTGCCCCCCCCCCCCTCTATTGCTCATTGATCTCTGTTCTCTGTTATGCACTGTTTGGCACATTGGACTTGTTCATGTATAAAAAGCCACCACGCTGGCGCATATATTGTGTTGTATGGCTGGTCGACTAATATATATTTGTTCTTGGGGATTATGCAATATGCAAGCACGAACATTGTTCTGTGTGGATTGCGATGGTTGTCATTCAAGTATCGGTATTTCCACGTAACGCTATGGATTCAAACTTTTCTTTTCCTTTTCCAATCATATCATCTGCCCACCCCCCCCCCCCCCCCCCCCCCCCCCCCCCCCCCCCCCCCCCCCCCCCCCCCCCCCCCCCCCCCCCCCCCGTCAACACCCCCCCCCCCCCCCCCCCCCCCCCCCCCCCCCCCCCCACACACACATCCTTTGCATTTTACGTGTTTGCATTTTAAAGCCCATTGGCTTACATTCAATAAACATCCAGACGCAGACTCTCTCACTCTCTCTCTCTCTCTCTCTCTCTCTCCTCTCTCTCTCTCTCTCTCTCTCTCTCTCTCTCTCTCTCTCTATCTCTCTCTCTTTCTTTCTCTCTCTCTCTCCATTTCTCTCTGTTCCCTGTCTCTGTCTCTCTCTCTCGACTCTCTCTCTCTCTCTGCTCTCTCTCTCTCTCTCTCTCTCTCTCTCTCTCTCTCTCTGTCTCTCTCTCTCTCTGTCTGTCTCTCTCTCTCTCTCTGTTTCTGTCTCTGTCTCTTGACTCAGACTCTCTCTGTCTGTCTATCTGTCTCTGTCTCTCTCTTTCTCTGTTTCTGTCTCTGTCTCTTGACTCAGACTCTCTCTCTCTGTCTGTCCGTCTGTCTGTCTCTGTCTCTCTCTCTCTCTCTCTCTCTTCTCTCTCTCTCTCTCTCTCTCTCTCTCTCTCATCTGTAGGGGACACTTATTGAATCGGTACCTCCCTAAGGATAGAGATCTCTATCTCAAGGGCAGATAATCCAAAGCTATGCTTTACATTCAAAAACTTTCAATGTGGATACTGCTGGTAGAGGGCTATAACTATATACTATAATTATAAAGATAATGTTTGTACTTTTGGCTTAAACGTAAAAATATTTTTTTCTTCAAAAGGTACGAATTACAAGACCTGTTACGGAATTCGTACCACCAAGTTACTGATATCGTACCAGGGGGTTTATAGCACTAATTCAACGGTAGGACGCTCGTGACTTGGCTTTAGCTATAGACCATTCTCTCTTCTAAATGTTCCAGTTAGTCTCTGTGACGTCAAAGTAATTCTTATGTCATTTTATCATCAAAAGTTTGATGTCAAGTAAAACAGGCCCCTGAATGCATTTTTGACCGCTACGACGACGGACGCTGGGCCATTGAAAAGACGTAGGAGGTACGAATTACGTGATAGTGGTACGAATTGCATAACTATGGCCCAATTATTTTTCCTTTGGATATTTTAATTTACAAAGTGGACAACATTGACCCTAAGAACTTAAAGATTTTAAAGTGATATTTCCAGTTTTAATCTGTGCATGTATGCACTGAAAAACAAACAAAAAAAGCGTTACCTAAAATTACATCAGATGCTGCCAAAATGAACTTTCGTTGCATTTTTGTTGTGATAAAATACTTCCCTTCCCCTGTCCAAACTTCACACACAAATATTAACCCCCAATCTTCTACCGTTTGGTAGGAAACCAGGTGGTACGAATTGCGTGACAGGTACTGAATCAATAACCATATCTGTCACTGTCTCTTGACTCTTTTTTCCTCTCCCTCTCACCCTATGACTCTTTGTGCGTTTTTGCACCTCCTCACACCGTTTCTTTGTGATGTTAATGCTAAGAAAAGGCATAGTATATAAGGCAATAGAGGAAACATGTTGTGCATTTATATGTGTTTTGAATATGTGTTTTGTTTTCCTCTTCCTGTGATGCTGGAAACACACACAACGACGTATCTGGGGGGGGGAGTGGGAGTGGGAGTGCACATGTCTTACAAGTTGCCAAACGGAACGCTCTAAGTTGTTTTATTGTCAAAGACGGATACAAACTAGGATGCAGTATTTTCTATCAAAGCAGTTAGCAAAATAATCGTACAGTTGAAGACCCACTGACCCACCACGATTAAGTCCCTTGGTTTTTTTCTGGGTAGCTGTGACCCACACACAAATGCCCCCAACTTCAAATTGAGGCTGCTCTTTAAAATGATGTTTCGTTGTCAATTTGGGGGCATTTGGTCAAAACAGCTATAAGAGGGAAAACACGTGAAACCCGTGATTTTGACACGTGATCTGGTGGATCTTTAACCCTTTCACCGCCAATGTCGCATTTTAGCACCTCAATGGTTTAAC
>CM065688.1:32571592-32581592 GCA_017654935.2 Phymorhynchus buccinoides
AGGAAAAAGAAAAAGAGATAAAAAAAAGGACAGGAAAGAAAGAAAGATGGCAAATGAAAAAAAAGAAGGAACAAGGGGGGAAAGAGGAGGAGAGGGGGAGAGACGGAATGAGGAGGGGAAGAGGGAAAGCCAGGAACGAAGAGGAAAAAGAGACAAAGTTGAAGATGAAGAAGAAACAAAGGAGATAACAACAGCGGCGACTGAGGACGGGAACGACGGCAGCGGCAACAACGACAACGGATTCAGAGAGTGAGAGAGAGAAAGAGTGTGCAAGATGGAAAAATAAATAAATAAAGATTTAAAAAAAAAAAACAAAAACAAAACAAAAAAAACCACACAAAATCAAAAGTTTACTCTTTCGTGCTATCACAAAATATAATATAGTTTTTAAAAATGTAAACAAACAAACAAACAAACAAAAAACGTGCGTAAGTTTACTCTTGTTCGTTCTAAAGTTTCACGAAATATATCTTTCCAAAATGCAAACGTAAACGGGAGGGGTCAAGGGGAATGGACACGGGAAGGTAGCATTAAAAGATCGACGGTTGAACTTTGAAGCAACCACTACAGAAACAAGCAAAAACAAACTAATAAGATGGCAACGCTATGTAAACGTACTCCCAGTACCAGCAACACCCCCACGCAAACATACACCCACACAGACCTCACCATACACATGGATAATGGTATAATTACTTAGACAGACAGACAGAAATTGAGAGGGAGAGGGAGGGAGGGAGGGAGCAAAAGAATGACAGTCAATTATATTAGTCAACATTCATGAATACTTTAGTATCTGTTGTAAAAATAAAAAAAGAAGGACAATAAATTGTTTGCCATTTGTAAATTTAGAATGAAAGTTATGTTTTACGTCCACTCGGCTACAAAACGGCACATATTGGACGCACCATCAACCAACCATCATTCCATGCCCGGAGCAGATCCTGGAGGTACTGCAATACCAGGTCTGATCCGAGATAACCAAGTAACCGATATATTGAGAGAGAGAGAGAGAGAGAGAGAGAGAGAGAGAGAGAGAGAGAGAGAGAGAGAGAGAGAGAGAGAGAGAGAGAGAGAGAGAGAGAGAGAGAGAGAGAGAACTTGAAAACTTGAAAACTTGAACTTTATTTTGCAAGGATAAAGATTTTAGGCAACGCCTAGTCTTCCAATCTGTCCTTGGTACATACACGAACATAGAATACAAACATGGCAAGGCATGATATTACACATACAGATTTGAACATAAAGGTAGCACCTTTGTACATATACGAACATAGAATACAAACAGTAGAGAGAGAGAGAGAGAGAGAGAGAGAGAGAGAGAGAGAGAGAGAGAGAGAGAGAGAGAGAGAGAGAGAGAGAGAGAGAGAGAGAGAGAGAAGAGAGAGAGAGAGAGAGAGAGAGAGAGAGAGAGAGAGAGAGAGAGAGAGAGAGAGAGAGAGAGAGAGAATTAGAATGATATCCCATGAATGTCATCAAATAAGACCTATTGATGAAATTCAGGGGAGTTCATTTTGAACTAAGCTATCCACAAAAAGTTAAGGATCACTTGCAAACTAATTCATAACTTTCCAAATAAGAAAGCCAATGCGTTGAATTTTGGCCAACATTTAATTCAATGCTTTAGTGATAACGATACACAATTGCCTTCAATTTCGAGCAATCGTTTGGTCTGTACATTTGATCAAAGTGGGTACGTATCGAAATTTGATTTCCCAAAGTCATTGAAATCACAAGACAGGGCATTCTGATGCTCCCAAAAGTTCAGTAATGCGTGTATCCGCCATGGCTGTTCTGGCACTCGACGCAGCGAGTCCTCATGGAGTTGACCAGGGTGGTGAAGATCCTCTGTGGAAGCGCCTGCCACTCAGCCTGCAGCATCTGGTAGAGGTGCTGGGCATCCATGGGAGGGGGGTGGTTGCTCCTCACTTTGTGATCCAGCTCATCCCAGAGGTTCTCAATCGGGTTGAGGTCGGGACTGCATGCTGGCCACTCCATTCTGTTGACTCCAGACTGCTGCAGGAAGTCGTTGACCACCCTTGCCCTGTGGGGGCGAGCGTTGTCATCCTGGTAGACAGCCGGCGGTCCCATCTGCTGCAGTGTAGGCACAGCCAGCGGTCGAAGGATCTCATCCCGGTATCGGAGGCCAGTCAGGTTACCCTGTACATGATACAAGGGTGTTCTGTGGTGAAGGCTGAAGGCCCCCCAGACCATTACAGAACCTCCACCAAAGGCCACCTTTTCTTGGACAGTGGCGTCAATAAAGCGTTCCCCTGGGCGCCTCCAGACCCTCAGTCGGCCGTCGTTGTGGTTCAGGGTGAAGCGTGATTCATCACTGAACAGGACCTGGGACCATTGCTGACGTGTCCACCTCACGTGACGTCTGCAGAAGGCGCGGCGTGCTGCCCTATGGGCTGGAGTTAAGCGTGGCCGTACAGCTGGGCGACGAGAACGGAGGTTAAACCCATGAAGGCGGTTCCGTATGGTCTGCTGGCTGATGTTGATGTTAGTAGCCACCCTCAGCTGCCTTCGAATGATGCTGGAAGAGGCTGTTCTTGTCTGCAGGGCTTGTCGTTCAATGAGACGATCTTCACGTGGAGTTGTCTTCTTCGGTCGACCAGATCTGCGTCTTTCATGGACCCTCCCAGTGGCTGTGAAGCGTTGAATCAGTCTGACAATGACCGAGATGGACACCTGAAGTCGCCTGGCCACTTCTCGCTTGGGAACACCATCTTGGAACCATGCAACAGCTCGTCCCCTATCCAACTCGCTCAATTTTCGTCGTGGAGGCATTGTCAAATCAGGCCTAATACTGGTGGTATGTCTTCTTATAAAGCCAAGCAAGAGACAGCATCTCACACATAAACAGCAGTGCTTGCACGTGCATAATGGTTTTTCCATCTGGCTTGTGCAATGTGTTCATGCAGAACGATCCAAAACAAGGTCCTTTTTCGCAAGTTTCCGCTTTTTCTTTTGCTGCCAAGCTCAGTAATAGAGAATCACGTGCAATGTTTCCACTAACACAACATCGCCCACTTACAGCTGAACAAGAATTCATAACAATTTGGCTTGACTGAGAAAAAAATAACAGGAGCGAACGGAGTTTATTGCGCACCTGTTTTCTCATAGTGATCCTTAACTTTTTGTGAGTAGTGTATATTGTCATTGTGTATTTTTGTGTTTAATAATGTCATGTATTAGCATAACGCCGTTTCAGTATACCTATATTGGTTTAAATCCACCCCTTATCTTTTAAATACTCAGTGGGGTTTTTTATATTCAAACTTTTATAATTATGTCCCCGAGCCGAAGGTTCGGGGAGCTATTGTTTTTGTTTGTTCCGTCCGTCCGTCCGGTGTCCGTCCGTCCGTCCGGCGTGCCTCCGTCCGTCCGGCTATTCGTCCGTTTTTCTCAAAAACTATTCAGTCTATCATCATCAAATTTGGCATACTAGTTTGCCAAGATGCAAGCTATCCACTGATGTATTTAGTTTTACATTAAGGTCAAGGTCGCGCCAGTTACGGGGTTCAAACCCCGAAACACATAATCGCTAATATCTCGCGAAGTTTTGCATGTATTTTAATGCATTTTTTTCCACAACATTTTTATAACACAGTTGTCATGAATTTTTCTGTGCGCGCGTGTGCGCATGATCGCGCGCGCTCAAATCACGGGTCCGAACCTCAAGGCTATATATAATAAAAACTATTCAGTTACGTGCTGTTTTTATGCCTTTTTGATGTATGTGTACAGCCGACACATTCCGATTTCGGAGTAGCTCGGCAATGCTGCGATGGGACTTTGCAGCCGCTCGGCGTTGCACGTGTTGGAATTACGTTGATATGGCTTATCGATCTGTGAATCGGACACGGTGTGCAACATATGCAAGGTCTAAGGAATGATTGTACAAAGTTTCATTATGATCGGTCAAGTGGTTTAGGCGCTATGGACTGGAACACATTTTGGTTACACACGGACGGACACACACACACACACACACACACACACACACACACACACACACACACGCACGCACGCACGCACGCACGCACGCACGCACGCACGCACGCACGCACGCACACGCACGCGCACGCACACGCACGCACGCACACACACGCACGCACACACACACACGCACACACACACACACACACACACACACACACACACACACACACACACACACACACACACCTGTCGTTCCCATCTTTATCTACTCCCGTTCTGTAAGCGGTAAACAAGAATATGATAATTATGAAACTTTTACCGCCAAGTAAAAATGAAAAAAAAGAAGGTAAAAAGCAAACGCTTGTCTTTAAAGAAGAAGAAAAAGAAGAAGAAGAAATGAAAATGAAAACAACGAAAGAAGAATCACAGGGTGGGGTGCAGTAGGGTGTCTGAATGTGAGACAATGAGGATGGGGGGGGGGGGGGGGGGAGCTCGTTAGAAAATACCAAAACAGCATCTTTACTCCCTACCTCACGGAATCATAACCTCCCCTATACAGACACCATACCTCTTTTTTCTTTCTAACCCCCCACCCCCCACCCCAATACACACACATCTTCCCCCACCCCTTCTGCCTAACCTACATACTTCTGTTTTTGCCTTCCTGAACTTCACACTTCTGTATCATACTTATTCCTTTTTCTTTTTTGTTAATCACTTTTTTTACGGGTTTTTTCTTCTTCTTTATCTCTTTGCCTGTTTCACTCCCCACCCCCATCACCTCAGTCAGAAATAGCGGTGCTCTGGTAGCGTACAGGCTATGGGTGGGTGGGGTGTAACCGTTGATGATGCAGCTCCTTTCCCTTAGAGGGCCATGCCGTAACATCTTCAAAGCCGCGTAAGACAATCCCCCCAGGGCGAGAACAGTTGTTGTAGTTGTTGCCTGCCGTATCTAAAGGGTTAAACCGCCAGGTAGTACTGTTATTCTTTCTCGGGTAAAAGCCAGAACACGTAGTACCTTTCCTTATTCCTTTTTGGTATGCTACATTTTGGCTTTGGCCTTGAGATGAATGGTAGTACCTTATGGCATGCTATTCTAGATCGCTTTCCTGGTTTTCTTACCTTTAGCTAACTACACCTGTCCTCTGTGATGCTTAGAACAGGTAAGGCCATGCATGCAACCAGGTATATCGCTGAAGGCTGAAGATGAGGATGAACGAACAACGCAGGTAGGACAAGAATTCGAAAAAGCGAGGCAGACAAAAGACAGAAAAGAATCGTAGAGAGATGAGAAGATTTCTGTCTGTTTCTGTCTCCTTTCTCTATGTTATAGGTTCGTGTGCTAGGTATGTTGGTGTTTGTTGTGTTAATATAGTTTTCATGCACACAAACACGCTTGTGCAATAGTGAAGTGTATGTAACTCTGTTACATTTCTGAAGGAAAAGAAATGCCTTGGGATAAGATTACCACCAGTCCGGAAGGGAAAAAGGAAAGGCCTCGGCGGGTCGCAAGCATGACTCTCTCACCAACCATCTCCTCTCTGCCCTCGCCAACTCTCTCTATCTCTCTATATTCTCTCCTCTCTCTCTATCTCTCTCTCGCTCTCTCTACTCTCTCCTCATCTCTCTCTCTGCTTCTGTTCTCTCTAGACTCTCTCTCTCTCCCTCGGCTCTCTCTCTGCTCTCTCTACATTATTCTACTCTACATTATCTCTCTCCATCTCTCTCTCTCTCCTCTCTCTCTCTCTGCTCCCTCTCTTCTCTGACTCTCTCCCTGCATCTCTCTCATCTCTCTCTCTCTCCTCCCTCTCTCCCTCTCTCTTCTCTCTCTCTCTCCCGATCTCTCATCGCCACAATCAAGGCTCTACTTCTCTCCCTCTCTCTCTCGCCCTCTCTCTCTCTCCTCCTCTCTCTGCTCTCTCTCTCACACAGCTCTGCTCTCTCTCATCTACACTACATGCTATCACTGCGTCTCAAGGGGAGTCTGCCGACAGTGCGCGAGGGCTCTCTCGCTCTCTTCTCTCTCCATGATGAAAAGCTGCTTACATGCTTATACGCTCGATCTCTCTCTCAATACTCTATTCTTAAACTCCAGGATTCTAACCAATTCTCTGTCTCTCTCTTTGCAAGACTCCTCTCTCTCTCATAGATTTATCTCTGCTACATTTCTCTCTCTACTCTCTCTCTCCTCTCTCCTCGCTCTCATCATCTCGTCGTCTCTCCATTGCTCTCTGCCTCTCATAACTCTCTGGTCTCAGAGATCGGCTCTCTCTCTACATTTACTCTCGACAGCTCTTCTGAACTCTCTATCTCTCTCTCATCTCTCTCTCTCTCATCTATCTCTCTCCATGTACTATCTCTCTCATTTATCTCTCTCCCATTCGGCTCTATGCTTTCTCCTCTCTCCTCTCTTCTCTCTTCCCTCTCTCTATTCTTCTCTATCTCTCTCAATTCCTCTCTCTCGTCTCTCTCTCTCTCCCTCTGCTCAAGTCTATCCTCTACTGCGTTGACATCTCTCTCTCTCTCTCTCTCCATTTATCTCTCTACATTTCTCTCTCTCTTCTCCCCAATCTCACTCAGCAGGACTTATCTCTCCTCTTCTCTCCTCAATCTTCTCCGTCATACACGTCATCTTCTTACTCCCTCTCACTTCTCTCCATACTCTCTCTCTTCTCTTCTCACACAACCTCTCCTCGTCCTATTACTCTCTCTCACATCTCTCTCTAATCAACATCTCTAGTATAGTACCTCTCAGACTCTCTACTCCATCTACTGAGCTCTCACTCCCTCTTGCAAGTGCTTCCTCATGCAGAGTCTCTCTCGATGAGTACATTAGACTTCGCTCCCAGCTCTACGTCGCAGGACTCGTCCATAGGAACTCTCGATCGAACCTCTCGTCAATCGCTCTCGAAGCTCTACTCAGATACTACAAGAGAGAGATCTCGCTCGTACTACGTTGTCGACCGTTAATCAGTCTCACCGTGACTCTCTGCTCTCCCTCACGTCACTGCAGATCATACGCACCGTTAACGAGAGAGAGGTAGTCTGCGTCGGTGGGGTTCGATTTACGTCAAACGTCAGCCACCAAACTCGGACATCCATCTCACAACCAAGCCATACTCATCTGTCTCCTAAAGTCCGATTCTTCCGCATCACACTCTCGCAATCTCTCGTATCTCTACTTCTCTGCTTCTCTGCGTGCTACGCTGCAGACAATTGAAATAATCAGCTAAAACAAACTATCCTCTTCCCTACTTTTCACATCAAATCCTCAATACATCAAGATGCGCCCTCAGCATTTGATCAGTCTGTCCTTCGTCCGCCCCCTCTCTCTCTCCCCCTCTCATACTCTCACTTTGGAAGTGTTGAACGCTGCACTCATCATTTTGGACCGTAGTTCACTTTATACCTAACTCTAACTCACATACCCCTCCTCCTCCGTCACCAATAGTGAGTTAAGTTTCTGCTCCTCTCTTGCTCCTTACAATAACCCACTCTCCCTCATCCTCCAACACAACAATTACATTCTCACGTGCTAGAGGTTAGAACCGTCTCGATACTGTCTCGTTACTCTCCCATCCGGTCGTAGTATCTGTCGTACATCGTTCGAGTGCTCCTACCCCTCTTCTGCTCCTCCTCCCTCCTCTCTCGTCCTCCTCATATCGCTCCTCGTCTCTCTCTCACTTCTCGTCCAATCGCGACTCTCACCCTTTATTCTCTCCTCACTCTTCTCTAAATCTTCATCTCCTCTCTGATCCTCCTCTCCTCCTCCTCTACCGCTCTCTCTGCTCACTCTGCTTTCCTCTCAACTCTCTCTCCCTCCTCCTCACGCATCTCACACTGGTTCCTCCCTCCCTCATACTTAATACTCTCCTCTACTCTCACTCTCTGTATACTCTCTCTCTCTCCCAATCTCCCTCATCTCTTCTCGTCCTCATCCTCTCCTCCTCCCCCTCTACTCACCTCCCTCCAAAACTCTCCTCTCATCATCCATCTCTCACTCTCCTTCGTCCCCTCGTCCCTTCTCACTCCTCCTCCTCTCTACTCTCTCCTCTAGTCACTCCCTCATTCTCTCCGACGTCTCGCGTCCTCCTCTCTTCTCTTCTCTCTCTCTACTCCATGTCTCTCCCTGTCTCACTCTCTCTCCGTCTCTCGCTCATACTGTCTATCAAACCCATCCTACTCGCTCTCTCGTCGTCATCTCCTACTCTCTCTCTCTCTCCTCCACTCTCCCCCAATCACTCTCTCTCTCTCTCTCTTCTCGTCCCCCCCTCACTCCCCTACTAACTCCCCTCTCTTTCGTCTCTCCCACCCCCCCCTTCCTCTCTTCTATGCTGCCATCTCTCCTGGTTTTTATGCTTACAACGTGGACACGTTGTCGTTACGTGTTAAAAAAATAACACAACAACAGTAGCTGGTTTGTTGAACGTTATTCCTATAAAACGAATAAACCTCTTACTTTTTGTAAAGGCATAAAAAGCAAGTTTGAAAATTTAAACCAAACACGACTCAGTTTTGCTTTATTTTATCGACAAACTTGAGAAAATAAACAAATTCAACGAATTACGTTAAAAAATCCACCAACTGACATACAGCTGACGGCAATTACAATGATCATAAACAGCAGTCCAAATAAGAACACCCTCCTCCTTCTCTTCTCCTCCTCCTCATTATCACTTTGATCATCGTCATCATCACCATCATCATCATCATCATCATCATCATCATCATCAACAACATCATCATCATCATCATCATCATCATCATCAGCATCTCAGCATCAGCATCAGCATCATCAGCATCATCATCATCAGCATCATCAGCATCATCATCATCAGCATCATCATCATCATAATCATCATAATCATCATCAACATCATCATCACCAACAACATCATCATCATCAGCAGCAGCAGCATCATCAGCATCATCGTCGTCACACACCAACATCACTCAACAGCATCATCAGCATCATCAGCATCATCAGCATCATCAGCATCATCAGCATCATAATCATAATCATCATCAACATCATCATCATCAACAACATCATCATCAGCGCGCACCATATCATCAGACATCACATCACACGTCACGCGCATCATCAGAGAGAGAGAGAGACATCGTCATCATCATCATCATCAGACATGATCATCAGAGATCATCATCATCAGTACCAACACAGAGACCAATGCTTGTAACACCTGGACAAAACCCGATCCCCTTTTCTAATTGGATCCACCTTTCTTGAAAGGAAATAATAATAACAGTAACAAAATATTCTGACTTTCTTGAATGCTTCTAACCTGTTTCTGCATTTTTTGGTTGTTGCTGCTGTTGTGTTTTTGTTTTTGTTTCTCTCTTATAATCACCATTCACCCGTGTGAAGAGATAGAGTGCAGTGGCACTGATGCAGAAGGAAAGGGTTGGATAAATTGGTTTTCATCTAACTGCCGAACATCAGACGTCTCAGCTTCAATGCCTGCTCTTCTCTCTAACCGTTACTTTCAGTGCTTCCGTCTGACTGAGTGCGACATGTAAGCCAAGATGGTTTCCAATCAGCAGGCAGAAAATGCAGGTGCATGAATCAAAAGTTAGATGTTGGTAGTTGGTAGTGGGTATGGATAATAAACAATAAGTTAGTATACTTCTACTGCTAGGGCCACCTTGGGTACACACACAATCCTTAACTACACACACACGCACACACGCTCATAACATCCTGCAAATAGTTGTCTGTTTTTGCTATCGTGTTGTCACTGTTGCACAGGAATGAATCTTTAATTTAATGTCTTTGTACAGAGATAGTGATTATAGACAGCATGCAAAAATGGAATTAACAAATTATCCACACACACAAAATAGCTCAGAAATCGAACAAAACAAAACATATGCCGTAAATTAGCAATAGTTGTGAACAGCATTAATTTTGCGATCGTAGCAATATGTCGGTTAAAATATACTTCGTATTATTATATTAATGAAAAAACTCTATATATTGAACATACTGTATTTTGAGAGCAATATTGGGCATTAGTAGCAGATGATGATT
>CM065688.1:32586592-32604092 GCA_017654935.2 Phymorhynchus buccinoides
CAAAATCAACAACAGTGATGTTGTCTCCACCGATGGTGCAGAAACATCATGGCGTGCACGTAGGCCTACTCGAACCATGGTGTCGTGTTGGTTTCTGTTTTTCGTCTTTCATTCCCCTATTTGTTTTATTTTGAGATCATCCTCTTCTGTCATACAAGGAGGCAAACCCCCTGCTATACACTTACTTAAGCATGGAAGAATCGTCTTGGGATTGACTCAATGACAAAGATGGTCACCAAGGTCTCAGCCGTCACCAGCAGGTGATACTGTTCAGGTTACGAACAAGACACTGCCAAAGTCCTCCACACGAGCAGCCTGTCTCACAGCAGTGGGTGCCCTTGTGGCACAGGAATACAACAGACTCCGGAGCACAAGCTTCAAAATGGTACTACTTACCATGACATTTGTCCTTGTCAAACCTGGCCGGAGGGGATGGTGCTTCAGGTATTAGGTATTAGGTATTATTAGGTATTAGGTATTAGGTATTGGGTGTTAGGTATTAGGTATTAGGTATTATTAGGTATTAGGTACTTTATAGTCACAGAGGCGTCTCTGTGAAATTCGAGTTGCTGATGAGGAAGGAAAGCGGGGTGGTGGTGGTGGTAAATGTTGACCAAATGACAACTTTTTTGTTACCACGTATGCTAAGTGCATGGGCACACGGGACCTCGGTTTATCGTCTCATCCGAAAGACTCCACGTTCAGACCGTAAGGCCTAGTGCAAAATGAGAGGAAAAATCCCCTGTACCCAGGTTCGAACTCGGGTTTACTTGACACGAGGCGAACGCGCTATCACTGTGCCACTCTACACCATGGCTTCAAGAGAAGATCTGGGGACGAACTGAGGCGCTGAGGAAGACGGCGGACTTCGCCCTCAGGGCTGCGCTGAAGATTTACGCATGGCCCGGGAACAGACAAATAAATAATAATAATAATAATAATAATAAGAGGTTTCATTTTGAATGTTCATACCTTTCCTTTTCTTGTATTGTTCTGCAGGTGTCCCCTGGTCTGATCAACCGGGTGTACCAGGAGGACGTGAACTTCAACAAGGAGATGGAGCTGGCTCCTCGAGTGTCCCCCGAGTTTGAGCTGACTGTGGATAACACCCCCTGCATCCACTCCATACAGAGCATGAACTTCTTCCAGATGAAAGGTACTGTATGTGGGAGGGAGGGAGGGAGAGAGAGAGAGAGAGAGTGATGAGAGGAGAGAGAGAGAGAGAGAGAGAGAGAGAGGAGAGAGAAGAGAGAGAGAGAGATACAATGAAAAACACCCCGAACGCCCCACTTAAAATCGTAAAATATTTCGAATTTTAATATTCTTTATCAGAGAGAGAGATGAGAGAGAGAGAGAGTAGAGAGAGAGAGAGAGAGAAGAGAGAGAGAGAGAAAAGACGAAATACGAATACGAATACGAATGTTTTATTGAGGGTAGAAAAAAGGATAAGCTACAATAGCTTCTTTGCACCTTGCCCTCTCACTCACACATTCATACCATGCATCAAGCAAAGAAAATTTGACATAAAAACAATCAAGTCAAGAAAATGGAACAAAAATTGGCACATGAAATAATTGAAAAAGAAATAAAAAAATGGGATTTAAAGCAAACATGGATAATACTTAACAATGGTGAACTTGAATTGGTAGTTTAAATTGAGTACGAAAAAAGGGAAACCATTTTGAGACAATGACAATTTTTCAGAATAAACCCAATTTTAAGGAAGAAAAAACCCCCCCCAAAAAACACAAAAAACCATATGATAACATGGGAATATGAGAGAGGGACAGAGAGAGAGAGAGAGAGAAGAGAGATAAGAGAATCTAGAGAGAGCGAGAGAGAGAGAGAGAGAGAGAGAGAGAGAGAGAGAGAGAGATTTATAAGAATCTAGACATAGCTGATGGCATTAGTAACGTTTGAAGTAAAACTCATTAATTAGCATTACTAATAAACAAGATTGTCTATTAGGAGCTTGTGATAAGATTTTCGAAAGGAAAATACGCTAGTTCTATTTTTTAGATAATCAGGGAGGTCGTTCCACAGTTTACCACCAGAGAATGTAAGGGATGATTTATATAGATCTGTCCTGGGGCGGGGCATTGTTAATTTGGTTTTGCTTCGAATTGTATGGACTTTAAATTTAGTAATAAGATATTTTGGTGCTAGCTTATTTATGATCTTGTACATAAGGGTACCTTTATTTAGTAGGCATTTCAAATCAAATGGTAGAATGTTAAGTTCTTTATAGTCATTGGTTTCTAGGGATGACGATTTAAGGAGTATGAGTTTAAGAGAGCGTTTATATAGTCTTTCAACATGTTTGAGTGTGTTTTTACTAGCTGAGGTACTGTATTGAGAGAGAGAGAGAGAGAGAGAGAGAGAGAGAGAGAGAGAGAGAGAGAGAGAAAGAGAAAGAGAAAGAGAGAGAGAGACAGACAGACAGACAGACAGACAGACAGACAGACAGTGAAACAAAAGTTGTATTATGTGACACACTTTTTCGTAATAATGGAAGAATATAACAATTGTGCATAGTGCTGATACTGTGCAAACATGCGTACGAATGAATCTTAACAATCAGAATTAAAACCAATTGTATCACTAGTGCAGTTGACAAGAGGCGAATTATACAACAACTAATAATATTAAATTATAACCTGCGTTTATGAGCGGGACTGCGTGCGTGAGTTCGCGCACATGCGTGCATACCAGCGTGCGTGAGTGCATATGCGAGTGTATGTTCGTACGTGAGTTTCTGCGAACGCGCGTGCTTGCCACGTAGCATACTTACGAGCACAGTTAGCATGCCTGTGGTACACTTTATTGATTTCTTTCTTTTTTTTAGAGAGGCTTTTGCCTTTCCTGTCAGACTTGACATTTCGGATTAATTTTCGTAAGATGCATTAAAAAAAACCTTCCTTCTGGTTTTCTTGCCTTCGGTTTGTTTTTTAATTTTCCCTATGTTCTTATTTCTATCATTTTTTTAATTTGTTATAATTCTTCACCCATTTCCGCTATATGGGGAAAACACATTTGGCGCAATTTGTTCATTTCATTATCCTGCTAAAATTAATGTTCACCGATTTCTTCCTTAATGTTTCTATTCCTTCTCTGCTCTCTATCTCTGTCTCTGCTCTATCTCTTCCTTCCTCTCTCTCTCTCTCTCTCTCTCTCTCTCTCTCTCTCTCTCTCTCTCTCTCTCTCTCTCTCTCTCTCTCTCTCTCTCTCTCTCTCTCTCTCTCTCTCTCTCCCTCTCTCTCTCTCTCTCTGTCTGTCTGTCTGTCTGTCTGTCTCTCTCTCTCTCTCTCTCTCTCTCTCTCTCTCTCTCTCTCTCTCTCTCTCTCTTCTCTCTCTCTCTCTCTTATATATATATATATATATATATATATATATAGGCCAAAAAAACTATATATATATATATAAACGATCAAAAATTGAAGAAGAAAAAAACAAACACACCATTAAACTTTCCTCTTATGCATATATATAATTTGCTTTGATAAAACGTTTTTGGTATCCAATGTATGTTTTGTGAACCTAAGAAACAAACTCAATTACTTTAACTTTAACTTTATGATTTGTGTTCTGAAAAAAAAAAGAACAGAAAATGTGCTGATTTACTTTTTCTCCCAATGGGGGAGATAGACAACGCCTATGCAAAGACAGCTGTAGTTTAGAATCGGAACGACCATCTGCACATATCTCTGTGTGTCCGTATGCGTGTCTGTGAAACAAAACTATGCTTTAAACGTCAGAGCCTAAACTACTGGACTGATGTTTGCGGTAGAGCTGTTCTTGATGCTCTTTCCTTGAAGTCACCCATGGATTACAAAATAACATATTTGACCTA
Organism: Phymorhynchus buccinoides; assembly: GCA_017654935.2. Classification (NCBI taxonomy): domain Eukaryota; kingdom Metazoa; phylum Mollusca; class Gastropoda; order Neogastropoda; family Raphitomidae; genus Phymorhynchus; species Phymorhynchus buccinoides. Next base: position 32,590,443 of record CM065688.1, read on the forward strand.
CAAAACATTTCGGATATATACATGTTTAGTCAATAAGAGACAGTTAAAATTGTTGCAACACATACAAGTTTCGAATTACACTTTTATTATTTTTACTAAGAGATACCGTTTGTCGGTCTGTCTGTCTACCTATCTGTCTGTCTCCCCCCCCCCCTCTCTCTCTCTCCTCTCTCTCTCTCTCTCTCTCTCTCTCTCTCTCTCTCTCTCTCTCTCTCTCTCTCTCTCTCTCTCTCTGTGTCTCTCTCTCTGTCTCTCTCTCTCTCTCTCTCTCTCTCTCTCTCTCTCTCTCTCTCTCTCTCTCTCTCTCTCTCTCTCTCTCTCTCTCTCTCTCTCTCTCTCTCTCTCTCTCTCTCTCTCTCTCTCTCTCTCTGTCTCTCTCTCTCTGTCTCTCTGTCTCTCTCTCTCTCTCTCTCTCTCTCTCTCTCTCTCTCTCTCTCTCTCTCTCTCTCTCTCTCTCTCTCTCTCTTCTCCCGCATTGTCACAAAACATCATGACTAACAGAACTGCACTATAATTCCTTGCCTTCGTGATGATGTTTCTTCTTCTTCTCAATACTCGTTCGTTGCTTCCTCCTTCGTCTCTACATTTCCACTGTTGTCTTCCGCTCTGCTTTTTTCTATATTATTTCCTCCCAACGTGAGCACCACTCTCTTCTCTTTCCTGCTTTCGAACGTCTTCGTCTTTTTGTTTTATATCTGGTCACAAACTTCATTACCTTCATCATCACTGTCCTGTTTTCTAACGTCTTTTTTGTTCATCTTGTCACAAACTTCATTACCTTCTTCCTTCAACAAAAATCCAGCGGCTCAGGAACGGTAAGGCTGAATGTTTTGGTCCGAATCCTCCCTGGAGTTCTCTTCCCTTTCAAGGGCCAGCCACGCACACACGAATCGTATGGGGGTGGTCCCCCGTGGGGATACCGGGGGGATTTTTGTATAAATAGTTCCCCCACCTTCTGGAAGTTCTGTGCTTGTAACTTCCTCTAATCTGCCACTCTCTTTGACTCTTGCCTTTTCCCTTTGCTTACTGTCATCTACTATCTTTCTGCCTTACCGGTCCATTCTCCTGCCCTTATTTCACGAAGCACTTTCAAAAACATTTCCTCCAGCCGAAGTCGGACTTGCTGGGCCTAACTGTTTCTTAGTTAGGCGCATAACGGCAGCATGACGCATCTGCGCTCATAATTGACAGGAAACTGTCTGAGCGATCGAAGAAGAAGAAGAAGAAGAAGAAGAAGTATGGGGAATGCGATGCGATTTTGACGATGCGAGTGACGACTCACCGTGAAACTCATGTATTGGGTCTACTGGAGCATAGTGAGCGAAAAGAGCAGAATTATTTGTAGACGGAAGTATTTCATGTGATTCATGACTCACGTCGTCAACATCGCATCGTCATCCCCACACGATTCGTTCGGAGCATTCGAAAAGCGCGACTGTTCGAAAAGCGCGACACGAAATGCGCGAACTACAAGATGCCGAAAAGAGCGAACAGTAATGACAAAAAGAGCGAAATTCAGAGAGTCGCATAACACTCAGAAAGTTAGGGATAGGTTGAGGGATAGGGTTAGGGATAGGGTTAGGGATAGGTTAGGGATAGGTTAGGGATAGGGTTAGGGATAGTAAGAAAGTAACAGACATTTTTTCTTGTGGTACTTCTTGCCCCATCCCAATCCTCAACGACCCTCTCGCTTTCTGTCAGTGACATTCGCTCTTTCTGTCAGTGACATTCGCTCTTTCTGTCAGTGACATTCGCTCTTTCTGTCAGTGACATTCGCTCTTTCTGTCAGTGACATTCGCTCTTTCTGTCAGTGACATTCGCTCTTTCTGTCAGTGACATTCGCTCTTTCTGTCAGTGACATTCGCTCTTTCTGTCAGTGACATTCGCTCTTTCTGTCAGTGACATTCGCTCTTTCTGTCAGTGACATTCGCTCTTTTCGTACGGTCGCGCAAATGGGAATATTCAGAGAGTCGCGCTTTTTGCATGTTGCCGATTCGTTTAAACAAAGTTTGTTATTAACATAATACATTGCAGTGTACACACATTATTTCATGAGCACAACAAGCTATAAGCTTATAAGCGCACTCAAAAACGTTTCAGTTACAAACATAAGGCTGCATCATGAAATTACTTGAATAGCTATGAGAAAAATACAACTGGAATAAGAAAAATAAACTAAGCAAAGATAACAATACATCATGCACCAATTTATAACTAGACAAACAAACAATAGAAGTAAAAAGGAACAAGAAAAAACAAGAAAAAGGAAAGAAGAAAAAAAAGAAATAAAAAAGAAGAAAAAAAAGAGAAAAGAAACAACAACAACAACAACAACAACAACAACAACAAACTAAGAATGGCGGTGGTGTTACAAACTACCACATACTAAGTACACTATAAACCAACAATCAAAGAGGCTAAGTTTATATCAGTACATCTCACAACAGGGCACACACACACACACAAACCAAAAGAGGTCATGTGCTATGCTATTGAATAATTATTGTTTATGTATTTTTTCATATTCCCCATACGATTCGTATGTGTGTGGCTGGCCCTTTAGCAGTGCCCCCCAGGTGGGCTGGATACCAATTTATTTTTTTCTCTCCTCGTTTCGGGTTTTAGGTCTCTTTAATTTCGTTTGTTTATTTTACCTCGTGGTGCAAACGGAATTAAAACCAAGGGTGCTGTAAGGTGCGGAGATATTGGAGAGTGCAGAATAGAAATAAACGATTTTCGGAGAGAGAAAAAACCTAGGGGAGAGCACTTCGTGAAAATTGGAGTTGCTTACCTCCATTACTCGGTCAAACACCATAGCAATAATGCAACAATGGCGTCGAAGCTTGGAACCGCAGGATGCGAGTCAGCGACTTGCAAACATTTGTTTAGAAAAATAAGGGGTGGGCCAGCTGCTACAAAGTGATAGAACTTGCAAACTGTGACGTAAAAAGATAAATTGCATCAAATTTAGAATGACGCACTGCGTTCTACATGCTATGTGTCTCCTCAAACGCACGAAGCGAGGGCTGGGGATTTACTTGATGGTAGAGTAACTCCCCCTGTTTGACCGATTGAATTAGGCAAGATAGCTCCTATCCTACACACCATGAAATTACTCCCCTTAGTAAAAATAATATTATTTCCGAACAATTCCTATTGGTGGAAATCGGGCGATGATCTGAAAGGGACAGGAGGGAAGTGGGGTGGACATGGAACGTAGGATCAACAGGGAAGGACAGAAATGGGTGGGGTGTCATTGTATTAAGCTACATGATGAGCTCACGAAGCGCAAGTCTAGGGGAAGACGGGGTAAAAAGCGCATGGGCGGGTAAGAAGCCCACCCCAATTATCTCATGAAATGAAGCAAATTTCAGTCTCATTTTGCCGATGAGACGAGCGTTAATGTCTAGCATTCGTCTCATGGGCAAATTTGACTGAAATTTCTTTATTTCATGAGATAATTGGGGTGGGCTTCTTACCCGCCCATGCGCTTTTTACCCCGTCTTCCCCTACAGGAGCAAATTCGATCTACGCTGTACCCAACATAAAAAATATTATCCATGATCATTATTGACATTGATCATTCATGTTCGTCCCCATCAGGTAGTAAGTGTTCCACGCCTGACAGGCAGCATGGTCACGAGCTCTGATATGTTTTCACTGTAGTGTTGTACCTAGATCGTTTATTGTTGTGAAAAGTGTACAAGTGTAGCATGATGGAGTGGTGCGTGTATTGGTGCTTGTTTTGTGCAGTTCTTCCGCCTGATTTGCTAGTTATTTGGACTGCTTTTTTGTTTCAACTGTCCAACTCTCATGCTAACCAAGAAACGTCATTCCCCCCTACCAGCCTGCTTGCCAACATGTGGAACCCATTTCTTCCATCCCCCATCCTCCTCACCCCTCCTCTCCCCCATTCTAGTACGGGCCTCTCCCTCCACTTGTTGACCCTACTCCATTCAGTCAAGCCCCTCACCACTCCCCCACCGCGCCTCTTTCTCGAATCTCCTATGGTCGAGAACAACTGCTGTCTGTTGCCCCAGCACCACTGGACCCCTCTGAAATAGAGGCCATCAAAGGAGTGGGAATTGGATACCATCTTCCACGGGTCCGGAAACACCGTGGTGGCCGGCGGAAACAGAGAAAGATCAGCACAGTGTGTGGTAACAGACCTGATTCGGCCACCACTAAGCTGCCAACGCCTGACATCAACCAACACTGGGTCGGTCGACACGCCTTGCCTGTCTACCCCTTACCTCCCTCTCACTGCCATCCTGTGGAACAATCCCTGAACTGTACAAATACTAGCTGTACAACCAAGCGTTCCCCTGACAACCTGATACGTATTCCAATTAGCAATGGGCCCTCCAGTACAACACAACGTAACGATTCCAACAGTCTACAACTGGCCCTCTTTAACGCAAGATCTGTTAGCGACCCACTGAAACGAGCAGAGATCCACTCTTTCATTACGGACAATGACTGTGATGTTTTCGTAATAACAGAATCCTGGCTTAAAAAACAAGGCGATGAAGCAAAGTGTGCTGACCTGACACCATCTGGCTACACACTCTCTTCCTTCCCCCGCCCTTCACGCGGTGGGGGGATTGCGCTCATCTCTAAGAACTCTCTGGCCAAGCATCTTTCTACCTCCACTGCCTTTCCCTTCCAACATCTCAGCTTTGAAGCAGTTCGCGTTACCCTGGCAACGTCGTCTTCTCCTGTCCACTTCATCTGCGTGTACCGACCTCCACCAAGCCGCAAAAATAAACTGACAGACGCTATGTTTCTCAGTGAATTCCCTGACCTTTTAGAGTACTGTAATAACCTTTCTGGAAAGTGTATTATATTAGGAGACATTAATGTTCATTTTGATACTCAGCATAACCCTGTAACTACTAAGACGATTAATGCTTTGGATATGTTTCACTTTAGTCAATCTGTTACCGAGCCAACTCATGAACGTGGCCACATTCTGGACTGGGTAATTTATAGACCAGATGATGATTTGCTACGCTCTACTCATGTCACTCAATCTCTTGCTTCTGACCATTTCTGTATTGTTTGTGAACTATGTTTGTCTGTCCCGTCTGACACCCCATCGTACAGACAGTCTCGTAATGTACGTGGCATGGACAGATCAGCATTTCAAGCAGAGTTGCGCGCGACTATCTGCCCTGAATCATGCCCCACGGTCAACAACCTTAACAGCGCTCTCACTCGCGTTATCGACACACACGCGCCGTTACGTCACCGCCAAGAGCGTGCCGATAGACTGGAGCCGTGGTACCCTTTAGTTAGCACTGAACTGAACTCTGCGAAGTCAGAAAAGCGTGTAGCTGAAAGAGCATGGCTTAAGACCCCCCTTACCGTTACAAAACAAATCTTCAACGCTGCGAAACGAAAAATAGCGAACATAGTGTTGACAGCAAGATCCTCCTTTTACACTGACCAAATAAACAATGCAGTGACCTCTAGTCGGCTGTTTTCTATCTGCAGCAAACTACTGGGGCGTGAAAAAAGCACCCCTCTCCCTACCACCCACCCTGTCAGTGACCTTCCTGATGTCTTTAACGACTACTTTGTTCAGAAAATCCAGCTCATCAGAAACGAACTTGATCAGGCTTCTTCCACACTTAGGCCTACCACCCTGCTAGACCAAATAGGAACAACATCCACGTTCTTGGAATTTCAGCCAGTTACTGCCTTTGAATTGAAGAAGATCATTCTAAAAGCTAAACCCACTTCCTGTCCTCTTGACCCTATACCGACGCCACTTTTCATAGAGTATCTTGATGAACTACTCCCTACTCTCACCCATATTGTCAACAACTCTCTGACATCTGGCTCCTTTCCATCTGTGTTCAAAACTGCCATTGTCAAACCACTTCTAAAGAAATCATCCCTTGACCCAAACACTCTCAAGAACTATAGGCCTATATCCAACCTCTCTTTCATATCAAAAATCATTGAGAAATTAGTTCTTCATCAACTCCTAGGCTATCTCAATGAACATCAACTCATCAGTTGTTCACAATCAGCGTACAGGCCATTTCACAGCACTGAAACGGCACTGTTGAAAGTAACTAATGACATTCTCTTAGCTCTTGACTCTGGTGACGCATCTATATTAACTCTTTTGGATCTTTCAGCTGCTTTTGATACTATTGACCACCATATACTCCTTAAGAGGCTTCAAATCACCTATGGAATATCAAGCACTGCTCTGTCATGGTTCTCGTCTTACCTTTCTGGTCGAACTCAGTCTGTCTCCATCAATGACTCATCTTCTGCAATGGTTGGCCTCACATGTGGGGTTCCTCAAGGCTCAGTACTTGGACCAGTCCTCTTCATCATGTACACTAAACCCCTGTCCGAGTTGATCACTTCTCATTCAGTTGATTCTCAGTCTTTTGCTGATGATACACAACTCCACAAGCCTGTATCCCCATCTACCATTCTTCCTTCTATATCTTCACTTGAATTCTGCATTCGCAACATCAAATCATGGATGCTACAAAACAAACTGAAGCTGAATGACGACAAAACGGAGGCCTTGTTCATCCACTCTCCATCTAGAAAACTTCCGTACCCAAAGCCTGATTCCATCTCTGTCTGTGACACTCAAATACCTTTTTCTCCTTCTGCTAGAAATCTTGGCTTCCACATCTCTCAAGATATGAGTGTTGACTCACAAGTTCAAACTATCTGTCGGTCAGCATACTGTGAGCTGCGTCGCATTGGTACGATTCGCCATCTCCTGTCTATAGATACTACTAAAATACTAGTCTGCGCTTTTGTTCTCTCTAAACTAGATTATTGTAATTCACTCTTGTATGGCTGCCCCCAACACCTCATTGACAAGCTTCAAAAAGTCCAGAACTCTGCTGCCAGACTTGTCCTCAAGGTCTCTAAGTATCATCATGTTCAACCACTCCTGATATCCCTTCATTGGCTTTCCATCAAAGCACGTATTGACTACAAAATTTCCACTCTATGTCATTCTTATTTCTCTGGAAATGCCCCTAGCTACATTTCTGACATGCTTTCTGTCTATACTCCATCAAGGCAATTGCGGTCATCTTCAGATTCCAAAATTCTCTGTGTTCCTAGTACACGAACAAAAATGTTTGGTGAGCGCTCCTTTTCCTTTTCGGCCCCATCAGTTTGGAACTCCTTACCACGCGAAATCCGCCATATCCAGTCCTTGCAATGTTTCAAATCAGCTCTCAAGACCCACCTGTTCAAGCTACATCACAACCTTTAGGCCACATTACTTCTGGACTCTATTCTCACACACACACTCCCCTCCCCCCATATTAGTTTCACTGTGTGTTGACTGCAATGTGTACGTCAGCTTTGTTGCGAGAGAGAGAGAGAGAGAGAGAGAGAGAGAGAGAGAGAGAGAGAGAGAGAGAGAGAGAGAGAGAGAGAGAGAGAGAGAGAGAGTGTGTGTGTGTGTGTGTGTGTGTGTGTGTTGATGCTTTGTTCAAATGATTGTATTTTGTATTGTGTTTTTTGGGTGGGGTGAGTGGTGGTGATGGTAACGGTGTGTGTGTGTGTGTGTGTGTGTGTGTGTGTGTGTGTGTGTGTGTGTGTGTGTGTGTGTGTGTGTGTATGTGCCGGTACGTGCGTGTATGTGTGGGTGGGGTGTGTATGTGTATGCCTATTTGCATGTGCGTGAGCGATTATTTCGTGTTGTTGTTGAATTTGTTGCTTCTTAATTTTTGTTGTTGTTAAGCGCATAGAGCTCCACATTGGTGGAGGAATGCGCTATATAAATGATTCACTATTATTATTATTATTATTATTATCAGGCCCATCCCATGCAATTTTCACAAGCGTTTTACCGTGAACAAAAAAGGTATGAGATGTAGTTTTTTTGCACAGGGTCCTTCTTAATAACAGTAATATTATAAGGTTTGCAAATCAAAACAGAATTTTCGGTGAGCGTTTCATTAAAAAATACGTTGTTCGTTGTTTGTGTTCGTTATTTGTTTTTAGTTTTTAGGTGGTTTTTTTTACATATAATAAAGATCTTTGTACACCCATTTAGATATTTTAGCTCGGCATACTCATGCTATCAGAAGAATGAGCTGCCCAAATCCTCAAACGTCAGAGTCTCAGTGACGGTTTGATATGTCGACTACCACTGTAGCAGTAACACTACAAAGTGCAACCATGCTGGATTTATTTAAGGGGGGGGGGGGCGTATTTATTTAGCACCGACAGTAGATGTTTTAAGAATAACCTCTCTCTCTCTCTCTCTCTCTCTCTCTCTCTCTCTCTCTCTCTCTCTCTCTCTCTCTCTCTCTCTCTCTCTCTCTCTCTCTCTCTCTCTCTCTCTCTCTCTCTCTCTCTCTCTCTCTCTCTCTCTCTCTCTCTTATTTATTTATTCACTTCATATGTCATTATTTTATAGAGGACGTGATGACAAGAAGCAGTTATTTATGCTTACTCAGTTTATACTCATTAAAAATTTCGAGTTCGAGTTCGAGTTCTCTCTCTTTTTATTATGTTTTGCTACAGTCGATCCTCAGTAAACCGACCACCCAACAGACTGGTCAAAGCTGTCCGTAATAGTCAGGTGCCCGCTATACTGAATCACCAAATGCAAAGGCAACACATAACGACGTGCATAATGAAAAATAATGGCTTTATTATTGTTAACTGTGTTGTATAAACATGCAACAAACAACATTCATAAAGACATATTAATGTTAACAAGCATGCAATAAAATAAATGTATTAATTATGCAAAACATTATATACATGTGCATTGTCATTGGTTCTAAGTGATACATCTAAGTGGGATCACTTGCTAATACTATTTTCTCTCTACAACAAAAACGAGGGGGCTTTTCACGACCATTTTATGCTCAAAGACGCGTATTACGTTTGTTTGTTTGTTTGTTTGTTTCTTTCTTTCTTTCTTTCAAAAGCAGCTTGTTTACCTTACTTTCAGCAAAACAAACAAAAAAATCCACAAGCTGTCGCTTGAGTAACTGTTAGCTTACTCTTGGTTATTTACGGCTCATTTGGACGAGTTCGGGAGAGAGAGAGAGAGAGAGAGAGAGAGAGAGAGAGAGAGAGAGAGAGAGAGAGGGGGGGGAAGAGAGAGAGAGAGAGAGAGAGGGAGAGATAGAGATAGAGAGAGAGAGAGAGATATATATATATATAGAGAGAGAGTGGTAGGGACGGAGGCAGACAGAGAAAGAGAGACAAAGAGAAAGACAGAGAGAGAGAGAGAGAGAGAAGAGAGAGAGAGAGAGAGAGAGAGAGAGAGAGAGAGAGAGAGAGAGAGAGAGAGAGAGAGAGAGAGCGAGCGAGCGAGCGAACAGGGGAGGTAACAAAGGGAGGAACATGGATACAAGGGGTGGAAGAGACACAACGTACAGGGATGCAGGGAAAAGGTATTCAAGACACAGCCAAAATCATAGACAAATGCACGAACAGACAGACAGGCAGACTGACTGACGGACAGACTGACTGACTGATAGACAGATTGACTGATAGATGAATTCCAAAAAGTGATCATCCGGACCCCTGTCGAGCAGTTTCTGTGGTGTTTTCATAACGCCATCTCCATCCGTTAAACCTTTCTGGCAGATTTCATACCAAAGCATCCCTCCTCCCCCCCCCCCCCAATCCCTTCTCCCTCACACCCCTCTCTCCTACCATACATCATTTTGGATATTGGGATTTGTGTTTTGTTGTTGGGTGTGTGTGGGTGTTTTTTTCTTCTTCAAATTTGAGTCTGACTGAAAATATAAACTATTTTAGTGTGTTTTAGGACGTAAGTGAAACGTATTTAATTATTATGTTTTCGTAGCCCGGGCACGTCTGTTTGGTTTGTTCTTCAATGAGGGCTCAAGGTGTTTATAGTGTGTTTTAGTGTATATTGAAGCATTGTTTACGATTGTTGTTGATTGATTGATTGATTGAGAGAGAGAGAGAGAGAGAGAGAGAGAGAGAGAGAGAGAGAGAGAGAGAGAGAGAGAGAGAGAGAGAGAGAGAGAGAGAGAGAGAGAGAGAGAGAGAGAGAGAGAGAGAGAGAGGGAGATAGCGAACGAGAGAGAGAGAAAGAGAAAAAAAAAGATAGAGTGAGATAGACAGATAGATAGACTTGCCCCGGGGGCGGACCTGCCCCGTTCTCCCCTATGCCTTTTGTGTCTAAAATGCCCCCTGACAGTCGAGATGCGTATCAGGTTAGGGTCGAAAATCATTAATTGATCTTGATAAATTTAAAGCCATTTTGTCACCCAAGAGAGAGAGAGAGAGAGAGAGAGAGAGAGAGAGAGAGAGAGAGAGAGAGAGAGAGAGAGAGAGAGAGAGAGAGAGAGAGAGAGAGAGAGAGAGAGGAGAGAGAAGAGAGAGAGAGAGAGAGAGAGAGAGAGAGAGAGAGAGAGAGAGAGAGAGAGAGAGAGAGAGAGAGAGAGAGAGTGAGTCATACAGTAATTGTTTGATTAATATGACCCAAGGAACCAAACGTTACATTCTAGAGTGAATCTTAATTACCATTGTCATAAGAAAGCTTTCATTAATGTTCATCGTTTTTATTAGTTGGTTGGAGAAAATTGGTTTAATGCAATGGAATGCATAATAGTAGGTTTTCGATAAAAAACAAAATCTATAAGCGTTATTATTTATTCGAATGTATCATTTGCTTTAGTATATTTTTGCTCTGTTTATTTGCGTGCTGATGGAATTTAGCTCAGTTGTTATTGATAGTGACAAGAAAACAACAACAACAAAACAACAACATCTAGATTCTAGATATACCCATTCATTTACTAAAATGATGAGGGGGGGGTGTGAACTAAATGGGGTGGACTTATTTGACAAGAGAAGGGAAGGGGGTGAGGGTGGCAACAAGGGCTGACATAAATGATATCAACATTTTCTGCATTGTGTTCCACCGCTTTCTTCCTGAATTCATGTAGGGGAGAACAGGGCATGTCCGCCTACTTTTCAGCTTTTCTTGTTATAAATGACAACCTAACTGAAGTAGAAGCTCCATTTGTAGACCAATGGTTAGGTAAAGGTATGGACAACGTACGTATATAGAAAAATCAGATATAGCACAAACGGCTTTTTGTGCATGCGGCTCGAAGTACACCCACCCTTACATAGGCATGCTTGCCCCCAGGCGGAGTAAGTCCAAGCTGGGGAAAGTCTGCCCCCTTCATGCTTATGCCTAGAAAATGCTTAATAAAACCCAGAATCACAGAGAATCTTCAATTACTAAGTACCCTTTCAATACCAACATTCAAAATTTATCTTCACATAAAAAACATGTAAACCGAAATTAAGTGATTTATTAGTTTTTAAAAATTATCAAAAATGGCATTTTTACTCTCAATTTTTTCTCAAACTGATGCACACTCTCCAAACTTACACAGGACATGGTGGGAAGATAGCGTGTGGCTATCACATTCACTAAGTGATTCTAGAGCAAAGCACTTATCAATAAAAACGAAATGGCGGACCTGCCCCGTTCTCCCCTACGTCTTTTGTGTCTAAAATTCCCTTTGACAGTCGAGATACGTATCAGGTTAGGTCGAAAATCATTAATTGATCTTGATCAATTTAAAGCCATTTTGTCACCCACCAACCCTCTTATTTTAAAAGAGCAACAATAAAAAAAAAATCCCCGCTGTCGTTTAATCTTGGTCGTAAATCGCGCCTCCGTTGGAACGTTTCAGGCAGAAGTGTTTAGGTGCGGTATTCACGAGCGCTTCTTAATAAACAGTTAACACGCGTAGTAACATGTAAATTAGTAGAAACAACCAACCATAATTATTGACCGTTTCTTCTAATTTACATGTAGTAACATGTAAATTAGTAGAAACAACCTACCATAATTATTGACCGTTTCTTCTAATTTACATGTAGTAACATGTAAATTAGTAGAAACAACCAACCATAATTATTGACCGTTTCTTCTAATTTACACGCTACTACCCGTGTTAGCTGTTTAAGACGCACTCGTGATTGTCGTACCTGGTGGTCTTTCAGTCTGATATTACATTGTTTTCGAACGTTTTTGTTCCATGTTGTTCAATCTTTGTGTCTTCCTCTTTGTCTTGTATGTCTCGTCTCAAATGTGCTCTCATCTCTCTCTCTCTCTCTCTCTCTCTCTCTCTCTCTCTCTCTCTCTCTCTCTCTCTCTCTCTCTCAGATGCATGTAGTTCCGTCGGTATGTTGTTGTACTGTGGTGTTTTGTTTGTTTGTTTGTTTGTGTGTGTGTGTCTGTTTGTTTGTTTGCTTGTTTGTTTGTTTGGAATATATATGTATATATTATTTTATTGGTTTGTATGTGGACCAATGGCCGAAGTACAATAAACCATTTGACGTCTGAAGTCTCTCTCTCTCTCTCTCTCTCTCTCTCTCTCTCGTGAAACATATATACGAAGATACTATTCAGAATGAAACATTGTGTTTTACGTCCTCTCGGTCACAGACACATATGGGACATTTGTAAATACAAAGATGGTGGGAACAATACTGGAGGCAATGCCCGGAGGCAGTGCAACACCAGTAAAGTCCCGAGTTTGTATTTATATAGATAGGTGTAGCGGTAACCACGCCTCGGTTAAACCTCATCGGCTATGGTACCGCCACAAGTGTATATTGCACAAGATACTATTCATATTTAGATAAGGCATATCTGATTCATATATTGCAGTCTGAAAACTTAATCCTAAGAAATTGGGCCATGCATATTGTTTTTTAGGTATGAACTTTTAAACGATTATTAAATGTGGTTTGTTTTTTATTGATTTAAACTTGCGAAATGAGTCGGTTTTATAGCGTGTTGTTGTATTATCTGAAGTTATTATATTTGTTCCTGAATTCAAATTGCCTCCCTTGAAATTGGTTGCTTTGTATCTGTAGAAGAAAATTACTTCCCTTTTATTGTTGACATCTTTATTCAATTTGAGGAACCTGTAGCCATTGTATACAGGCCGGTGGCCGTGCAATTACATTTTTCAGAGTTTCAGAGTTCTCTGTTTCTTTCTGTCTCTCTCTCTGTCTGTCTCTCTCTCTCTCTCTCTCTCTCTCTCTCTCTCTCTCTCTCTCTCTCTCTCTCTCTCTCTCTCTCTCTCTCTCTCTCTCTCTCTCTCTCTCTCATGTTTCCTCCCTCATTTTGGATGGCTAATGTAGCTATTGACATTAAATAATCAATGTGTCAGTTTGTCAATCTCTCTGTCTCTCTCTGTCTCTCTCTGTCTCTCTCTGTCTCTCTCTCTCTCTCTCTCTCTCTCTCTCTCTCTCTCTCTCTCTCTCTCTCTCTCTCTCTCTCTCTCTCTCTCTCTCTCTCTCTCTCTCTTTCTCTCTCTCTCTCTCAGATGCATGAAGTTCTTTCTTTCTCTCTCTCTCTCTCTCTCTCTCTCTCTCTCTCTCTCTCTCTCTCTCTCTCTCTCTCTCTCTCTCTCTCTCTCTCTCTCTCTCCTCTCTCTCTCTCTCTCTCTCTCTCTCTCTCTCTCTCTCTCTCTCTCCTCTCTCTCTCTCTCTCTCTCTCTCTCTCTCTCTCTCTCTCTCTCTCTCTCTCTCTCTCTCTCTCTCTCTCTCTCTCTGTAGTTCTGTCGGTATGTTGTTGTAGTGTGGAGTTTTGTTTGTTTGTTTGCGTGTGTGTCTGTTTGTTTGTTT
>CM065688.1:32611592-32614092 GCA_017654935.2 Phymorhynchus buccinoides
GTGTATAAATGACTTTTGCTTGGTGGGCGTTGATGACGTCTGTAGACGTGATTGATCTTCTTTTGTCGTATCCCCATGAATAATAACCAAGAGACAGCATCAGGATTGGAATCGTGTTCAAGGGTTATAAAAAGGATAATCATATAGATGAAAGGAAACGGCGAGTTTGATGAGTCTAGCCAGTTAATCATCATTATTTAAAAACACACATTTGTTACTCTGAATTCAATATGTGATACGTCATTTATAATATTATTATTTTTAATTTATTGTTTGATAATGTGACCCAATATATCAGTTTTGTTTTGTGTTGTATCCTCCAAACCCTCACCATGGAAAAAAAAAGGATTAATTAAACCAATCTTGAATCGTGTGTGTGTGTGTGTGTGTGTGTGTGTGTGTGTGTGTGTGTGTGTGTGTGTGTGTGTGTGTGTGTGTGTGTGTCTGTCTGTCTGTCTGTCTGTCTGTCTGTGTGTCTCTGTGTGTTTGTGTCTATGTGAATGTGTGCGTGTGCACACACACACACAACAAGGAGCTTAGATTGACCTTGACGTGCTATGACTTAATAGTAAATATCCTTATTGGTCTATTTACTGTGAATATGAAGGTTTGTTTTTATACGGTCATAAAGTGTGTGGGGGGGGGGACTGAGACAGAGACAGAGACAGAGAGTGAGAGTGAGTGAGTTAGAGGGAGAGAGAGAGAGAAGGGGGGGGGGGAGAGAGAGAGAGAGAGAGAGAGAGAGAGAGAGAGAGAGAGAGAGAGAGAGAGAGAGAGAGAGAGAGAGAGAGAGAGAGAGAGAGAGAGAGTATCTTTCTCTTTCAAGTAGAGATCGAAATTAGAAAAAACAGACGGGTAGACACAGACAGAGATACAGACAGGAACAAACCTTACACATTTCTTTGTTTTTAAGTTTTAATCAACAAGACTTCGAGCAACATAGGCCTAACTGCTTGTTAACCATAATTATGAAGAGTTCTGGAATGTACTTACCTATAGAGCATGAAAACGAATGAATGCCCTGAAGACTTAAAACGACAGATAAAACAAATATGTTTTGGAGAAACATTATGTTTGCTTGTTATTACAGGAATAACAATATTTCATAATGCGGCATAATGTCCCTCCTCTTAGCGGAAGTGGAGTCTTGGAAAGCAGCATTGTGTTTTCTTGATGTGAAGAGTTTCCTTTGAATAGCCGACCCTTCCTTTGAGAAGACGAATGGTGTTGAAGCGCACCTGAGATGATTGTCTGTTCAAATAATCCAATTTGAATTGCCTGTGTGTGTGTGTGTGTGTGTGTGTGTGTGTGTGTGTGTGTGTGTGTGTGTGTGTGTGTGTGTGTGTGTGTGTGCGTGTGCGCGCGTGCGCGCGCGCGCGTGCGCGTGCGCGTGTGTGTGTGTATGTATGTATGTGTGTGTGTGTGTGTGTGTGTGTGTGTGTGTGTGTGTGTGTGTGTGTGTGTGTGTGTGTGTGTGTGTGTGTGTGTGTGTGTGTGTGTGTGTGTGTGCAAACACCCCACACACACGTACAAACAAGACACGCATACACAATCACATACACATCTGTACATTAACACAGTCATACACACAAACACCCACACACAACCCACACGCGCTCTCACACATGCACGCACGCATACACACACACACACACACACACACACACACACACACACACACACACACACACACACACACACACACACACACACACACACACACACACACAAGCTGTAATCCTTTCCTCTTTCAATGACCTTTAAGCGGTAAGAAGCCCTCTTTAATCCAGCCCCGTTTCCCATAATGGGCATCTAACCCAGTTCTTACTTTCTGCCCAATCCTACCTTTGTTTTTAGAATACCTGTCCGTCGGTTGGTCTCTGTGCTTGTTTGGCAGTAGAAGAACATGTTTTTTTTAACGTCCTCCGGTCTGGAACAGACACATATGGGACATTAGTAGATATAAAGATGGTGGGAACGATACTGGAGGCAATGCCCGGAGGCAGTGCAACACCAGTAAAGTCCCGAATTTTTAACAATACAGATAAGTCTCTGTGTCCTGCTTAGCTACTTGAAGGCCTGCCTGCCTACCTTCCTGTTTCTCTCTGTGTCTCTGTTACTGACATTATGGAAGTGGGCAGATAATTTAAACAAAGGCAGCGGAACAGAGATTAACAAGGAAACCGGAAGGAGAAAACCCCCAACATATTCAATCTGTAAAGAGAGGATCGTGTAAGAGAGAGAGTGAAACAGATGTATGAAGAAGATGAGAATAATAATGATTAATAGTAAAGATCAATGAAGAAAAGAAATAATTTTTAAAAAAACCACCAGAACATGAGAGAGGACATTTATAATGTAACATGAGACAAAAATACAATCACACGAAACTTTACAATACTGACAGGCAGAAGTTCTGCACACACGCATTGGAAAAATCATCAAAAATGTAAATCAAATTCAAAATTAATTTTACTTTGGGTAATCCTAAATCATGCTG
>CM065688.1:32624092-32626592 GCA_017654935.2 Phymorhynchus buccinoides
GCTGGAATATTGGGTAATACCTGGCAAAACCTCCGTCGACGTTGTTGTGTTGCTTTTTTTAAATAGTAATCTTACGAAGGATACATGAATTCTATGTTTGCTTTGTCTTTTCTTTTCCTAAGGTCTAATTCTTACATCAAAAGTTGCTCTGAAGTCATCAAATACTTGCTCAAATTACCTGATCTCCCTCGTATATTAGCGTTTTGTTGTTAGTGTTGTTGTTTTGGTTTCTTTATTTTTGCCTCTTTTTTTTTAAAGCACACTGTTTGCTTTTTCTATTAATGATTTGTCTTTTGGAGCAAATAATCTGACTATTGCATTCATGTTCAGAACAGGAATGCTAAAGCTTTACGAGGCCACTCTGGTTTGCTGGTTTTAAACAAACGCAAGCTTAGTTAGCGCTTGTCCAAGGTTCGCACTGTACCAGTGCTTTTTAGTTGATTGAATAGATCAATTTTCAGATAGATTTTGATTCATTTGTGTCACTGAAATATGATTTTGTTAGAATCCTTTTTACGAACACCTGTGCCTTTCACACACGCTCTTAATTTATTGATATATGTTATTTATTTATTTTCTTTCTTTTTTCACGCTACAGACGGAATAATTGGTGAGTATGCTTGCATGGCTGCTGGTTTGCATTCCCTCACCACTGGTTTTGTAGTTGTCCTGCATGACACTTGATCATGCTTGATGTTTTGTTTTGTTTGTTGGCCAAATTCAGTTCACTGTTAGTACAATTGGTTTCTTTCTCTCTTTGCTGTGGCTTAGTAACTCTACCTTTTCTTCTTTTTGCCTTTAGGTCTTTGCCCCTTTTTGATTTGTTATGTTTGTTTTTTAAAGTGTTGTGAATTGTTTCGGTGTAAGCAAATGAACCATTCTACCGTATCCTTAGAAATTTAGGCTTGTTCTGTAAGTGTATCTATAGAAGAGACGATCTGGTTATTTTGATTGAGTGTCGTGTTCATTGTCTGTGATTGTTTTCAGCTGCAATGCACACCAACCTGAACACGAAGCATCTGAGGTCGAAATCTTTCTAGAAAGGAAGTTTTAATTTGCAGTAATTTTATCCATCATCCTTCAGCAATGTAGTTAATCATGTTTTTAAATGTATGCCCCACTTTGGATTACCACCGTTTCCTGTTTGTTTTGCAAAAGTAACTTGATGTTTTTCATACGATACGAGACATCGAAAACTACCAGGAAAATGCGTTTCTGTCTTGGCTAGAGTGTCTGTTTGTCTGTATGTTTGTAAACGTTACTTTAAATGTTGTTGTTTCTATATTACAAAAGACAGTTGTTTTGGTAGAAGATTAGCGTGTCATTCTAGAAACAATTCGTTGACATTTGAAGCTAACATATGTCATCATTTGATATATGTTTGCTTTCGTGGGAGGTGTCTTGTCTTGAGTCTGAAGACACATAATAGAAAGTGATCTTTCATTTACATTTTTGGAATCAATTTTAATCACGCAGGCTGCACATAACTTTTGCAAATAATTTATTTTGATGTTTGTATAATCATAAGAACATTCTACCTGATGAAAGGAAATGTTTCAACGTACAACTGCAGTTGTTTTGCAATTTATCTGGGCCAATCATTATTACATGCTTTGTATGGCATGGATGTTAAGAGAGTTTGAGAAATGTAAGCACATTCGGTGAATATTGTGTACTTTGAGTTAATTTCTTTATAGTTTGAAATGTTCATACGACGCTGTGTTTAGGGGTTTAGGCGGAGGGTGGGGTGGTGGGGGCGGTATTCCCTGTCATATTCCGTTTGAAGCATGGTATGGCTTAGATGATGAGTGCATGACCTGTGTTGCTGTCATGTGGCCACATTCACTACATCCCCTTGCATTCTCCCCGCACTGAATTTGGTTGTGATGCGTCCTGGCAAATGCGTGATCGAACCAGTCGACCTTTTACATAGTATGATCGATGGGTGAAAATGATGTTTTACGTCCTCTCGGTCATAGACACATATGGGACATTTGTAAATACAAAGATGTTGGGAACAGTACTGGGTACAATGCCCGGAGGCAGTGCAACACCAGTAAAGTCCCGAGTTTTTAAACAATATAGATAGGTGTAGCGGTATGATCGATTATTCGTGCTGAAGATTATTATCAAACTGCTTATTTGCATTGCTGGGGCCTGTCCAGATAAATGTTGACAAAGCCTTGGTATCATATTGGGCATTGCGGTTGTTCAAATTGGCACTCTGCATGTTTATTTTCTTCGGTGTCATCATTATCATTGTTGAAGATAACATTGGTTTGTGTGTCGTCCTCTCCACCATTGTTGATGTGTACTGTGTGGGTGAAGGGTCATAAAGGCCAACTTGGCACATTCTTTTTTTTTAGAGAATGATGCTTTGTTTGTTTCCCTTTGGCTCTGATCCACGCATTGCTAGATGATTGGTATCGTAGTCAACTTTGGTGGAGGAGAGTTAATTAGAAAGAGAGTTATCCCCTTTGTTCAATTTTGTTATCTCCTC
>CM065688.1:32629092-32634092 GCA_017654935.2 Phymorhynchus buccinoides
TCTCTCTCTCTCTCTCTCTCTCTCTCTCTCTCTCTCTCTCTCTCTCTCTCTCTTTGTGTGCGCGTATAAGTTGTGTGTGTGTGTGTGCGTGTGTGCGCGCGCGTGTGTGTGCGCGCGCGCGCGCGTGTGTGCGTGCGCGCGCGTGTGTGTGCGCGCGCGTGTGTGCGCGCGCGTGTATGTGTGTGTGTGTGTGTGTGTGTGTGTGTGTGTGTGTGTGTGTGTGTGTGTGTGTGTGTGTGTGTGTGTGTGTACGTACGTACGAAGATTGGGTTCTGATTACGCTTTCAAGTTTAAACGTAACCCTTTGCTCTAAAACAAAACCCAACAACAAAGCAATCCGGATACTTGTAGCCTTATCTCATAATATTGCATCGGTCTTTACATATCCTCCTCTTCTCGTCTGCCTGAAACATTGTTCACAAGATTTTATACCCTTTTAATTAATAGGCCTACACCCCAAGCAACGTAGCACAGTTCAACCGGTTCACTTTCGAATAGTAATTAAATGTTTCGTTGATGAGAAAAAAAAGAGATTTAATAACTGAACCTTTTCATTCACTGACTCAAACCAAACAACGCCCACCATTATACCGAAGGATGGTAGGCTCCTTTTCCCTTTCTCTTTGTGACCCCATCAGTGGTCGCTGGTGGTCACTCCATCTTTGTTTCCCCTCCCTTTCTTCCCTTTGTAGCTATCCCCCTGCCCGGGAACTACCCGCATACCCCCCCCGCCTGTCTTTCATCCCATAGAAGTGCGGTCGGGTGTGACCGGGTGTTATTGATTCCCCCCCACCCCCAGTCTTTTCCATCTGACTTTAAAGACCCAGTGACGCACCACGATTAAGTCCCTTGGGGTTTTTTTTCTGGGTTGCTGCGACCCACATACAATTTTCCCCAACTTCAAATTGAGGCTGCTCTTTGAACTGATGTTTCGGTTTGAATTTGGGGCCATTATATATTATGGGAGTCAGACTTGGTCAAAACAAGATTTCTTTCCAGCTATAAGAAGGGAAAACACGTGAAACCCGTGATTTTGACACGTGATCTGGTGGGTCTTTAAGGGCATTCTCATTTATTGTCAGTTTGCATCTCATATCAATCTTGCAACGAAATTGTCGTATATAATACTGTCGTTCATAAAATTGTGTCGCAGCGACAGTATTTCCTGGGAAAAAAGTATCGCTGAGCAACATTATTTTATAAAAAAATTGAAGCGCGACAGGATTTCACAAGAAATGTCCATAAAATGGCGTCGCTACCTAAAAATAAAATCGTGTCGCAGTGACAGCATTTCACCGTCGCTGTGAAATATTAACGCTACGACCATATTTCACAGAAAATATTAACTCTAGCAGCAACATTTCACGTGGAAATGTGTCGCAAGCGACAGTATTTACTGACTACAATATTTCACAGTGTCCTGTCGCAAAATTTGGAGCGACAGTATTTTAAGGCATGAGACAATATTTTATAGGACATTTTTCGTGAAAATTTGTCGCGCGACAGTTTTTTTCAGAAAATAATATCGCTGCAACAGTATTTCACGTGAAATGCTATCGCTGCGACACGATCCCACGGCGACAGTATTATATACGACACCAGCCACACTGCATACGATTCGACCCCAAGGCGATCGAATTGTGACATTTGTTAGGACTGATTCTCGTGAAATTATACTGTCTAACCAAATCTGATAAAATCGTAGTACAGTTATGTTCACTAATAATTATGTGTAGTCCCCTGTGCATGAATCTGATGAAATATCTGTATTTTTGTATGAGACATTTTATTTTGGTTCGTGCATTGGGGTCTAACTGAGTACAGTGAGCGAAAATACTGGAACTATTTTCAGACGGAAGTATCTCACGTGACTCATGACTCACAGACATCGTCACAATCGCATCGCATCGTATACAAGCGTGGCGGGCCCTTTATGGTAGTTTCTATGTTAGTAGTCAGTAGTCACTATCGGGTTTTTTGGTGTTCTGTGCCTGTATTGTGTTCTGTAAATAATAGCCACAGATTATTAGTCCGTCACCAAGACGGACTATTGCGATGGGCTGGTTATTTGTATTTTTTTTTCTTTTTCTTTTTTCTGTCTGTCCCAAGGATATCTCCCGAACCGCTTGACCGAATCGCGTCAAATTTTGTGTGAAGGTGTGCCTCCTTAATAGGAAGAGATCGGCGCAAACCATTTTGCCGTCGTGACCTTGACCTTGACGTACGACCTTGAAAACCGAAAATCTATTTTTAGCCATATCTCGGGCACCGATCAACATAGGATGTTGAAACTTGGTATGAAGGTGGTTTGGCTTATGCCCGTTCTGATGATGGCATACCAATCAAGTTAAGGTCAAGGTCAAGGTAAAAAAGATCGCTGGAGCCTGAAAATCGGAGGGTCATTTTTTTCTCCTCCTTCTGTCCCTGTCCCAAGGATATCTTTCGAAACGGGTTGACAGAATCACGGTATTTCAAATGTGGTGTGCTGGTTTGTCACCATGAGAGGAAGGCATCCGCGCAAACCATATTGCCGTCGTGACCTTGACCTTGGCGTACACGACCTTGAAAACCGGAAATCTTTCAGGGGCCATGGCCGGAATGAACGGGAAAAAAAGAGAAGAGAAGAAGAGAGATAAACTCCACACAGGAGAGCCGTTAGGGTTCTTCAAATTGGAAAAAAAAAGTGTACATATCCTCACAATGAAGGTTAAATTGTGCATTGGCATGACGAGGTGGGAGGGTTACTGGGTTGGCGAGTTGAGTATACGCGCTCAAGG
Source organism: Phymorhynchus buccinoides (assembly GCA_017654935.2). Taxonomy (NCBI): domain Eukaryota; kingdom Metazoa; phylum Mollusca; class Gastropoda; order Neogastropoda; family Raphitomidae; genus Phymorhynchus; species Phymorhynchus buccinoides. The sequence continues at coordinate 32,631,870 of CM065688.1, forward strand.
TCAAGGCAGGGTTCGGGTGATCCGGGGCACGATCCGTTAGGGTGAGACGGGAACAGTGGTAGGCGGTCTAACGGAAGTTTGGAGGGGGTCGAGGGAGGGAGAGGGGGGGAGGGGGGGAGAGGGGGGGGGAGAGTTTAGAGAAGCCAGAAGGGGGACAAGAGGTACTTGGGGGAAAGGAAGCGTCAAAGGGGGGGGGGTCATGGGAGAAGAGGGAAGAAAAATCCGGGGGGGAGGGGGAGGGGGCGACCTTTGTTAAGGAAGGGGATCTTCTATACCTTTGGACGCTTTCAGTGACAGTGGTTGGGTTCCGGGGGTGGATAAACTTTTAAATGAAGGGTAAAGTAGCACTTCATTGATACTTCTGGGGGGTGGAAAAATCAGGTATGAGAAATTGGAAGTGAAGATAGGGGGGGGTTAATTCGCACCACCCCCACCCAGTAGGGGCTGTCTATACCCCCAGGGGGCACCTACCCCTCCTCTCACTTCTTCTCAAACGCACCAGTTGGGGTCGCTTTGCTTGAGATTGACATGTGTGTGCCATTGCGTTGTTCACAAGCGAGGAAAGGGGGGGGGGGGGGGGATGGAGTAGTTACTAATGCACTCGCAGGGGAGGGAGTTTATAGGCCTCCAAGAGCGCTGGATCGAGGGGACGACATGTATGTGTTGATAGGCACACGATAAAAAGAGGGACAGGGGGGATAGGTAGACGGACTCGGCACTAGACAATAGACAAACAAGAAACGGCAAAGATCCATAGATAGACAGACAGATGGGGTCCAGATAATATGTGGGAGGGTGATACCCTAGAGAAGAAAACATACGAGCATAAATTATCACCATGCTGACCTTGACCTTGAAGTGTGACCTTGAAAACCGAAATTTCCTTCTTTGCGCTATATGTTTCTTCTTCAAGCTGTATCTCCTGAACTAGAAGACAGAATCCCTTCCAAACTTTGTGTCAGGATGTGACACTCTACGGGGTGGGGTGCAAGTGCGTGGCATTGCTGGTGACGGACATGTCTGCCGCTTGGCGACGCCCTTGTTTTGTTTTGTTTTGTTGTTGTTCTGTTTCTCTAAGGCTATGACACTTGCTTTTTCTTTTGAACTGTGTGTGTGTGTGTGTGTGTTGTGGGTGTGTGGTGTGTGTGTGTGTGTGTGCGTGTGTGCGTGTGTGTGTGCGTGTGTGTGTATTTTTGTGTGTGTGTGTGTTTTTGTGCGTGTGCGTGTGCGCGCGCGTTGATGAGTGTGTTTTTGATTGTGCGTTGTGTGTGGATTGTCGTATGTGTGTATGTGTGTATGTGTAGGTGTGTGTATGTGTGTGTATGTTGGTGTGTGGTTTGTGGGTGTGTATGTGTGTGATTATGTTATGTGTGTGCGGTTGTTGGGTGTGTGCGTGTGTGGTGTATTGTGTGTGTGTGTGTCCTGAGGGGTGTGTGTGTGTGTGCGTTTTTTGGGTGGTTGGTGTGTGTGTAGGTTGAAAAGGCGTAAAGAGGTGGGGGGTAAGGGTGGTGGTGTGGTGTGGTGCGCGCGGGAGAAAAGGAAAAGAAAAAAAGAAGGGGAGGAGGGGGAAAAGGGGGAGGAAGGGGAAAAGATGAAAAGGGGGAAAAGAAAGACGGGAGAAGGGGGGGGGGGGAGGGGGAAAGGGGAGGGTGGTAGGGGGGGGGTGAGGGGAGGAGGGGAGGGCGCAGGAACCAACAGGTGGGCTGGGGTGTGTGGAGAAAAGAGGGCATACTCAGCGGAAGACTGTGTGACGAGAAGAGGAGGGGACAGAGGAGTCTCCGTCCAGAGCTCTCATCTCCGATGCTCGGGGACTCACGTTCTCATGCGTTCATCTCAAGCTCAGGGAGGGGGGGGGGAACGGGCGTCGAGGGGGCTCGAGGACTCTGGAGAGGGAAGTGCGGGGTCAACAAGAAAATAACTAAGGTCGTCTCTGAAGGAAAGCGACCTAGGCTGGGGAACCAAGGGGGAGCAACGAAAGGAGATCAAGGAGAGGGGAGGGAAAAAAAAAATAAGGGTAGAGAGGGGTGGAAAAGGGGGTTGTGGCTGAGGGAGTAAGTAAATAAAAGGAAGGGGGGGATGAGAGATGAGAAGGGAAGCAAGAGAGGGGTCAGAAAAAAAAACCACAACAAAAATCGGGCTCAATTGGGGGAGGGGGTGTCGGTCGGAGCTGGACAGGGGAAATCGGGGGGGGGTAAAAAAAAAACAAATCAAATAACGGGGGGG
>CM065688.1:32641592-32644092 GCA_017654935.2 Phymorhynchus buccinoides
ATGGATCTCAGCATACATAAGTGAACTCAACATGAAGCTAAATGGATCTCAGTATGCACAAGTGAACTCAACATGGGGCGAAGTAAGCAGTAACACAAAAATCCTCGGACATTGCTTGGTGAACCATAGCTGAGATGCCTGACACAAGGAAATGACGAGGCGCATGCACTCACGCACATTGTGGTTGCGATTTGGGATGATTGGCTTGCCTAATTAAGGGCTGCCATTGCCACCAATTAAACACAACTTTTAACATGTCTCGAACAAGACAGCTGGGCAAATCGAGCCGTTGATGTTTTGTAACTTTTGTCGATTTTCTTCACATAAAATGTCTCTCTTTTGTGAGGGAACTATGCACTTAGACAAGTTAGAGGCATACTTTTTTGGTTTTTTTAATTTTTAAAGCACTCCACTGTTCGTTGCACTCTCGAGAGAAGGGTTTTGCGGTATAAAAAAATGTCCCAAGTATTGCGACAAAGAACTCGGTTTAGTGAGCGCAAGCTGATGTAGTTACTCTTAAAATTATAAGCTTTTGTGGTGTGTTTTTTATATTACATTATGCATTAAAGAATTAATGTAATTTAAAAAAAGAAAGTTTGGGTTATAACACAGATTTTATGGTTTCCCTAGAATCGTTCCTTTTGTATGCCTTGTTACACTCATTCCCCCTGTTTGCTTAGTTTGTGCTGTGTGTGTGTGTGTGCGTGTGTGCGTGTGTGTGTGTGCGCGCGTGTGCGTGTGTGCGTGTGTGTCTATGTGTGTGTGTGTGTGTGTGTGTGCGTGTGCGTGCGTGCGTGCGTGCGTGCGTGTGTGCGTGTGTGCGTGCGTGCGTGCGTGCGTGCGTGCGTGTGTGTGTGTGTGTGTGTGCGTGTGCGTGCATGCGTGCGTGCGTGTGTCAGTGCGAGCAGGACTCTGAGGGACAGGCAACTGGGTTTAAATGCCACAGGCTAAAATGTTTCAACACCTGCAACAGAATTCCGTGGGTGTTCAGCAAATTGTGCTGAATTTTTTTTACGCGTCTTTTGTTTTCACCAAAATGAGGATGTTATCTCTGTTTATGTTTCTCTTTGTTCTACTGTTTCTAATAATGATGTTTCTCCGGCTTCCGTCTCTTTCTCTGTCACTATATCTCCCTGTCTCTCTGGCTGTCTGGCTGTCTTTCTAATGATATTGCTCCGGCTTCCGTCTCTTTCTCTGTCACTCTATCTCTCTGTCTCTCTGTCTGGCTGTCTAATGATATTGCTGGCTGTCTCTTTCTAATGATATTGCTCCGGCTTCCGTCGTCTTTCTCTGTCACATCTCTCTGTCTCTCTGGCTGTCTGGCTGTCTTTCTAATGATATTGCTCCGGCTTCCGTCTCTTTCTCTGTCACTCTCTCTCTGTCTGTCTGGCTGTCTTTCTAATGATATTGCTCCGGCTTCCGTCTCTTTCTCTGTCACTCTATCTCTCTGTCTCTCTGTCTGTCTGGCTGTCTTTCTAATGATATTGCTCCGGCTTCCGTCTCTTTCTCTGTCACTCTATCTCTCTGTCTCTCTGGCTGTCTGGCTGTCTTTCTAATGATATTGCTCCGGCTTCCGTCTCTTTCTCTGTCACTCTATCTCTCTGTCTCTCTGGCTGTCTGGCTGGTCTTTCTAATGATATTGCTCCGGCTTCCGTCTCTTTCTCTGTCACTCTATCTCCCTGTCTCTCTGTCTGTCTGGCTGTCTTTCTGATATTCTCCGGCTTCCGTCTCTTTCTCTGCTGTCTCTCTGGCTGTCTGGCTGTCTTTCTAATGTCACTCTATCTCTCTGTCTCTCTGTCTGTCTGGCTGTCTTTCTAATGATATTTCTCTTCCGTCTCTTTCTCTGTCACTATATCTCCCTGTCTCTCTGTCTGTCCGTCTAATGATATTGCTCCGGCTTCCGTCTCTTTCTCTGTCACTCTATCTCTCTGTCTCTCTGGCTGTCTGGCTGTCTTTCTAATGATATTTCTCCGGCTTCCGTCTCTTTCTCTGTCACTCTGGTCTCTCTGTCTGTCTGGCTGTCTTTCTAATGATATTGCTCCGGCTTCCGTCTCTCTGGTCTCTCTGGCTGTCTGGCTGTCTTTCTAATGATATTTCTCCGGCTTCCGTCTCTTTCTCTGTCACTCTATCTCTCTGTCTCTCTGGCTCTGTCTTTCTCTGTCTCCGTCTCTTTCTCTGTCTCTGGCTGTCTGGCTGTCTTTCTAATGATATTGCTCCGGCTTCCGTCTCTTTCTCTGTCACTCTATCTCTCTGTCTCGGCTGTCTGGCTGTCTTTCTCCGTCTCTGTCTCTGTCTTTCTCTGCCTCTCTGTCTCTCTGTCTGTCTGGCTGTCTTTCTAATGATATTTCTCTGGCCTCCGTCTCTTTCTCTGTCTCTCTGTCACTCTGTCTCTCTGGCTGTCTGGCTGTCTTTCTAATGATATTTCTCTGGCCTCCGTCTTTTTCTCTGTCTCTCTGTCACTCTGTCTCTCTGGCTGTCTGGCTGTCTTTCTAATGATATT
>CM065688.1:32659092-32671592 GCA_017654935.2 Phymorhynchus buccinoides
GAACAATCCCCTGTACCCAGGTTCGAACTCGGGTTTACTTGACACGAGGCGAACGCGCTACCACTGTGCCACTCTACAGTTTCAGCAGTTCCTAACGTTATCAGTTATTGTGACTTTGCTGTTGGATATTGCTTTTATCCTTTCTCGAGAGACCTGTTTATCCTATGAGGTCGAAGACCGAATAGGATAAACATCAAGGTCTCGAGAGATAAGATAAAAGCAATATCCCACAGCAAAGTCATAATAACGATTAAATACCGATATTTTACCTCTTTCAGATAAAATCAGCTGATAATCAAACACTGACATGTGTGTGTGTACATGTACGTGTGTGTGATATCCATTACAATGACATATTCTTCTTTCACTTCAATCACCTTGGAGTTATTGTCATTTATCCAATGACGAACTTTCAATGATGACGTAATTTCGGTGATTGCGTAAGTTCACTAACATGACGTTTTATGGCGTCCCTAAGAAGGCTCTATGTGCAGTGCCACTGCCTTGAGTATTTGGTTGTTATGCGCTATTTTTATCATTTGCAATTTCACTAACAGTTGCTGTTAACAATTTTTTTTCAATGTAAAATGTTCATCAGAAACAACCTTTTGCATTTATTGGGTTAAGGCATAGGGTTAGGAGTATGTTTAGGCTTTTTGTTTTACTAAACATCACTTGATGCAAATAAAGAAAATATGGCTTGAGTACTGCAGATAGTCGGATGCGAGTGTACCTTGATATGTGAGAATGATAATGATATGTCAAGATACATAACTGTGACGTCAAGTTTCTAATAGCAGCGGTGTATTCTTACACGCGTTTGCACTAAGCCTATGGGTTAATATACGCAAATGATATGTCAAGACATTGTTTTATATCACACGCTTCCAGGCCTCTTTAGCGCTACTTGAAGATCGGTATATTGCCTCATTCATCCACGACGTGGCTTGATGCAAACAACCGTTATTGATAGCGTAAATGCCCAAATACTGCTACACCATGCTGTAACTAAAACCATAATGATTCACCCCAGTTAAGCCTACCGACAAGCCGTAACCACCCCCGCTACGTCTGTAGGCTTTCGGAATCAACAAGAGATAATGGATGAAAGTGACCCGCGTTGTGGAAAGAAGTTTGGGAGGGTCAGCCAGTACGAGTCATGTTGTGTGGTTAGAGATCGGTTACATTGTAATTTTAGGCCTGTACTTTCCGTCTGCGCGCGTGTATTTAGTACGCGCGCATGTGCACCCACACACACGCACGCACGCACGCACGCACACGCACACGCACACACACACACACACACACACACACACACACACACACACACACACAACACACATACACACACACACACACACACACACACACACACACACACACACACACACACATACATACACATACACACACGCGCACATACTTACACACACGCGCGCACACACACACACATACACATTATTAATGTTACACACTTATGCAGTTTGCATACAGGTACACATACAACAGACTGAAAATGGATAATGGAATAAGCAAAAAAGAAAAAGGAAAAGAAATATTATAGGACATAATTCAACTCCGATTATTAGAGTCACCTAGATTGGAACGAAAAAGAGAAAAACAGACACTTCTGTTTCCTTCTGACAAAAAGGTCATTCGTTTACCAATTTGTTATTGCAAAAGACAATAGGTTGACGGTTTTTAGAAGTGGAAGAAAGGAACGATGGAAGAATAACTAGAAGGCAATAATAGAATGCATTGTGCATGTCATGTCATGTCATGTCATGTGTGTAGGCATAACGTTATTTTCGGTGTCGCTTTTAACCCTTTTACCGCCAGCCATATTTCAGCCAAAACATTTCCATTAAATTTACCTGGGTAGAGAACAAAATCCATCTGCAGTATTGGGGATTCTTCTGTGACATATATAAAATAAGGTCTATCCTTACTTCCCAAAACTAAGACAATAGGGTCTTTGGATAACAGACCCCAATTTGATGCCTTTTAGTGACATGGGTGTTAAAGACCACCCACGTCACGTGTCACGTTCCGTCTTATGCTAGGAAGATTTGTTAAAATTGTTTACCAGCTATAAGAGGGAAAACACGAGAAAAACGTGATTTTGACACGTGACGTGGTGGGTCTTTAAATCAACGTGGTGCTAAAATGCGACTTTGGCGGTGAAAGGGTTAACAATGGAATAAACCCTTTCACCGCCAATGTCACATGTATGCACCACAATGGCTCAACACCCATGTCACTAAAAGGCATCCAAAGACCCCATTTTCTTAATTTTGGGAGGTAAGGATAGGCCTAATGTTAATACATGTCACAGAGGAATTCCCAATATTGCAGATGTTTTTTTCCTCTACCCAGTTAAGCTTAATGGTATATTTTGGCTGAAAAATGGCTGGCGGTGAAAGGGTTAAAATGAACTTGGTGACATAATTTGAAACTTGAAAGCACTTGGGTTGTTTTTTTCCCTTTTGGTTCATTTGCTGATGGGTTTATTTCCAAACTGTTTCAACCCACCAACGCAAACACTCCTTTTTCCAGCGCACCCCCACACTTCTAGACTTCCTGAGCTTTTTTCTACCAGATCAGGCCTATCTATTATGCACATTTTGGTTAAAACTTACCCAAAGCGGAATCTGATGTCCTGTGAGTATCGCGTTACAAAGTTGCTATGAGCGCAACACACCCAAATCGACGCTATAATAATTATTATGTTTGCAAATAGATGTGCGAGTACACGATCGTATTGTCGTGAATGTTGTATTCAGATTAGATGTAACTTACCTGTTTAAGAACACTCCTTTCCTGATTCTTATTTTGACATTTATACATAGGTGCGTGGATCATGAGTGTGTGTGTGTGTGTGTGTGTGTGTGTGTGTGTGTGTGTGTGTGTGTGTGTGTGTGTGTGTGTGTGTGTGTGTGTGTGTGTGTGTGTGTGTGTGTGTGTGTGTGTGTGTGTGTGTGTGTGTGTGTGTGTATGTGTGTGTGTGTGTGTGTGTGTGTGTGTGTGTGTGGTGTGTGTGTGTGTGTGTGTGTGTGTGCGTGTGTGTGTGTGTGCGTGCGTCGTGTGCGCGCGCGCGCGCGTGTGTGTGCGTGTGTGCGTGTGTGTGTGTGTGTGTGTGTGCGTGTGTGTGTGTGTGTGTGTGTGTGTGTGTGTGTGTGTGTGTGTGTGTGTGTGTGTGTGTGTGAAAATATGTATGTGTGAGTCTGTGTGTATCTGTGTGCTCGAGCATATGCGTTCGTGTTCACATGTGCATGTATTGTGCATGATTGTGAATGTAAGTATTCCTCGAAGCACAAACGTTGCATGGTTTTTGTCTTTCACCTGTATGTCCTGTCCTACGTTCTCTAACCCTCACGCTGTCTGCACCAACAAGATCGTCTAGAATCTGAACACTGATTGCACCATTCTGTTCAAGCTCCGTGCATCTCAGTCGTGCTCTGTGGGCCAGTTGATGAGGAAATACTTTCCACACAGTAACGACGGCTACTGGCTGATTACCCGGGTCTCACTGGCATGCGTACTTATGGATTTATGGAGGAATAACTAAGTGCTACAAGAAATCACATATTATGTGACCTAGCACCACGAAAGGGACATTAAGTGTCAAAATGACCATTCTGAGATAATGGTACAGCTAAAAGCTTGCAAATTATATAAGAACCATTCTTGTAACGGTTTCCGTTTTAGAGTTATAAGCATCTAAAGTTGGTAGGGTGACTGTCGGCCTTTTTGAGAAATCACAGTCTAAAGTTTAGCCTAGCTGAAGAACATGCATCAACCTACTCATTTTAGAAACATTTTTTGGAGTATTTAGAAACAATAACAAGGATTGTCCTTGATAAATATGAAAGATATGTTAGAGAGCACGAAAATACCCATAACTCAAAATTGATAAATAATAAGATTTGTGACTTTGCAAGCCTGTTGTGAGAAACTAGCCCAGCGACGTAATGTCCCTTTCGTGGTGCTGGGTCACATGTGTGATCAGGTAATGCCAGGGGAAACAACCCATCAGCAGAAGCCTCAGGTGCCATTTTCTCCATCACAGGAGGTAACAAATCATGGTCTGGGACAGATGGGTCATTCAGAGCAAGAACATAATAACGGACGTAACTTACTCAGCTGACAGTGCGCAGTTGAGGTTGTTCCAGAATGAGGATGAATCAGCTAGAAATAATCCGCAAGAGCAGTTAGGTGGTTGAGATGTTTTGTGTGTTGTTTTTCGCTGTGTCTGTGTTTCTACATAGCGATTTAATACTCCAAAAAAATAGATGATTTTGACAAAAAAACCAGATGCTTGTGGCAATAGAAAAGACCATCTAACCCTAACCCGATCCCTAACCCTAACCCTATCCCTAACCACGGAAAGAACCAAGAACTAGAGCAGGAGGGTGTAAATCTACATATTTGCCGATAAATCGATATACAAAGCCATGCACTTATACTATTTTTTGGCTGGAACCATTCCTTTTTTTGGTTGATAAATTTTAAGTCTTCTACATATGTATCAACATGAACGGTCTCTGACCTATCATGTATATTATATGCCCCACATTTTAATAATTATTCCTAACCCTTCAACCTACTCTTTATCTGAACAAATACTAACGTTGGCCCTGACATTCTTCTTCTTCTTCTTCTGCGCTCCCAGGTCATAAGGCCATAATGGGTAAGGTACGTATGTATGTGTCCGGTTTTCAGTTTTCACTGGTCTCCCCGCTGCGTACAGCCGACACATTCTGATTCCGGAGGACCTCAATTAAAGATTGGAAGATATTTTTTGGAAAAAACGCAGGAGAATGGGCCAATAAGTCAGAAAGATGGTAGATGATAGAAAGCAAAAGGAAAAGGCAGAGTCGAAGAGAGTGAAAGACAAGAGGAAGCTACAAGCACATAACTTCCAGAAGGTGGAGGAACTATTTTTCCGAAAGACCCCCCGGTATCCCCACGGGGAGAGACTCGTGGAAGGGGCGGGGTCGTCCAGCTCCCCGTATGGAGGCACGAGGCATCCACCCTTGCCCCCCAGGCCCTGACATTAACTTATAATTTAAAAAAACCCATTCTAGACATTCCAGACATGATTAAAACTTGACACATGGCTATCTTATACTTTACCCCCACCCCCCCCCCCCCCCCCCCCCCCCCCTCCACCCCCATTCAAATGGTTGCATTGAAAATGTTAACTGAGAAGCAACGTCCTGCCCTTCTCGGGAAAGGAATAGGGTTAGGATCAGCCTAGGACTATTTTCATAAAACTGAAAAAAGCAGATTTTGAGATTGAGAATCGTAAACATGAGTGGGGTGTCTAAAGTTCAAGGTTGAAAAAAACCCCAGACCTGGTCGAACACTGCTACGTTTGGATATAGATTGACCGACAGAGATCGAGCTATAATCTCTGCGTAAATACATTTTCATAGAATACTTTAAGCAGAGCAGCTCTCAAGAGATTCCTTTCCACTAGGTTTGTATTAAGCTCGGATTAATGGATCTAATCTAAGTCAGAAGAAGAGAACTCTCTCACAGCAGGTTTATTATTGTCCCAGCCAGCTTTGATGGATTAGAGGATATTCAAAAGGAATCATACCACAATCACGTTTTCTGATGCCTTCCACCGTTGCTTTAATACGTTGGGGATTTATCTGTCAGAACTGATATTGTACTGACTCCATTCTTCTTCTGTTTTTAAATTGCTGTGAATGGGTATAGTCTATAAGTTTTGTATGTACATTTAAAACCATTATACGCGTAATAACGTATTTAAAATAGGTACACCGTTAGTATGGGTGGTATGCTTACAGTGATGTGCAAAATTGCTCGCGTACTCTGAATAAAAGATCAGCTTTGCGACTGACAAAGTAAATTAACGAGGAGCGTCCAGAAAGCAAACAATTTACTTCAAGAAAATAAGTAATCTTGTTTGTCTTTCTTTGTTATTAGTTTTGTTTGCCACTCACACAAGCATTAAATTGCCATGTAAATCACACACACGTACATGTACACACACACACGCACACACGCACGCGCACACACACACACACACACATACACACACACACACGCACACTCACACACACACATACACACTATCTCTCTCTCTTTTCTCTCTCTCTCTCTCTCTCTCTCTCTCTCTCTCTCTCTCTGTCTCTCTCTCTCTCTCTCTCTCTCTCTCTCTCTCTCTCTCTCTCTCTGAAAATCCGTTTAACGTCCTCCGGTCTGAAGCAGACACATATGGGACATTAGTGCATGTACAGATGGTGGGAACGATCCTGGAGGCAATGCCCGGAGGCAGTGCAACTCCAGGAAATTCCCGAATTTGTAACGATACAGATGTATATAATTTCTCTCTCTCTCTCTCTCTCTCCTCTCTCTCTCTCTCTCTCTCTCTCTCTCTCTCTCTCTCTCTCTCTCTCTCTCTCTCTCTCTCTCTCTCTCTCTCTCTCTCTCTCTCTCTCTCTCTGATGAAAAAAAGCCATATTTTGTGCTTATTTAGTTATCCTCAATAAACATTCGAGTTTCATTCGAGTTTCGAGTTTTCTCTCTCTCTCTCTCTCTCTCTCTCTCTCTCTCTCTCTCTCTCTCTCTCTCTCTCTCTCTCTCTCTCTCTCTCTCTCTCTCTCTCTCTCTCTCTCTCTCCAAAAACAAAAACAAACAACAAGGAGAAAATGGAAAAAAAATCATAGTGTTAACTCTTCAGTGCTGTAGGCTCTCGGGGCCTCTGGTTAGCGATCGATCAATCGATATCGTGAGTGCTGTGCTTTTCTCGTTAAATAAAGGCTTTGTCACACTGGGTGGGTGACTGTTGGGTTCTTGCGGTGTTGTCCCCCCCCTTATATAAGGCTTGACAGATTAAATCATCCATGTTAACAAACACCCTAATTAGACAAGGCAATCTCTTTGTTTCCTTAGTTTTGTTGTTGTCGTTACTGGTGTTGTTTTGTTTTGTTTTTACAGTCCATCGTGAATTATAGACACTAGCGCAACGCCGAGTACCGGTAACGTCTAGTACCGGTAACGCTAAGTACCGGTAACGCTGAGTACCGGTTTCGCCGGATCCGCGAAATATTATATTATTACTTATGTCTCTCTCCCTCCTTCCATCTTCTTCTCTCATCCCGTTCCACCCCGTCCCTCGCTAAAGTAATCTCCGCTATCACTCGGCGCGCGCGCAGTACTGAGGGCGCGCGCGCAGTACTGAGGGCGCGCGCGCAGTACTGAGTTCTTTCTGTGTAAACTGTTTGTTGTGGACGGCTTGAAATGCCGGGTCCGCGCAAATGTAAATGGGCTCATATCGCGCGCGTTTATGAATGGATGCTGTTGAAGCTTTGCACCAAGATAGGTTTGAACATTATTTAAGTGTTTTCTCACGTTGTCTTTCCCTCACAGTACTTTTGGCTAGCAATAATATGGTTTTACTGACGATCTGAAGAAGTTGCCATATCATTTCATTGCCTTCATTGTGATGGTTTGTGAGGAGTTCTCCATGCTGTTCTAGTATTGGTGCAGGCTCTCATTATGAACTCTTTGTTCCCATTCACGCGTGTATGACATTTTTAAGACCCTGCAGTGCCATCTCGTATCCTAAAGCCTTACGATAGTAAGACTATGCCTATTAGCGACATTTTAGAATATGTACATAACAAATGGATGAGAATGCAATCCCTTGCACTTTGACTATTGTTGTTTCTCTTTTTTTTTTTTTTTTTTTCTTGTTTTCTGGGGGGGGGGGGGGTGGTGGGGGGGGGGGGGGGGGGGGGGGTTGGGGGGGGGGTTATATCGCAGGGATGTAGGGGGCGGGGGGGGGGGGGAAGATATGAGAGAGCCTTGTTAGGGGCAATCAAATCAACAAAATCAATATTTATATCGCAGGACTGCTAGTACAGGCGTTGCGGGAGAGAGAGAGAGAGAGAGAGAGAGAGAGAGAGAGAGAGAGAGAGAGAGAGAGAGAGAGAGAGAGAGAGAGAGAGATTCGAAACATTTTAAACATTTGTTTATTGAGGGAAACGAATAAGCAGACAATGGGCTTGTTTACATATTGCCCTCAAAACAAAAGAAGAAAGGCATAATTAAAACTTCAATTTATGAAAACTGAAAAATTGAGGGAAAGGGGGGGGGGGGGGGGGGGGCAAAGCACACAGGGGTGGGGGTGAGGGTTGGGGTGGGGGGGTTGTTTACATATTGCCCTCAAAACAAAAGAAGGGGGGCATAATTAAAACTTCAATTAATGAAAAAAAGCAACAGGGGGGGGGGGGGGGGGGGGGGGGGGGGGGGTGGGGGGGGGTGGGGGGGGGGGGGGGGGGGGGGGGGGGGGTGGGGGGGGGGGGGGGGGGGGGGGGGGGGGGGGGGGGGGGGGGGGGGGGGGGGGGGGGGGGGGGGAAAAAACAAACAAAATCCTAACGCATTCAGGGGGGGCACCCACCCACCACCAGATCCAAATCTCGCGCACATCAGAGAGGGAGAGAGGGGAGGAGAGAGATGGAAGAGAGAGGGAGAGAGAGAGAGGGAGAGAAGAGAGAGAGAGAGATTTTTTAGAGAGAGAGTCTCGCGCTCATCAGAGAGAGAGAGAGAGAGAGAGAGAGAGAGAGAGAGAGAGAGGTCGAGAGGAGAGAGAGAGAGAGAGAGAGAGAGAGAGAGAGAGAGAGAGAGAGAACGAGAGAGAGATTCTTGTACCCCAGCTAGAGACTTGCTCTGTGTGTGGGCAAGAGCTTTTACTAAAGCTTTAGTGGGGGGGGGGGGGGGGGGGGTGACTGATATGAAGGGGAATAAAAGAAAGCCCAACTGGCTGTTCCCGTTCTGTAGCCAGCTGGTTGGGAGGGAGTTAATTCAACCTTAACCTGATCACATCATTCCAGACGGATGCCTACATTGACAGATATTCATTGATTTTTTTTTTTACGGGGGTGGGGGGGGGGGGTGAGTGGGTGGGGTGGGTGGGGGGTGTTAGGGGGGGGGGGGGGGAAGAAGATAACACTCGAACACTCGAACACTCGAACTTTACTGTCATTAGCTAACAAGCTCTAGTGACAGGGGTGGGGGTGGGGTACCATATTCATTTCTTACCAATAATATAACACAAGAAATTAAACTAAACAAAACACAAGAGAAATAACGGTACAATAATCATTTGAAAAACCAACAATCTCAGCAAGTGCAATAAGCACATCAAAAATTAAGTGTTTAAAGTATCCAAACAATATCCCCAAATTACTAAGGACTATCCACATATTCATCTATTATTTATCTCTTACTGGACTGGTCATTGAAAAATATAATTAATACCGTTCAGTAAGACCATAAGCACAATAAGCAATGAAGGAATCATAGGCCCTACGTGTTGTCGCCTTGTTTCACATTTTCTTGTCCTTATTGACCCTGCCTCCGAGATGTATTTTGCACGGGAGATAATTATATTGTTATTATCAGATTTTAAAATCTCTGTCAAATTTTTACTTCGTGCCTCTCTAGTATTGAACAATGGACACATTTTTGAGAGAGAGAGAGAGAGAGAGAGAGAGAGAGAGAGAGAGAGAGAGAGAGAGGGAGAGAGGGAGAGAGAGAGAGACTGGACACTGGACGTTTTTATTGACAATAGCTTTTTACAGCCTTAATGCCAAGGGGGTGCATTAGATAACAAAAACATACTAACGGCGAACGAAAGGATAAGAAACAAAACTTATAAACATAATGCCTGAAATGAAAGAAAACATGTATTTTAGTAACTGTTTTAATTTAATTAACAGCAATCTTTAAAGCAAGAATTCACACACACACACACACACACACACACACACACACACACACACACACACACACACACACACACACACACACACACACACACACACACACATACGCACATGCGCGCGCAAGCGTGCGCGCGCACTCACACCTAACATAATATATCTATTGTTAATTTGATCATCCAACTTCGATCAATGCTCCACATATCCCGCATGTCTAATCCTATTAGTGTAGTTTATAATATCTCGAGAGATAGAGAGCGAGAGAGAGAGAGAGAGAGAGAGAGAGAGAGAGAGAGAGAGAGAGAGAGAGAGAGAGAGAGAGAGAGAGAGAGAATGCGAATGCGATGCGAATGCGAATGATTTATTCAAATAGGCCAAGGCCCCTTATGAAGGGGTAGTGAACAAACAAAGATCAACAGCCATAATAAACTTAGTAATCCATCAAATAATAAAAAATGAATACAAATCATCATCAATAATCTAGTAATACATGATACTAATGTCGCTACATATAACAATTGCTTCAGTCAGATGGCAATTAATATCCAGTCAAAAACATGGCAGAAGAAGGACTATGAAATAGCAATGTCTCTAAATTTGAAAGCTTTATACATAAAAAGGGCTAGATTCCGAATATCACTTTCTTTCTTTGAAGCTAAAACAACAATGTTAATTTAAACGCACATGGATTACGAATATATTTTTGTGGGATAAAAAAATTTCGAATATCATTTAATGCAGGGCAACGCAGAGTAAAATGCAATTCATCTTCAGTGCACTCTTTACACAATGGACACATAAGTTCAGCATTAGTTGACACTCTATAACGATAATAACGCACAGCTAACTCTGAAATACCCAACCTAACTCGAGTGGTTATAAACTTCAGGTGTTTATCCATACTAAGCATAATATACGGTTTTACTTCATGAGTATGACAAAAGGTTCTGTACATATTAAATCTACCACTATTTAGACATCATGCCAATTACAATCAATTAAGCGTTGTCGAAACATGTGTATAAATCTCCTTACATTACCGACTCCCTGGTTTAACCACACATCAGCAAACCCATATTCACATAAACAAGTACGTACATCTGATACCCAGTTTTTCTTACCCCTGTCATCTAAATAATACAACATTTTATAAGCCATTCGAGGAAAACGGTGATCATCCATTTGCAATAATTTAAACCAATAGCGAATACACTGAACAGCAGAATTAATATAAATTGGGAATCTATTAGTTTCTCCATATACTAAATCATTAGGCGTACGTAACTCAACCCCCAAAATTTCTTTATAGCAAATAAGTGTACAGATTCACAACAAATAGCAGCTTTATTCAATCCCCATATTTCTGAACCATATTGTACTATAGGCTGTAACTGCGAATCAAATATTTTGAAAAATAAATGTAAGGACACACCATCAAGCTATGAAAGCCGTTTTAATACACATAATAATGCATTTTTCGCCCTACTAGCCAGATCTCTACAAGCAGAAGTAAAACTTAAACGTGTAGATAACAGAATACCTAAATACTTATATACATTTACAACAGGCATGAGGTTACCATCATAGGTCCATCTTTCTCTTGCCCCTAGATACCCACCTTTTCTAAATACTATAATGTTACTTTTACTCATATTAACTTTTAACTGAAGTGCTGAAGCAGACCGTTGCAAACTATTGAGCTGAGTTTGTAAACCAACTACGGTCTCAGATATCAGAGCAACATCATCCGCTAGTAACAAAATAAACAAAGCAAAAGCATCACAGGAAAAGTTAGCACCATGTCGTCAATTTCTTATTACCTCTAAAGCCAATTCATTTAAAAAAAGAGAAAATAATAAAGGGCTGCATACAGAGAGAGAGAGAGAGAGAGAGAGAGAGAGAGAGAGAGCGTGCACGTGTGCGTGCGCGCGCGTACCTTTGGGTCTTTGGCCACCGGTTCTGAACTTCTAGCAACCATACATCATCCACTAACCCCGACATTCATTCTGACGTTTAAGTTGTTTTATATTGAGGGGTCGGGTTGTTGGTTGGTTGGCTGGCTTAGCCGATTCATTCGCTCATCATTTAACAGATCTTAAAAACAAATTAGACAATTTTGAGGAAGATTATTGCTTCCATACTAACATAAGTATTCAGTAATAATTAATTAGTATGCAGATCGGTTTACTTGTTTCATTATAGGTTGTACTCTTTAAAAAATTAATAATGATAATAAAAAGTTTTAAATTGTAAACTGAAAGGAAATTGCAGGCTAAAGGCTAATTAAAAGCCTATATGCCATGTATGATATGATATGATATGTATCAGGAATCGATTCGCAGAATACTAAATGAACTGAGATCCGGATTGATACACGGTCTTCTTCTTCTTCTTCTTCTTCTTCTTCTTCTTCTTCTTCTTCTTCTTCTTCTCATTCTTCTTCTCCCCCCCCCCCCCCTAGGCCATATGGCCATAATGGATACGGTTAATATATGTGTCCGGTTTTCAGTTTTGATTTCGGAGGAACTCAAAGGAGAAAAAAGTATTTGGAAGATCTTGTTGAAAAAAAGGCATGAGAACGGGCCAATAAGTACGAAAGATAGTAGATGATAAAAAGCAAAGGGAAAAGGCAGAGTCAAAGAGAGTGGCAGATTACAGGAAGTTACAAGCACAGAACTTCCAGAAGTCCAGAAGGTGGGGGAACTATTTTGTTTGCAAAAGACCCCCCCCCCCCCCCCC
>CM065688.1:32676592-32681592 GCA_017654935.2 Phymorhynchus buccinoides
AATAAACTGTTGTTCATAACCTGCATTCTGACACAACCACACAACCCCAAAACCATTTTCAGTCAGCACTTTTTTTTATAACATAAAATGCCCAGTTTTCATGGCCATATTCCATTTGATGCAACATCATATTATATGCTTGTTTACAAATTCGGTTATCAGACAATTTTACGAATTTCAACCAAGATTTTATGCATTTTGTATAGGATCTTATATACAACGGGTAGCTTCCTGTTTCACCATATAACATCTTATTTGAGGCATGAACTGGAACATTAATGAAACGTTTGATGCCATATGTGTGCACCCTCTCCATTTTTGTGTTGTTATATAAACCCCAAACTTCAGCAGCATATGTAAGAATTGGTTCTATCTGTGAATCAAACAACTTAAAAAATATTTTACAATCAAAGCATTTCAATTTTCTTAGTGTTTTAAATATTTCCATTGCACCTTTTTTTCCTTTACGGCACATTTCATTCCAGGGAAGCGTAAGACTTAATTTAGTTGTAAACATTAAACCCAAATATTTGTAAGAATTCACAACTCTCAATTCAAAATTTCCATAACACCATTTCTCTCGCACAGATAAGTGACCTCCCATAAGAAATACCATGACATTTGTTTTTTCAAGGTTGACTGTCAAGCCCAGACGGTCCGATTCATCTTTTAGATTATCTAATTGATTTTGTAAGCCCCAAACAGTATCAGACAAAAGAATAATATCATCAGCAAAAAGTAATAAGAATATTTCAACTGCATTTGAAATCATTTGAATACCATGCTTTCCTTTCTTGTTTAATTCAGTCGCTAACTCATTAATAAATAGAGAAAACATGTTTGGGCTTAACAAGCAACCTTGCTTCACACCGCGGGGGCAGGAAAAGAAGTCAGTATACTGAGAGAGAAGAGAGAGAGAGAGAGAGAGAGAGAGAGGAGAGAGAGAGAGAGGGAGAGAGAGAGAGAGAGACTAGAAGAGAGGAGAGAGAGAGAGAGAGAGACAGGACAGACAGACAGACAGACAGACAGAGACAGACAGACAGACAGACAGACAGACAGAGACAGAGAGAGAGAGAGGAGAGAGAGAGAGAGATAGAGAGAGAGAGAGAGAGAGAGAGACGCTGAACGCTGAACGCTGAACATTTATTGTCATTACCTCAAGGGTCTGGTGACAAGGGGGGTAAAAGGAATAACAAAGTTCGGCCAATCACACAATCATCATGCAATAGAAAATATATAATAGAAAATAGAAAACAAATAGAACATAACGTGAATTGGTACAATCATAATCATTAGTTTATGTATATTCACTATTAAGAGTTATTCCGCTTCTTTCAGACGCACCCTCTGCGCCTCAGCTATGAATTTAGCCACAGATTTCAATAATTCTTCGTCATTAGACGTTAAGAGGGAAGCAACATCCTTTCTCTCAATTATTTGAAAACTAGAAAACTTACATTTCACTCGTACATCATTATATGTTTTACAGTAAAAGAGAAAATGACATTCATTATCCACACCTGATTTGCATAAAGGACATAGCGTTATTTCACTCGTATGTGGTTCGAACCATCTTTTATTAGCCATAAATCCAAGTGTACGTAACCTAAACCTAATAAAGCTTACCCTATGCCAATTGTCTGTAATGATTTCAAGATATTTTTCTGGCTGAAATACACTTTTAAATGAGAAGAACCATTTATATTTTTCCTTACATTCCAAAATTCCAGCATGCCAGTTCTGCTTGAAACAACAAATGAGTCTGTCTTTAAATTCTTTTATAAAATGTTGGTCATTTCCGACTCCCTGGGACAACCATACTATACCAAATCCATGTTCTGACAAAACCTTTTTAACTCTATATGCCCAATTCTCTTTATTTAATTCTAATTGCAGAAGCAACATGTCATAGGCTTGTCTACATACACGTGACTGAGGTAATCTTAATAACTTCAACCAATATCTTATAGATTTTACAAATGTTCTTATATATAAAGGATACCTTCCTGTTTCTCCGTATAACATTGTGTTTGATGAATGAATTGGCGCATGTAAAAACCGTTTGATGGCGTATGTATGCACTCTTTCTATTTGCACACTTATATTCAGTCCCCAAATTTCTGAAGCGTACGTAAGCAGCGGCTCTATTTGGATATCAAATAACTTCCAAAATAAACGGCAATCTATACTTTTAAGTTTTTTCAATGACTTCACAATTTCAATCACTCCTTTCTTCCCTTTTCTAGCAAACTCATCCCAAGTATAATTTAAACTTAATTTTGTTGAAAATATCATTCCTAAATATTTGTATGTATTAACTACTTTTAAATCGTCATTCCCATAAAACCATTTATCATGTGCTGATAGGTGCCCACCCATTCTAAAAACCACAATATTTGTTTTATTTAAGTTAACAGTTAATCCTAATCGATCAGATTCCTTTTTCAAATTATTTAATTGGTTTTGTAATCCTATGACAGTTCCAGATAAAAGAATGACATCGTCTGCAAATAATAACAAGAAGATCTCAATCACACCTGGAATAATTTGTATTCCATGCCTTCCATTCTTTGATAATTCGATTGCCAGTTCATTAATAAACAATGAAAATAATTGAGGACTTAATAAACAGCCTTGCTTTACTCCATTAGGACAATTAAAGTAATCAGAACATAAATTATTAGCACGCACATACGCTAGCACTTGATCATAAACAGCGCGAACAGAGAGAGAGAGAGAGAGAGAGAGAGAGAGAGAGAGAGAGAGAGAGAGAGAGAGAGAGAGAGAGAGAGAGAGAGAGAGAGAGAGAGAGAGAGAGAGAGAGAGAGAGAGAGAGAGAGAGAGAGAGAGGACGGGGAGGAGAGATATTTGTCAGAGACGAGCAGACCACCACCAAATGTAGTTAGCATTATGTCTGGGGTCTGGTCTGTGCTCTGAATACTCGTGAAAGCTTACTTTGAATGTACAGCGATATAAACAGAGTGGGAGTGAGAATTGATTTAGTCGAAGCAAAGATGTAGCATATTATTCCAATGTGACTATGTCACCCCATTACAAACCTCTCTCCCTTTGTTTATAAATCCCCTCTCTCTCTCTCTCTCTCTCTCTCTCGGCCTCTCTCTCTCTCTCTCTCTCTCTCTCTCTCTCTCTCTCTTCTCTCTCTCTCTCTCTCTCTCTCTCTCTCTCATCTCCCTCTCCCCATTCGCTCTCTCTCCTCTCTCTCGTCCAATTTCTCTCTCTCGTCTCTCTCTCTCTCTCTCTCACACACACACACACACACACACACACACACACACACACACACACACACACACACACACACACACACACACACATACATACCTACATACACACATCACACACACGCACGCTCACGCACGCACACAGACACACACACACTACACACACACACACAGACACTCACACACACACACAGACACACACACACAACACACACACACACACACACACACACACACACCCACACACACAGACACACACACCACACACACACACACACACACACACACACAACACACACACACACACACAGGATAGGAGCACCACTGCACACACACACACACACACACTTTCTCACTTCCCTTCTTTCTTGATTGCAAGAAATATCATTTCGTTAACTCTATACTCCCTTTCACCCTAATATAAACCAGGATCATATCCCCCTCCCATTACCCCTCCCCCCACCCCACCCCGCCGCCATTCCACACCCGTTACCCTTTCCACTGTGGTGGGCATAATATTATTTTAGCTAACATTTGATAGTGTTAATTTATGTTCCTCCTAACCTAATTGAATTATATATTTATAAGAAAATCACATCAGCATGATTTGATACCAGTGCCAGCGTTGGCACTGTATTCCTTCCCTCCGAGCCTCCAGGGGGGGGGGGGGGGGGGGGGGGGGGGGGTAGGCGTGGTGTCTCAGACTCTGTTTTATAACAAGACAACCAGAGAGTCTCTTCAACTAGTTAATTAAAACTTCGTATATAACTCAGCCTTCTGTTAGTGTAGTGAAATTAGGTTTGCTGGCATTGGTTTCTGTGGTTTAGTCTACAACTTCCAGTTCTTATTGTAGGGAAAAGGCTGTTGGTGTGATTTTTGTTTTGGTTACATGTAATGTATAATTCACATGGACTCTGTGGGTTTTGGTTTGAATGCTGTTTATTGGAAAATGTTTGTACTACATGTAGTACTTTTGTTCTAATCCGCTTGGATGCACCCAGTTATTTTGTGTCTGTGTCTCTCTATGTCTGTATGTCTCTCTCTCTCTCTCTCTCTCTCTCTCTCTCACTCTCTCTCTCTCTCTCTCTCTCTCTCTCTCTCTCTCTCTCTCTTTCTCTCTCTCTCTCTCTCTTCTCTCTCTCTCTCTCTCTCTCTCTCTCTCTCTCTCTCTCCGTCTCTCCCTCTCTAATTATCTATCTATTTATCTTTCTCTCCCTGTCGCTCTCTCTCCACGCACCCTGCCATGTGTTTGTCTATATATATAGCTTATGTCACTGTTTCATCCGTTAAAGCCATGCGTGCGCACGTTATAAAAAAGATTACCCCCCTCTTGTCGGTTGAGATACAAATGATAACCACAAATGTAAAAAAACCTAAAACATAGCACTAGGACAGTTAAACCGTTCGCATTCTCTAGTCATCTAGGGCCACCTCTCTCTTAACCCTTTCACCGCCAGCCATATTTCAGCCAAGAATTTCCATTAAATTTACGTAATTTTTAGTTGGGTAGAGAACAAAATCCATCTGCACTATCTGGGATTCTTCTGTGACATATATTATAGTAAGATCTATCCTTACTTCCCAAAACTAAGACAATAGGGTCTTTGGATAATAGACCCCCAATTTGATGCCTTTTAGTGACATAGGTATTAAATCGCTGTGGTGCTAAAATGCGACATTGGCGGTGAAAGGGTTAAAACAACCTCACTATTAGGCTACATCATGTAACTCAACAAATCTCATTTCTTCTTCTTCTTC
>CM065688.1:32691592-32696592 GCA_017654935.2 Phymorhynchus buccinoides
TTTTTACTATCATGCTTACTTTATGTAGTAGAATGAGAGATCCGTTTATCTATGATTTGAATCAATGACGAGATGTATTCCAATTTTTGTTATTTGATGGATTGCTGTAAGTTAATAATGCTTATTGATCTTTTCTCTCTCTCTCTCTCTCTCTCTCTCTCTCTCTCTCTCTCTCTCTCTCTCTCTCTCTCTCTCTCTCTCTCTCTCTCTCTCTCTCTCTCTCTCTCTCTCTCTCTCTCTCTCTCTCTCTCTCTCTCTCTCTCTCTCTCTCTCTCTCTCTCTCTCACTCTCTCTCTCATTGTCTGGCTGTCAGTGTGTGTGTGTGTGTGTGTGTGTGTGTGTGTGTGTGTGTGTGTGTGTGTGCGCGCGCGCGTGTGCGTGTGTGCGTGTCCGTGTGGGTTTTAAATGTGCACACTTTTTAAGTTGATGTAATGAATGTTAATGATAATTATTTGGTTGGTATAATTTCGTTTCACATGTTTGATTAATGTTCTTTCAGTTACGTTGTATTTCTGTCATGTTGTTGCCCCTAACCTGAATTTATTTTGGAGATATTAATGTATACTTGAACTTGAACTTCAGTAATACATGGCCCTACAATGCCAGAATGTTAATATGAAAATGTAGATAAGTGTAAAAACAAACCCATACATAGTATGCGACAGCAGCAATATTTGTCCCGCGTTAACACGAATGATGGACGGAGAGTTTGAACAATTTACAGATTTAAAACCAGTGGTGGTTTTGTTGTTGCTTTGTGTGGCACAGATGCTAGTGATCTATTTGACACGATCTTGTTGCAAAGAAGCTAAACTGGTCACTGGTCATTAAAATCGCAGCCTGTTCTATTGTATTATCCTTATCATAACTGGCTTGTGTTGCTTTCCTATCCGGATAATGTTGTTGTTGTTTACGAATCCTTACTAAAAGACCACAGGGATCATCACGACATCCGAAGCACTTGAACACTATGGTACAAATGTATCACCTAGGGATGAGAACATTACGTGTGTGACCGTTTTTGACTACTCCGCCACATGGGCAGCCACACTCCGACTTCGGGTGATCCGGATATAAAAAGCGTAGTAATGAATTTTGTAAGCGACAGGAGACTTTGGATTTGAATTGGGATTGTTTATTTATCAGGATTGAATTGTGACGCTTTTCCTCTCTACGGACTCGACGTGTGTCCAAAGAACTACATTTCTTTCTTTGATGTTTTGGGTTTTTTTGCCTCATAATTGCATGGTTCTCTTGGCTTGCGCGCGCGTGTGTATGTGTGCGCGAGCGCACGTGTATGTATGTATGTATGTATGTATGTATGTGTGTGTGTGTGTGTGTGTGTGTGTGTGTGTGTGTGTGTGTGTGTGTGTGTGTGTGTGTGTGTGTGTGTGTGTGTGTGTGTGTGTGTGTGTGTGTGTGTGTGTGTGTGTGTGTGTGTGTGTGTGTGTATGTATCTGTCCGTACGTGCGCGCGCGTCTTAATTATCTTTGATGCTTCGCCGTTTATCTTTCTATGTTGCTATGGTATGACTTTGACTGAGTCTTTGTTGTTATGATTTAATAACCCAGGGATCTCATGGCCGGTGTGTTGATGTATAATAATGACTGTGGTCATAATTCTTCGAGTTCTCTGGTGAGGTCATTTGTCTTTGGAAGATGTTGATCTTTCTAAAGGTAACAAGTTAGAGATAAAAACAAAACATGCACTATTGAAATTACATTGTATTCATGCCCGTTTAAATTGTCATTCCAATGGAGAGAAAAACCCCGCAATGTTATCCCCGTATCATCATTTTTCCAGCCTCATCTTCAAGGAATGCTTATCTATATATATGACCTAGTACCACGAAAGGGACATTAAGTCGCGGGTTAGTTTCTCACAACAGGCTTGGAAAGTCAAAAATCTCTTTTTTTGGGTCAATTTTGAGTTATGGGTATTTTCGTGTTCTCTAACATCTTATCTTTCATATTGATAAAGGACAATCCTTAATATGGTCTCTAAATGGTTTCATAAGTGCTTTAAAACGAGTTAGTCCGTGCATTTTCTTCAGCTAAGCTAGACTTTAAACAGTGTTTTCTCAAAACGGCCGACGTTCACACTGCTAACTAAATGCTCGTACCTTTGGAACGGAAAAAGATACAAGAATGGTTCTTGTGCCAGTATAAAGAGAATCGTGTGAAGTTTTCATATGTGTAATTTTCTCAGAATGATAAGTTTGACACTTAATGTCCCTGCGTGACATATTGTCTGAGTCCTCCTCTTGGACTGTTGTTAGTCCACGATCAAATCACTTAATGTCCCTGCGTGACATATTGTCTGAGTCCTCCTCTTGGACTGTTGTTAGTCCACGATCAAATCACTTAATGTCCCTGCGTGACATATTGTCTGAGTCCTCCTCTTGGACTGTTGTTAGTCCACGATCAAATCACTTAATGTCCCTGGGTGACATATTGTCTGAGTCCTCCTCTTGGACTGTTGTTAGTCCACGATCAAATCACTTAATGTCCCTGCGTGACATATTGTCTGAGTCCTCCTCCTGGACTGTTGTTAGTCCACGATCAAATCACTTAATGTCCCTGCGTGACATATTGTCTGAGTCCTCCTCTTGGACTGTTGTTAGTCCACGATCAAATCACTTAATGTCCCTGCGTGACATATTGTCTGAGTCCTCCTCTTGGACTGTTGTTAGTCCACGATCAAATCACTTAATGTCCCTGCGTGACATATTGTCTGAGTCCTCCTCTTGGACTGTTGTTAGTCCACGATCAAATCACTTAATGTCCCTGCGTGACATATTGTCTGAGTCCTCCTCCTGGACTGTTGTTAGTCCACGATCAAATCACTTAATGTCCCTGCGTGACATATTGTCTGAGTCCTCCTCTTGGACTGTTGTTAGTCCACGATCAAATCACTTAATGTCCCTGCGTGACATATTGTCTGAGTCCTCCTCTTGGACTGTTGTTAGTCCACGATCAAATCACTTAATGTCCCTGCGTGACATATTGTCTGAGTCCTCCTCTTGGACTGTTGTTAGTCCACGATCAAATCACTTAATGTCCCTGCGTGACATATTGTCTGAGTCCTCCTCTTGGACTGTTGTTAGTCCACGATCAAATCACTTAATGTCCCTGCGTGACATATTGTCTGAGTCCTCCTCTTGGACTGTTGTTAGTCCACGATCAAATCACTTAATGTCCCTGCGTGACATATTGTCTGAGTCCTCCTCTTGGACTGTTGTTAGTCCACGATCAAATCACTTAATGTCCCTGCGTGACATATTGTCTGAGTCCTCCTCTTGGACTGTTGTTAGTCCACGATCAAATCACTTAATGTCCCTGCGTGACATATTGTCTGAGTCCTCCTCCTGGACTGTTGTTAGTCCACGATCAAATCACTTAATGTCCCTGCGTGACATATTGTCTGAGTCCTCCTCTTGGACTGTTGTTAGTCCACGATCAAATCACTTAATGTCCCTGCGTGACATATTGTCTGAGTCCTCCTCTTGGACTGTTGTTAGTCCACGATCAAATCACTTAATGTCCCTGCGTGACATATTGTCTGAGTCCTCCTCTTGGACTGTTGTTAGTCCACGATCAAATCACTTAATGTCCCTGCGTGACATATTGTCTGAGTCCTCCTCTTGGACTGTTGTTAGTCCACGATCAAATCACTTAATGTCCCTGCGTGACATATTGTCTGAGTCCTCCTCCTGGACTGTTGTTAGTCCACGATCAAATCACTTAATGTCCCTGCGTGACATATTGTCTGAGTCCTCCTCTTGGACTGTTGTTAGTCCACGATCAAATCACTTAATGTCCCTGCGTGACATATTGTCTGAGTCCTCCTCCTGGACTGTTGTTAGTCCACGATCAAATCACTTAATGTCCCTGCGTGACATATTGTCTGAGTCCTCCTCTTGGACTGTTGTTAGTCCACGATCAAATCACTTAATGTCCCTGCGTGACATATTGTCTGAGTCCTCCTCTTGGACTGTTGTTAGTCCACGATCAAATCACTTAATGTCCCTGCGTGACATATTGTCTGAGTCCTCCTCTTGGACTGTTGTTAGTCCACGATCAAATCACTTAATGTCCCTGGGTGACATATTGTCTGAGTCCTCCTCTTGGACTGTTGTTAGTCCACGATCAAATCACTTAATGTCCCTGCGTGACATATTGTCTGAGTCCTCCTCTTGGACTGTTGTTAGTCCACGATCAAATCACTTAATGTCCCTGCGTGACATATTGTCTGAGTCCTCCTCTTGGACTGTTGTTAGTCCACGATCAAATCACTTAATGTCCCTGCGTGACATATTGTCTGAGTCCTCCTCTTGGACTGTTGTTAGTCCACGATCAAATCACTTAATGTCCCTGCGTGACATATTGTCTGAGTCCTCCTCTTGGACTGTTGTTAGTCCACGATCAAATCACGCTATGTCCCTGCGTGACATATTGTCTGAGTCCTCCTCCTGGACTGTTGTTAGTCCACGATCAAATCACTTAATGTCCCTGCGTGACATATTGTCTGAGTCCTCCTCTTGGACTGTTGTTAGTCCACGATCAAATCACTTAATGTCCCTGCGTGACATATTGTCTGAGTCCTCCTCTTGGACTGTTGTTAGTCCACGATCAAATCACTTAATGTCCCTGCGTGACATATTGTCTGAGTCCTCCTCTTGGACTGTTGTTAGTCCACGATCAAATCACTTAATGTCCCTGCGTGACATATTGTCTGAGTCCTCCTCTTGGACTGTTGTTAGTCCACGATCAAATCACGCTATGTCCCTGCGTGACATATTGTCTGAGTCCTCCTCTTGGACTGTTGTTAGTCCACGATCAAATCACTTAATGTCCCTGCGTGACATATTGTCTGAGTCCTCCTCTTGGACTGTTGTTAGTCCACGATCAAATCACTTAATGTCCCTGCGTGACATATTGTCTGAGTCCTCCTCTTGGACTGTTGTTAGTCCACGATCAAATCACTTAATGTCCCTGCGT
>CM065688.1:32704092-32721592 GCA_017654935.2 Phymorhynchus buccinoides
CCGTGGGCATCTGCCGCTTCGATGTGGACAAGGCCACCATGCTGGGTGAGTTGTCCAGGGGGGGGCGAGGGGGGGTGTGGGAGGGGGTCGGGGGGGCGTTTAGGGGGGGGGGGGGGGGGGGGGGGGGGGGGGGGGGGCGCGTTTGTTGGGTGGGTGTACAGAGAGATAAGGCGGGGGGGGGTAGGGGGGGGGGTAGAGTTAGAGAGAGAGGAGAAAGAGAGACAGCCAAGCAAAAAGGGAAGAGATACAGAGAGAGAGACACACACCTGATATCATTGGCTTTTCATCTGAGATTATATAATAGTAATGGATCTAAAGAACTGAAGTATATTATGTTCTTATTGTTGGAGTTTTTGATAATATTAGCTGGTTAAAATAAGATGTTGATGATGTTGGTGATGAAGACGAAAGCAACTAAATGACAATGACATGCACCAGTACAATGGTGTCGTCAATGTGTTGCCCATTTGTGTCCCACAAAACCTCTGGTTTTCTTATGACAATAAAAACGTTGTTCTTGTTCTTGTTCTTGTTCTTGTTCACACACAGATCGAGACACAGAGATTTCGTTAGTAAGATGAAATGGACACACATGAATTGAGGGAGAGAGGGAGAAAGAGGGGTAGGTGTCGGTAGGGGTGTGTGCACACCCGACGAAGATTCTATGAATGGAAACGTTGTGCCTCTTCCCTCTCCAGGTACCCCACCCTCCATATTGTAACTATGGTCTGCACTGTTTTAAGGTGTTTTTTAAGCTTTATAGTCACAGAGACTCGTCCCAGATCTAGTTGACAGATACAATCACAATAGATGAAAGGCATCTTTAATTTAATGTATTTTCACACGAATAGTGATTTTTGACAACATGCAAAAATTAAACCAATTAAAAACAATACATGCAAGCTCAAAAAAAGACAAGTACAACAACACACAACGCAAAACATCTACATTAATTCCAATAGGCGGAGACAGCATTAATTTCGCAATTAAAGCAATGTCATTTTCTGCGTCACTTATTATTCTTGGTATTATTATACTTACGAAAAAAGTCCATATTGAACGTTCGGTATTTAGAGAGCAACATTGGGCATTCTAATAGTAAATGATGAATTGATAATCTCTGAGTGCAGAGACAATTAGTTTGTATGTATTTAGTTTTCCATGACTTTAGACGTATCTTGTACACTAAGCTAACGATGGATCTGCTATGCATCAAAATATTAGGTCTAAAGTCAGATGGATTGATACAAATGGATTTTTTCTAACAGAGTAATAAATGAGTTTCCCTAAATGTTACGTCAGTGTAATTATAGAGCATGTGTTAATAAAAGGCACTCCATTCCCCTCGGCCTACCTCATTAAGATGCCCTCAATACCATTGTACCCTTGTTCTAATGGACGTTGAATTAAACAGGTCCTAAGGTGTCCTAGCCTTGGTTGGGCTTGGGTACAGCCTGCTACTAGTAACGATTCCATGTCTAGACTTTTCATCCCTTGCAAAGGAAGACTTAGTCGAAGTAGAATCTATTGATTAAAGAATGATTGCGCGCACTCGATGCACTCTTGCAGGAAAGCTCATTCCATTCACGTACATGGTCTGGCATCAAGAGTGTTCCGTCCGTCTTTACTGATTATTTCGTGACCCTGCGTACATTCAACCTCCCAACAGAGCAGCCAAACGAACCTTTTTATGGATATCGACAGAGCAGCAAAGATTCCTCTTGACTGGGGCAGTGGGTGGATGCCTCGTGCCTCCATACGGGGAGCTGGACGACCCCGACCCCTCCACGAGTCTCTCCCGGTGGGGATACTGGGGGGGGGGGGGTATTTCGTAAAAATAGTTCTACCACCTTCTGGAAATTCTGTGCTTGTAGCTTCCGCTTGTCTTTCACTCTCTTTCACTCTGCCGTTTCCCTTTGCTTTCTGTCATCTATACTATCTTTCTGACTTATTGGCCCATTCTCCTGCCTTTTGTTTCCAAACGCATCTTCCGATCTTTTGAGCTCCTTCGAAATCGGAATGTGTCGGCTGTACGCAGCGGGGAGACCAGTGAAAACTCAGACAACCGGACACATGCGTACCTGACCCAGTATGGCCTTATGGCCTGGGAACGCAGCAGAACAAGAAGAAGAAGAATTCCTCTTGACTTAAAAGGCGGTTAATTGGGTCTTCCGTCCACGATGACATCATGACAGACAGTTCCAACGATGGCTAAGCTCCGCCTCCAACCTCTTCCAAGTTGGGCAATGCAAGCCATTAGCCAATGGACCTAAAGCAGTCGGACATGACACATCTAAGGAACCCTCGCCATCATCAGTCACGGGTCGTGATCACTCATCAGCAGTGCTTGGACCTTTATCAGACAGCTAGCTGTCTCGCCCTGTCCCTCTTTCATGCATTCAATGCAATGAGGCTTTATACTGAAAATTATCTCCCCCTGATTCGTCACTAGGTGGCGCTTGTACGTAGGCCCTAAAGCCCGCACGGCCTAGGCATCCATTGTTGCTAGGTCTACTCTCTCTCTCTCTAGCTCATGTCTCTCTCTCCCTCTCTCTCTCTCTCTCTCTCTCTCTCTCTCTCTCTCTCTCTCTCTCTCTCTCTCTCTCTCTCTCTCTCTCTCTCTCTCTCTCTCTCTCTCTCTCTCTCTCTCTCTCTCTCTGTCTCTCTCTCTCTCTCTCTCTCTCTCTCTCTCTCTCTCTCTCTCTCTCTCTCTCTCTCTCTCTCTCTCTCTCTCTCTCTCTCTCTCTCTCTCTCTCTCTCTCTCTCTCAAGTGAACAGAGGGCCTCACGTGAAAGCGCCACCTACATAACATTATCGCCCTTGGGCAACACGAAGAAGCAGTATAAAGCCTCATTGCCCCCGACGTGATGACGTGATGAAAGTCGTTGATCAGAAGACCACACAGACACGGGGTGACAGGGCGTAGATGTGTTGGACGTATGGGCTGCATTGCCTTCATCTAGGAAAGTATATTTCTTCTGAGATACTCTTTTTATTTGGAAAAAAAAGTAGATGAACAGAGAGAAATGGGGTGAGAAAGGCTGGAGAGATACTAGTGAATGGAAAGGGACAAGAAGGGCTACATACAAATGTAGATGAACAGAGAGAAATGGGGTGAGAAAGGCTGGAGAGATACTAGTGAATGGAAAGGGACAAGAAGGGCTACATACAAATGTAGATGAACAGAGAGAAATGGGGTGAGAAAGGCTGGAGAGATACTAGTGAATGGAAAGGGACAAGAAGGGCTACATACAAATGTAGATGAACAGAGAGAAATGGGGTGAGAAAGGCTGGAGAGATACTAGTGAATGGAAAGGGACAAGAAGGGCTACATACAAATGTAGATGAACAGAGAGAAATGGGGTGAGAAAGGCTGGAGAGATACTAGTGAATGGAAAGGGACAAGAAGGGCTACATACAAATGTAGATGAACAGAGAGAAATGGGGTGAGAAAGGCTGGAGAGATACTAGTGAATGGAAAGGGACAAGAAGGGCTACATACAAATGTAGATGAACAGAGAGAAATGGGGTGAGAAAGGCTGGAGAGATACTAGTGAATGGAAAGGGACAAGAAGGGCTACATACAAATGTAGATGAACAGAGAGAAATGGGGTGAGAAAGGCTGGAGAGATACTAGTGAATGGAAAGGGACAAGAAGGGCTACATACAAATGTAGATGAACAGAGAGAAATGGGGTGAGAAAGGCTGGAGAGATACTAGTGAATGGAAAGGGACAAGAAGGGCTACATACAAATGCATGTTTGGAAGACGAGCGCGGCTTCGGCTGTTACACCTGATTACCATGTAAAATATTAAGGATAAAGGTGTTGTTTTTAGTACATTTCGTTTATAATCATGTATCCTCTTTAATAATTTATTTCTAGCATCATTGTGCTCTTTTTTTATTATTTTATTTTATTGAAGACACATTCTTGCAAACGCGCGTACAAAGTAACGTACTCATGCGCACAAACATTATCTCGGAAAAGGAATTTGCCATGTCTTTGATTATTTCTTGGGGTAGGCTGTTAGTACGGAAACGTTACTGCTTGCCTAAACTGTTTAGATGAAAGCAAATTCTTTCAGTGAAGACTCTTTTAAGCCAGAGACTCAGTAGTATAAGTAAGTGTTCTTTCTGATCTCTTCAGTTCTGTTTTTCTCCTCGCTTTCCATGCAGGGACTTAAGAAGTGAAGGATGTGTTTATGTCACCGTGAAGTCATGGAGGTGGGTATGGATCCTTTGTTTGTGTTTTCGGCAGGGGTCAGACCTTTTGGTCCTATTCAAGGAAATGGCGCCTGCTAAGCATGTATACGATAAAGCAAGAGACCTGTGTCTTGTGCGGTATCAATGAGGGTTCAATAACAAAATACACAAAGCATTCCTATTCCGAGAGTGGGATGAAACGCTCTCGACGTCTGCTGGGTGGCAGACAACAGCAGGGCAGCGCAGTCAACCTCCCGCACCATTGGGTGTCGGCTGACTTGGCATGCGGACAGATTCGTGCGGTGGCTTGGGTGATCGTTGCAGATGTGTGTCCCTCTGGTCAGGCAGTTGTCGGTGCCCGGCGGATGGCCTCATGGGTTTGGGAGGCAGGCTGGAGGGTCAGTTTGGTGGGGGTGATTGTGGGGTAACTCAATCGGCCTGTAGGGACTGTTTGGGTCTGTTGTGCGTCTCCTGCTCGTCACCTAGGTAGGCCTACGGCGTAGGCTGCCCGGTGGCCATGAATACGACCTAGCGTATAGGACATAATTACTGCACATCAAGAAGAACAGCGGGCAGAGATGATCTAATTACAGCACTAGCACTTCAACCACCAACAAGTCTAAGTGTCTCCCCGCCACGCCGATGCCGTTCACAACCCTAAGCATCAGGATAAAGGCCAAGACTCCGACGTCCGTTTGGATGATCCAGTGCAGACTGCGAGCCCCTATATCCAAGGGTCCGCTAGACAACATCGTCGAGATAAACTAGAACCACCCACCCCCTGGCCAGGGAACGCTGTCTTCAACTTCATCTTCATCTCACCATCCTTCATCTTCACCCCAGGAAGGCTCCGTCTTCAACAAAACGCGTCCTTAAGAGATACTTGCTAATAGGACGTTAAAGTAACCTTCATTGCATTACAAAACACAGACAAAGTTTCTTTCTTCTTTTTTTGTGCCTGCCACACAGTTTCGTTCTTTCCCCCCTCCTTGTCTATTGTGTTGTCTTGTTTTGTAATGTCTATAAGTAATCATTGTGTTTTGCCTTGTTATGATTTGTTGTCACGTGGAATGTGTGTGTTGAATGTTGAGGGTCCAGAATAACTTTTACAGTTGGAACCTGTCCCAGATAAAACAAATCGGTTTGCATCAATCATCATTTTATAATGACCAAGAAAACCGATACAAAAACTGAAGAGAGTAGGTTCTGAGGAGGAAACCTTCCAATAGAGAATACTGGTACCTGACGGAGACTGAAGGGTGTTAATGAGGCAAGGGTGATAAAACGATGCGTTGGGAAAGAGAGAGAGAGAGAGAGAGAGAGAGAGAGAGAGAGAGAGAGAGAGAGAGAGAGAGAGAGAGAGAGAGAGAGAGAGAGAGAGAGAGAGAGAGAGAGAGAGAGTTAAACAAATCCAAGCATGGCCCGTGAAGAGCACTAGGGGTGGATCCAGTGACAGAGAGAGCGAAAGGGCCCCCATCGATTGGGATCAAAGTGATGCGCCCCCGTCTCCGTGTGTCCCCGTCTGTATGGGTCACCCTCATTGTACCCTCGTCTCCGTAATGTCCCCGTCTGTATGGGCTCCTGTCTCTACGTGACCCCGTCTCTATGTGTCCTGTCGGATTAAGCCTATGGTTAGGGATAGTGTTAGGGGTTTAAGGTTAATATTTGGGTTAGGGTTAGCGTTAGAAGAAAACAAACACCCAAAGAGATGCATATCTCTAAGACAGAGGCGAGGGCACATAGAGACGGGAACATAATATAGAGACGATTTGGTAAAGGTGCAGATCCACCTCTACCACCCTCCTCTATTTCTCGGTTCTTTCCGGTTTTATCAGTGTTGCCTTTCTTACTGCAGATTGGGTACTTCATCCTCTATCGTTTGCTATATTTAACGCTAATTGCCATCCGTTTACATAATGAAACACATGCATTCAATAATAGTAAAGACGGAAAGAACGCAATGAACCAGGACTGTGACCAACGCTCCGCGGCTGTTGTGTGTACTGCACTACACAGTGGGGGAGTAGGGTGTCGGGGGGGTCCTATTAAATAATGGCTCTGCGGCTGTTGTGTGCATTGCACTACACAGTGGGGGAGTGTGTGTGTATGTGGGGGGGTCCTATTAAATAATGGCATTTATCATGACTGCGACTAATTATTCAACAGAGATAATTAGCTCCAAAAGTTGCTAAAATACAGCTTAATGTTTGGTAAGAAAGGCAACTGTGAAAATGCGGGGAGAGCCGAGAAATGTAGGGGGGGGGGGAGCACATTTGCACCTTTACCGACATTTGTTTTTTTACAGATAGAGAAGGGGACACATAGAGACGGGGACATACATATAGAAGCAACATTAGTTACACGTGGAGACGGGGCCATACATATAGAAGCAACATTAGTTACACGGGGAGACGGGGGCATACTGCTACATAACCCCATCGATTTCCCGTCACCTCAAGCCTGTTCAGCAGAGACAGAGAGAGAGAGAGGGCTGGGAAAGCAAATCACCCACGGATCCATTAGGTCCCCCAACGCTCCTCTCCAAAATGATCGAAGAGTTGGAAAGAAAACAGAAGGGGGGGGGGGGGGGGGGTGAACCTACACATACACGCTGCATTGACGTACATCCCTTTCGCGCCAGTATTCTGTCAAAGGCACGAACTTCCAACTTTTCAAGCTGTTTTTGTTCACCCCTGTCCCCCCTCAACATGATGATGATGATGATGGGAATAGCGTCCAATCGGTCAGAGATCCTTATGGACGGTATTCCTGAAGACCAAGTCTTCTCGGTGAGGTGGTGATGATGATGATGGAGTTGATGATGGGACAGGAATTCGTGACGTGGCAGACGTCGTCGTTGATGATTCCGGCACTACGTTGCACACCCCTTACAGACGAGGGTGCACCTCCGGTTACTGGAACATTTCGGACGGGATCCGAGTCGCAGAATATCTTGTCCTGAATGCTGAAGTCAGCATCCATGTAGGTTGATGGTCTGGACAAGCATCAGTGGCATTATGCAGGTGGTGGTGTTGTAGCGCAGTTTGGGTTTGTGTTGTGCGGATGAAAACAATAGTGTCGATGTTAGCTGTATATTCTCGTTTTCTGTACTTTCTCTGTGGCATTTACTCTGATTAAAGACGCGTATATGCTTCTCTAACTTGTGTCTTTTCTCTAATTCTGACTGGGGTTTGTTGTCTATTTGCCATCGCTTAGTCAACAGTCACAGGTAAACGTGTACATGCACGTAAGCGCACACAAACACACGCACAGAGAGAGAGAGAGAGAGAGAGAGAGAGAGAGAGAGAGAGAGAGAGAGAGAGAGAGAGAGAGAGAGAGAGAGAGAGAGACAGAGACAGACAGACAGACAGACAGACAGACAGACACAGACACAGAGACAGAGAGAAACAATGAACAATGAACAAATTGTTTAATGATTAGGCCTAGGTGAGCTACAAAAAAAGTGACAGGACAAATTGTAGTTGTCATAAATAAGAATGACATAATACACAAAGACATGAATAAAGAAAGAACACAGAACAACAATAACTAGTTACGTCATTAACGATAACCGTATTAACTGCAAGGATTTATGGACATAAGTGGCAACATTATTAACGATTATACTGTTCTCATTTGCAAAGAGAAGAGATCATTTAAATCTTGATGGATATAGGTTGTTGGGATATATATTTCTCTAGGGTCTTTATATTTAGAGCATACAATCACAAAATGTATTTCACTTTCAACAACAGAGAGAGAGAGACAGAGACAGACAGACAGACAGAAGCAGAACGATTATCGCTTACATTTGATCTTCATTCCTTGTTCATACGAATATTCCTACTTCTACACACGCGTGACCCCTTGCGTTTGTGTGTGCACAGCGCCTATTTTGGTCCAGTACCTCTTTCAACTCACGTCTTTTAACTCGTACGATTTAGGTAGATTTACCCCGTGTCAATATATTTTATTGGCAGCAGGCTTGTTACATGCCATAGCTTCAAAATAATGTACGGAGGCTTGGGGTTTAGTAATGGCTGAGTCAACAGTTTTCTGTGGTTTAGGGAGAATGTGGGATCGGTGAGAGTGGTGGTGACATCAAAGGGTGTGCACGATACTTTTCACTCATCTGTTTTGCAAGTCCATTAGCAGTCCATTAAATGCCCTCTGGAGTGGGTGCCACGGTCGACCTTTGGCTACCGATGCTGTCATGGCAAGAAATATACACCATTTGTTCGTAAACTCTCTTTGAACTTGCCGAAATATGGAAAAAGAATATATTATGGTTGTACAGTCATGCACACGTACGTGAACACACAGACACATGTACAAGTACACTATTGACGCAATATGTGTACATGTATGCACTCTCACGTGCAAATACGTTAACCATGCCTTTAACAGCGAGCGTACCCAAATCATACAAAATACAAAATGGGATTGGAATCTTTAAAGGTGGACCCTGACGGATGAGTTTGCAAGGAACACGTCGGTATCACCAGAAAGACAGCCTTTTCAAAGAACGGAACACTCACTTTGCTCTGGTTTCCTAATAGAAATCAAACCGTCAAAACGGCGATTCCTCCTTTGCGGAGGTGCCGGAGAGAGAAGCCTTTTTGGATGGGGTGAGTGGGGGCCAAACCCATTGTGGTTCAAGCTTTTTCTTTTTTGTAGTGCTGTAAAATAAAATTGAAGCTATTTCCTTTGCTGTGAACGAAACTTTGTTGTGAGGCACACGCCTTCTCTTTCAGTGAAAGGATTTGACTTCCAGCACCTCCGCCAAGGATGAATCGCCGATTTGACGGTTTGATTTCTAGGAAACCAGAGCAAAGATAGTGTTGCGATCTCTGTAAATAGTGTTTTCATGGTGATCTCGATGTATTTCTTGCAAAAGCTCATCCGTCAGTGTCCACCTTTCGCATTCCAAACGTTTAGCTGGCATTCGTCAGATTAAAAACACAATTCCCGTAATCCCACGGGTACATTGTGTGCATTGTCCCTTCTCCCTATTCTTCACAGGCAACTGTCGCCAGGACATTTTGTAGTCCACCTTTGTCTCAATGCCTTTGCTCTTGTCTCATACGAAACCACACACGTGCATATTATTATAGGCACACATACGCGAACGTGCACACATTTTCTCTCTCTCTCTCTCTCTCTCTCTCTCTCTCTCTCTCTCTCTCTCTCTCTCTCTCTCTCTCTCTCTCTCTCTCTCTCTCTCTCTCTCTCTCTCTCTCTCTCTCTCTCTCTCTCTCTCTCTCTCTCTCTCTCTCTCTCTCTCTCTCTCTCTCTCTCATACACATATTCAGACACACATATTATGCGCATGCTTATGCAATGCTTATTCTTTTTCATATTTCAACCCCCTTCTATCCTAAATACCCCGTGGTGTGTTTTCCAGGCAAAGACGACAAGGCGTGGAGCATGTACATCGACGACAAGCGTTCCTGGTTCCTGCACCGTGACGAGCACACGCACCGCACGGACGGAGGCATCCGGAGGGGCTCGGTCATCGGGCTCCTGCTGGACCTCAACCAGCACACCCTCAGCTACTTCCTGGACGAGGTGCCTCACGGGCCCATCGCCTTCACCGACCTCCACGGCGTGTTCTTCCCCGCCGTCAGCCTCAACCGCAACGTGCAGGTCACCCTGAGGACCGGGTTGGAGCCTCCCATGGACAGCGAGCCCAGCGAGAGCGACGAAGAGTGATTTTGTGTACCAGCCAGACCGTCTGGGTTTTTTTGGGGGATGCAAGGGTCTTCAGAGAAGAAGCACCACCTGCCCACCCCCACCAGTCAAGTATGTCGGCCTTGAACGTCTTTACGGTCTAAACGGTCGGGCTATGCAGAATGAGCCCAGCGAGAACGATGAAGAATGACATGACCAGCCAGGTTGTTTTTGTCTCTGAGAAAGACAGAGAAAAAAACCCCAGTAGATCTCGTTCAAGCTGAAGGTCACCTTGCACAGTGGGCTGGAGCCTCCCGTGAAGTGTGAGCCCAGCGAGATTGACGAAGAATGATTGACCAGTCAGATTGTTGACGGGGAGAAACAGAGAAAACGATACATCTCGCTCAAGCTGTTGACAATGGAACCTGACGGTATGCCGCCGACCCACGCCTGTTATTACACCCCTTTGCGTGGCCCTACGAACAATAACAAAGAACAATTTCAAAGAACAATGACTCTGGAGAAAACCTAGGGACACGCAAAGAACAACAACTCTGGGGATCGCGTCCCATCCTATAGATTCGTTGAAGCTGTGGACAATAGACTCAACATGTTCGTTAAGCTATGAATACCAGCGGGATGTGTCATGGTGCGCGGTGGTGTTCTTGATTTGCGATTCAGAGATGTTGGGCAAAGTTATTTTGTTTAATAAGCGTTAAAGGCTTAAGATTATGCAGACGTCGATCAGAAGATCGCTGTCATCATTTTGGACAACCAACATGACTGCAAGTACTCCTTGACTAGAGTAACTGCACAAGTATTTGTGTTGTTTTTTGTTTGTTTTGTTATTGTTATTGTTATTGCTCTGATGGTAGGACGATACACACCGGGCATGTGGCAATTAAATTATAATTATCGGTGGCAATCTACTGGGCTGTTCACCATTTTGATCTTCAGTGTGCGGTATTGGTGAAATAAATCTTCCCAGTGAATGGCTATGGATTGACTTCTCTTTTCTTTATACAGTACATAAATTCAGTGACGGTGTTCAGGTGTTCTGCTACTTGGCAGAAGAAGACAAAACCCGCCCACATCCTCAAGACAGATTACAATGACTGTGTTTTAAGTTGGAATCAGACTTGGCCAACCAGGCACATTCACTCCTTTAATAACTAGTGAGAGAGGTCTTCAGTGTTTAGGCTACACACAGATCATGATTGGACTTCGGTGCCTGCGTGGCAGAAGACAACGTTTTCTGAACTGTCTGGCACATTTTCTCATGGAATAGTTTACCAGCCGCGTGGCGAAGCTGGTAATGTTTTCAGGGGTGTTTGGCTGTTTGTTCCTGGCTGGCTGACTATCTATCTATCTATGTCAGTTGCTACGATAGCGTTTGAACGAAATGACCTATGACCTTCCAGTTGTGCATGCGGATAGGTAGCTAGGATGTCTAGGCCAAGTTCGAAAGTGAAGGTCATTGGTCAAAGGTCAAGGTCACTGGGGCCGCAAATGCTGCCGCGCGGCTGGTGATCTAGCGTTTTCACGCTCTTGTTTGTCTAGTGTCTGGCATTCACGTGGATTAATCAGTGTAGCTAGCATTAATGGATAGATGAACGTTGCTTTTCTACATGGGGAATGTTACTAACGCCTTTATCTATCTATCTCTGTTGTCTTTTCTCTGCCTTTCTGTCTGTGTGTCTGTTTGTCGGCCTCTCTCTCTCTCTCTCTCTCTCTCTCTCTCTCTCTCCGTGTATGTCTGTCAGTCAGTCTGTCTGTCTGTCGGTCTCTCTCTCTCTCTCTCTCTCTCTCTCTCTCTCTCTCTCTCTCTCTCTCTCTCTCTCTCTCTCTCTCTCTCTCTCTCTCTCTCTCTCTCTCTCTCTATCTCTCTCTGCTTCACACACACACACACACACACACACACACACACACACACACACACACACACACACACACACACACACACACACACACACACACACACACACACACACACACACAAACTATCATTTGACCCTTTTCATCCACCTACTCCAACAATCCCTCTGTTCATTTGATCTTCGTAATACACCCCTCATTCTGCACCCCTGGTAGCATTTAGCCTCTCCAAATGGCAACGCTTTTTCTTTGCAAACTGGTTTTCTCTTCTTCATTTCCAATAATATCGGATGCTCGTTGATCCCAAAAAAGCGCTTCAAGGTCGTTCTTCACGCATCCAACTTCAGTCGTACGGCTATCCCGCCGTTAAGACATCTGTGTGGCGTGCTTCTGATGAAATACTTCTGTTTAAATGAATCTAATGTAATCTTACCAGTTCCGTGCACTCTCATGTAGACCCCAGATGCACCAAAGTCTGTCATAGAAACACAGATACTTCTTCTTCTTCTTCTTCTGCGTTCCCAGGCCAAAAGGCCATACTGGGTAAGGTACGTATGTGTCCGTTGTCAGTTTTCATTGACCTCTCCGCTGCGTACAGCCGACACAATCCGATTTCGGATGAGAGTGCACGACAATGGTAAGATTTCATTAGATTCATTTAAACAGTAGGATTTCATCAGAATCACGCCTCACAGATGTCTTCACGGTTGATAGAAAGCAAAGGAAAAGGGCAGAGTCAAAGAGAGTGGCAGATTAGAGGAAGTTGCAAGCACAGAACTTCCAGAAGGTGGGGGAACTGTTTTTACGAAAGACCCCCCGGTATCCCCACGGGGAGATATATACTTCATCAGATTCGTGTATGTGTATATATATATATATAGATAGATATAAAAGTGAACGAAAGTAGTAGGGTTTCATCATCATATTCATTTAGTCAGCAGTATTTATTTAGATCCATGCCTCACAAATGTCGCAGTTGAATAGCCGTGCCATTGAAGTCGGATGAGTGGAGCACGATCTTAAAGACCCACCAGGTCACGTATGCAAATCGCGGGTTTCACGTGTCTTCCCTCTTATAGCTGGTAGGAAATCTTGTTTTGACCAGGTTTGACTCCCATACAAATGTCCCCAAGCTGCAAACGAAACATAGTTTTAAAGAGCAGCCTCAATTTGAAGTTGGGGCCATTTATATGTGGGTCACAGCTACCCATAAAAAACCTCAAAAGGACTTAATCGTGGTGGGTCAGTGGGTCTTTAAGCGAGATTGTCTCAGCTGCTGTAGGGATATTCGGTGCCTCTTTCTTTCCCATTATTCTTGGCAATAATAGGAGATTGGCTTCAGGTCACTAGGTGGGGTAGTTCGCCGCCTACACAACAGCGGTCGCATTTCACTTTGAAATCATATTACATCTCTAACAGAAGACAGTCGTGAATTAAGCAAGCAGAAAGTATTGTTTTGTTAGTCGAAAAATAAAACGTAGTTGTCTTGTTTTCGGTGTGGGGATCCTCAGGCGGTGAAGGACAGGGAGGGAATACGACTCCGCTTTCCATTTAGGTCAAAACACACGTTGGTAGTTTTCACACTTTCCACAAGTTAACACAGTAGTGATAGGCTGGCAGGTAGTATCATTAATAGAGTATCGCTGCATTGCCATGAGGAAAGGGTGAAAAAATGGCAACGTGTTTTGGGGGGATTTTTCTGATCCATTGACACTGTGAATGATGAGTTCGCTGCTCCTACGGTCATACACGGCCATTGCGACATTTAATATCCCAGTGGACCAATGTAAATAGTTTTAACCTCAAGTTTTAGGGATGGATCCCAAATTATTATTCAAGTTTTTAAAATTAGGCATTGAGAGCACACGCCGCCTGTCAGTCGCGTACCAAGTTGGATTTTAAACGCCGTGAGGCCCAGTCCAGTAATAGGAAGAAGAAGTATAAACTGATAGAATGATCAAACATTGCAAAGATCGTTGATAAACTGAAAGTGCTTCTGCGCATACTGTCCTGTCCAATACCGGGTTTTCTCTATTGTGTGCATGCCTCGTGCAGGCGTACTTGCTGCTGCGCGTGCCCCCATGTAATCAAACGATGCTAAATTGTGAGGCAATTATGTTTGTTTGTGTTGACGGGTTACCAGCTATGTGCTATCACTTTTCACGAGTTTGCTTACAGATTATTTAAACTTGTTGTCTTAGCATTTTAATTTATTAGGATTGTAAGGTATTTTGTCTTTTCATCTATATGTGCGCGCGCGATTGCAGTTCCTTCGTGTCTGGGTTATGTGGGCAAGCATGTGTTTGCATTACAAAATCTTATACTGTAATGATGCTTGTGTCTTGAACATAATATCCATTGGGTGTGTATAGTTATCGTGTATTTATTTTCCCTTAGGTATACACTTTATTGTAAAGCATAATCTCATGCTTTGTTCGATCAACTTTTAGACATATTCAGTAACGATAATTCTCGCTGTGCTGCATTGGGGTGTACTTATAATTATTCAGACACAGACGGAAAGACTGTTGATATGCATGCATTCACGGAGCTTTTTCAACATGTTGTAAGGCCAGTCGCGTCATTAGAAGAAGTGTGTGTATATTTTGGTTCTGAGGCATCGTGTGATTTGATTGTTTCCTGTGTATGTTGAAGAATAAGTCCAAGCGAATTTGTCTGCTCTCGACCCTTGGAACTTGTACTGTCT
This sequence comes from Phymorhynchus buccinoides, assembly GCA_017654935.2. Taxonomy (NCBI): domain Eukaryota; kingdom Metazoa; phylum Mollusca; class Gastropoda; order Neogastropoda; family Raphitomidae; genus Phymorhynchus; species Phymorhynchus buccinoides. The sequence goes on from CM065688.1 coordinate 32,718,549, forward strand.
TTGGGGCAAATGTTAAGAATAGCCCCCAACTCAGCCCCTTTCATTCATTTCAGACGGTTTCAGTTAGGGTAGGGTTAGGAATAGGGTTTTGGGATAGGGTTAGGGATAGGTTTAGGGCCAGTTAAGTGTCAATCTTATAGCATGCAATCAATGTGTATTTTAGTTTGTGGATTAGACTGTCTCAAGTTAGGGTTAGGAATAAGGTTTGGGATAGGGTTCAGGATAGGCTTAGGGTCAGTTTAGTGTCAAACACAAACAAAAATAAAAATTGATGACTAAGCTGACCCTAAGCCTATCCCTAACCCTATCCCTACCCCTATTCCTAACCCTAACCTGAAACTGTCTGAAATGATCGGAAGGGGCGGAGGAGGGGCTATTCTTAACATTTGCCGTCTTTGTTCATATCCCCACGTACAGTTATTGACAGGCTTCACAGCTAAGGAATGGTGTTTTCTTGTTTTCATGTTCCGTGTGTTTACTAACAACAGCCGACAGATTAAGCTTAAGATGGTTTACCCAGCTGCAAAGAAATGCTACAATAAAGTTGGAAAGAAAAACCGATTTTGCGGAGCTTTTTGTTTGTTTGTTTGTTTTATAATTTATATTTGTTTTAAAAAGATAACTCGAATTACGATGAGTTTGATCAAGGGCCTGTTCGTTTCTAACTCTGTTTGTAAGCCGGGGGTGGGGGTGGAGGGGGGTATATAATATATTCCTAACTAATAGTCTAGAGCCTAAATTCTGAACGGGTCACAATAAAATTCATCAATGTCATTACAAATCATTATGGAAGTTGATCCTTCTGTTATTCTGTGTCCACCTGGCACCTATTCACGTAAACAAACCTCTCCCTGTAAACGACTTCAGTGTTAGATGTGCTTCAGTGTGTCAAGAGTATGCTCGTGTAAGAACTTACTAACCATCTGTTTAATTCAAATGAACCTTTTAGCGCTTTACAGTAACTTGATCTTGGCTTGTCGTTCACAACCACGACATACCCCCCCCCCCCCCCCCTATTCCTACCCAGTGTGAGTGTGATTAGAAGCGTTAATCGCAAATACTGTTGATCGTATATCATTTGCTTTTTACCTTCATTGCTCGTGTTGAAACATAACGCTTTTTGTGATTGTATTGTGGGTACTTCAAATGAAATGCTCGATATTTGACCATGTACAAACAAATGCTCCTTTTCTTCTAAACTACAACTATTTCAAATATCACCGTTGAAAGAGAAACCATCATGACCATCATGCGGGGGGAAACAATCCACCAGTGACCACCTTACACAATGCTTCATAGCGTGTTGCAAGAACAATTACTTGGCAGCTGCCGAACAGATGATGACATAAATGCATCGACCAAACAGTAAGGGACCATCATTATTGTGCGCTTTTTTTCTCTTAAGTTAGTGCAAAATCCTCAATTCATTACAGTTCACTTTATCATCACTAAAAATATAGGTATTAGGTATTAGGTACTTTATAGTCACAGAGGCGCCTCTGTGAAATTCGGGTTGCTCCCACCTGGAGAGCGCGTCGCTGCCAGAGGCGCGCCACCCAATTTTTTTTGTTTTTGTTTTTTGCATGCGATTTTTGCCACTGATGAGGGAGGGGGGTAAATTTTTTACCAAATGACAACTTTTTCGTTGCCACAGGGTTTAACGTATGCTAAGTGCATGGGCACACGGGACCTCGGTTTATCGTCTCATCCGAAAGACTCCACGTTCAGACCGTTAAGGCCTAGTGCAGAATGAGAGGAAAAAATCCCCTGTACCCAGGTTCGAACTCGGGTTTACTTGACACGAAGCGAACGCGATACCACTGTGCCACTCTACACCTTATATATATATAAAATAACATGCTTAGGTAATTAAACAAATGTATTAAAATAGTCTGACAGTCAAGCTGCCAAAACGCATATGATGAAGCAAACGCAATTCAATGACACGAGCTTTTCAAAGTTATATCGAACTATTCAGATGAACTAAAGCGTATTTTACTATCTTCATTTACTCTTCCTCTGTTCAGAATAGATACAAAAACATCTGACTGATTGCTCATTTTTGCGGCATGCCATGTTTTTCGATTATACATCTTTGAATCCTAGAAAATACCGATTGTCAATCGTCTGGTTTTGTACTTGTAACGTTCACAAAGAGTAAGACCAAAAGAATAAGAATAAAGGGATTCTAAGTCAAAGTGATTGTGTGTTCCTGCGCAAACACAATAGACCCTGTAGCATACTTGCTGTTCTGATTTATATATACTGTTCTGTATTTATTATGATTATGTTCACATTTCGTCATCTACACATCTTGAAAGTGGTTTCATTTTGACATGACTCAGTAAAATGAAAGTTTCAATCATTTATTTTGTGCGTGTATGTTTTGTTCTTGGAGCTGAGAGTGCTTGCACGCGGATTGCTTGAGTGCCACACACCATCCCTAAACAATGCCACACATTGCCATAATTCAAACCCTTACATAATTATATGCACGGCAACTTCAGTAGTATACTACACATTTCAAACCAGCATAATGAAAATTATTACCTAATACCAAAAGGTACACATTTTCTGACACTTACATATGCACACTCCAGACACCAAACCCACAAGTCAATCAACATACATGTTAGTGTACCAAACTCACCTACGATCTTTCACAAACTCACATATGCAGATATGTGTATTTTGACATGGTTTACAACCATACTTTACGTAAACCAACAGTTTATCACTGACCCGGCTGGATTAAGTCCCTTGGGTTTTTTTTGGGTATGTGTGACCCACATACAGTCTTCCCCCATACACGATCGAGGCTGCTCTTTAAAAACCCACCAGGTCACGTGTCAAAATCACGGGTTTCGCGTGTTTTCCCTCTTATAGCTGGTCAGAAATCTTGTTTTGACCAGGTTTGACTCCCATACAAATGTCCCCAAATTGAAAACGAAACATCATTTCATCAAAGAGCAGCTTCAATTTGAAGTTGGGGACATTTGTATGTGGGTCACAGCTACCTAAAAAAAAACCCAAGGAACTTAATT
>CM065688.1:32726592-32731592 GCA_017654935.2 Phymorhynchus buccinoides
CCTACCAAATTCAAAGGCAATCGGCCCAGAAACGCCGGAGATACGGGCGCCGAGAGTTCGGCGGATGCGCGTTTCGCGCATTTGCGAAACCGCGCAAATGATACGGCCGCCTCGATACAGGCGCCGAGAGGCCGGCGGATGCGCGTTTCGCGCATTTGCGAAACCGCGCAAATGACACGGCCGCCTCGGTTGCTGTTGCCATCGCCCCGTTAGGGCTCACAGCAAATTTGAAGTGATTCGGTCGAAAAACGGCGGAGTTATAAGGCCCGTTTCGTGCTTCAGACACACACACACACAGACACACACACACGGGACAGTTGGCTTTTTACTAGATGATGATGATGACATTTTGGGGGAGTCTCGCGGCAGAAAAGCATTTTGCTGTTTTAGTGGCCCACATAATTATTGAAATAGCTTTTCTCTAAATTCCTTAAAGGCACAGCCGGACAATAAGAGAAGGGAGGCGCTAACAGGGCGCCGCATTTAATTCACAGCTGGCGAGAGAGACGGTTCGCCCTTCTTTGTTCCCTGTTGTGCGAGCCACCGCGAGGCAGAGCTTTTCTGGCGAAAAAGACCCGATCCCTGGGATCGGTTCTTTTCCCTTTAACAGGTTCATTCAACAGCTGCCACAACAACAACAACAACAACAAAAATGTAGCAACTCCTAAAATGTAACTGTTTTTCAGTAGATGTTTTCAATCAAATATTGTTGAACCGCCACACCATGTTATCAAGGACCGTGCACCAAGGACAGCAGGGGCAGATAAACACGCCTGTCTGTTGTCGATTTGTGTTTGTACATACTTTTTTCTCTCTCTGGAATGCGTTCTGGAAGAAATGCCAGGGATGAAGCTACATAGAGCATAGAGTACTGTTGGTGAATCTACTACACCTGTGCGTGGCACTCATCCGCATGGAACATGGAGGGGGTGGATCTTTCATGCTGTTAATAACCCTAGTTGCAGTGGCCAATAGAGCGTGGTGTGCGCGTTATAGTAGGGTAAGACGGGGTAAAAAGCCCATGGGCGGGTAAGAAAGCCCATGCCAATTATCTCATGAAATAAAGCACATTTCAGTCACATTACATTAACACTCGTCTCATGGGCAAAATGTGACTGAAATGTGCTTTATTTCATGAGATAATTGGCATGAGCTTCTTACCCGCCCATGGGTTTTTCACCCCGTCTTACCCTAATAACGTGAAAAGGGGCAAGCATTTCTCATGTTTTTGCTCTTTTGCTCGCATTGAGAATATAATATCATGATTTCGCTATATCATGATTTCAAGTGTGAACACAACCAGCAGCAGGCTGGTTGTGTTCACACTTGAGGAGATTTCCCCGCAGTTCACCAAGACGTCGCCATCTTCTCTAGAAATGTAGCGCGTAGTAAGGACGTACCGTGGTCGTTACCACGTGTGACAAGGGGCCTTATGACTTGCCAAGTACCACATCTGTTCCGTCATTCTCCTTGAAAGAAGAAACCCATCGCTGTCCTCTCGTGTTCACCACACATCGCGGGTTTCGTACGTTATCTCTGTGCAGATGGAATTGTGCGAGGCGGGCGTCACGTGCAAAGTCAAAGATAGCACCAAATCTGTATAATTATACTGGCACTACTAGGGTGATGTACGCTTTGTCACGCGTGACACCCGCACCTTCCTCGCCTCATCACTTCAACACTGATAGTTCCCACTCCTCCCTCAGGCGTTCATAAAATGGGTAGCTGGATTTTCTTGGGGGGCGGTTAGGGCTGCAGAAAGTGTGAGAGAGAGAGAGGTAGGCACTGCCTCTCAATAGCATACAGTAGCATACAGGTAACAGGAGAAACGTAATCCTCTTACATAATCTCTGTTCACACATAATCCTCTTCGTTATTTCATCAGCACACAGTCTCTCTCTCTCTCTCTCACACACACACACATATGTACATACATGCACACACACACACACACACACACACACACACACACACACACACACACACACACACACACACACACACACACACACATACATACATGCACACATACACACACATACATACATGCACACACACACACACACACGCTCACGCGAAGAGAAAGAGAGAGAGAGAGAGAGAGAGAGAGAGAGAGAGAGAGAGAGAGAGAGAGAGAGAGAGAGAGAGATAGAGAGAGACAAACAGACAGACAGACAGACAGACAGACAGACATAGAGACTGACAGAGACGTGGGTTACGTTCACATATAAACCTGTTTCTGAATGCGGATTGAATCCGCATTCGGCGCGTTCGGTTTCATTGCATTTACACTAGGAAATACAGAACCGCTCTGACCTCATACTGAACCCTGAATGACCCTAAAGGCAGCCTGACATGAATGCCTGGAATGCACCACGGGCGCATAAGAAGCAGCAAGTTGTTTCGCTGTGTTCCTGGTTGTTGTTGTTCTTCTTCTTCTTCCTCCAGTTGGGAATATTTATCCTGCCCCACACTCACCGGTCTTCATTCAGACCATTAATAGCGCACAGGATGCGTACTATGTGAATTCGTGTCATCCATCTTACCGGTGTTGCATAACATATTTTACCCATGAAATAAATACTCTTTTCCTCATTCCTCTGTTATTGTTTTATTTTTTTTATTATTTTTTTTCAATACGCGCAAAAATTAAAATGTTTCTTTTCGGTACATTCAATTCAACTTGTAGGCCTATTTGGTCATCCGACCACACATCAATCAACAAACTTGTTTCATCAGAACTCCAAACACACCCTCTTGAAGCTTCGTCTTTCGTGAGAGAAAAGAAAATGGGAAAAAAAAGAATGTAGGCCTGCATTGCTCTGATAAATTTGCCGCGAAGCGGTAAGTGAGGGGGCACATTCCGGAGATGTCTGGCATCCAAACAGACCGAAACCGGTCTCAGACCTGGTCGCTAGCAGGTCCGAGAGCGCTTTCGAAAAAGCGGTTTCACGTGTAATATAAATGCACAAAACCGGTTTGAAACCGCTCTGAGACGAAAAAAGTGCTAGTGTGAACGGGATAAGAGTTATTCAGAGAGAGGGTGTCCCAGTTAGCAAGATACTCGCTGAGAAGGCAAAAACGAAACGCTACAAATAGAGAGCTCTGAGACTTGTTTTTCCTCTCAATTGTTCGCCACTCTGGCACGGGTAACCCGGGTAATTACAGCCAGGCAGATTAGGACCCGGTGCTAGAGTAAATTGTCTGTCTCTTTTCCTACCCAACCACACCCCCTTCCTCCTTTCAATCCACCCCAAACTCTTTTTTGTCATTTCTCCGCGTTGCTTCCTGCACCTACGAAGGTAGGCGTAGAGTTGTTTTAAAGACTTACGAGTCAAAGAAAGTTTTAAAGAGCGTCTCTCTCTCTCTCTCTCTCTCTCTCTCTCTCTCTCTCTCTCTCTCTCTCTCTCTCTCTCTCTCTCTCTCTCTCTCTCTCTCTCTCTCTCTCTCTCTCTCTCTCTCTCTCTCTCTCTCTCTCTCTCTCTCTCTCTCTCTCTTCTTCACACACGCACATACACGCAATCACACACACAGACACAACAACACGCGCGCGCGCGCGCACTCACGCACACAGACGCACAGCTACACGCGCGCGCGCGCGCGGAGAAGAAGACGAAGGAGAAGAAGAAAAAGAAGAAGAAGAAGTAGAAGAAGAAGAAGGAGAAGGAGAAGAAGAAGAAGAAGAAGAAGAAGAAGAAGAAGAAGAAGAAGAAGAAGAAGAAGAAAAAGAAGAAGAAGAAGAAGAAAAAGAAGAGGAAAATGATGATGATGATGATGATGATGATGATGATGATGATGATGATGATGATGATGATGAACAAGAACAAGACCATACCAAGACCAAGAACAAGAACTACAAGAACAAGAATAACAAGAAGAACAAAAACAAGTGCAACGCCGAGCGCCTGCAAAGTCCCCTCGCAGCATCGCCGAGCTACTCCGAAATCGGAATGTGTCGGCTGTACACATACATAAAAACGCATCAAAGCAGCACGTAACTACATAAAAACGCATCAAAACAGCACGTAACTGAATAGTTTTTTTTATATATAGCCTTGGGGTTCGGACCCGTGATTTGAGCGCGCGCGATCATGCGCACACGCGCGCACAGAATAATTCATGACAACTGTGTTATAGACCATTCATCAAGAAATGTTGTGGGGAAAAAATGCATTAAAATACATGCAAAACTTCGCGAGATATTAGCGATTATGTGTTTCGGGGTTTGAACCCCGTAACTGGCGCGACCTTGACCTTAATGTAAAACTAAATACATCAGTGGATAGCTTGCATCTTGGCAAACTAGTATACCAAATTTGTTGATGATAGACTGAATAGTTTTTGAGAAAAACGGACGAATAACCGGACGAATAACCGGACGAACGAATAACCGGACGAATAACCGGACGGATAACCGGACGGACGGAGGCACGCCGGACGGACGGACGGACCAGACAAAAACAATAGTTCCCCGAACCTTCGGCTCGGGGACTTACAAAACAAAGGAAGAGAGAGGGCAAGGAAGCATTCTTATCATAACATTGTTACGCCGTGTGCAGCACGTAAACGTAAGTGCAGGGGCAAAGACGTGTTGACAGAGCGGTCAGCTAGAAGAAAGACAGCAGATGTGAGGTCACCACTGCTGCACCGCTTGAAAGGGAAACCCTTTTTTGTTGATACACCCACAGGTTCTCGGTCAAATCCACACGAAGGGAGAGAGCGAGAATACGAATACGAATACGAATATTGATTCAGTTAAGCCCTAGGCCTTTATTCAGTTAAGGGGTGTCAAGTAATACAATGCATGTTGACATTAAATTAATGCACAATTAGGCATTCGTAGTCATGAAGCATTGAGAGAGAGAGAGAGAGAGAGAGAGAGAGAGAGAGAGAGAGAGAGAGAGAGAGAGAGAGAGAGAGAGAGAGAGACAGAGACAGACAGACAGACAGACAGACAGACAGACAGAGACAGACAGACATGGGAGAGATGGACGGACGGA
>CM065688.1:32744092-32756592 GCA_017654935.2 Phymorhynchus buccinoides
TTTCCTTAAAATAGACTCTGAATGTCCTGTCCGTATTGACCAACAACGAGCAGCTCCATATTAAAACAAGAACCAGTTACCTTTGCCATTTCCAATCTGGAAACAGAAGTTGTTGTTTTGATGTTTTATTTTTGTTGTTGTTTGGTTTGATTTTTGTTTTTGGTTTGCATGCGTCCACTTCTGTTGTAGTTTTGTAGATTCATCTCCTAGAGTTGTATCTGAAAACAAGCGCGAAATCGCAATAGTTTGTGGCACGCGGTCTATTTTTACCACTCCAATCATGAGTTACCTCCCCTGGCTTTTCAATAATTTTATTCTGTAAACCAGAATGTTATCTCTGCACCATTTCGTAACTTTTTATATCTTTTGGAAAACATTTAAAACTATGTATCCTACTTATACTCATCAAAAGAAGCACTGCATACTCGTCGTGTCTGTTGTAGTGTCTGTATTACGTATGTTTATTATTTTGTACGCTTTTAAAATACATCATGCTAAAGAGCGGCCTCAATTTGAAGTGTAGCCTCGATTTGAAGTGCGACATTTTGTCAAAATGTGCGACAATTTTGGACCGACCGACCGACAGACAGACAGACAGACAGACAGACCGACCGACCGACAAAGTGAGTTATAGGTTTGTGGCTTGAGCCACAAACAAAAAAAGAAAACGCTACCAGCAAGAAATTGTGGCATTGATTTGTTTGTTTAAGAACAGTGTCCTACTTAAAAACTTTGGTAAGAAGCGTATGGAGAAGTGTGTGTGTGTGTGTGTGTGTGTGTGTGGGGGGGGGGGGGGGGTAGTTAAAACGTACGTCTTAAACTTTGTTTTAAACTATTTATCTACCAACTGTATCTGTTTTCTTTTCTTCAGCTTTTTTTTTGCAGGATCACTGTTTTCGGATTTCATTTGTACTTGAAATACAAAACTAATAACGATGGACATTAACAATCTTCTTAAGTGTGTGCGCGTTACGCCTTTGTGGAGCAGATGAATACATACATCAGAAAATAAGTGTGTGTGTGTGTGTGTGTGTGTGTGTGTGTGTGTGTGTGTGTGTGTGTGTGTGTGTGTGTGTGTGTGTGTGTGTGTGTGTGTGTGTGTGTGTGTGTGTGTGTGTGTGTGTGTGTGTGTGTGTGTGTGTGTGTGTGTGTGTGTGTGTGCGTGTGCGTGTGCGTGTACGTGCGTGCGTGTACGTGTGCGTGCGCGTGTGTGTGTGTGTGTGTGTGTGTGCGCGCGCGTGTGCGTGTGTGTGCGTGTGTGCGTGTGTGTGTTTTCGGTACAAATATCGTCTAAGTGAGCATGTGTTTATGTGTATGCAAACGCATGTCTGTTACTGTTTCTCTTTGGGAACCCTTCTCTTTAAGTAAAGAGAAGCAGCGTTAGCTCAAATCAGCAACAACGGTCCTAAGAAACACCCTTGATTGCCGATAGTTTGGCAAACGTTTTGTTCTCTCTCGTGAGCTAGCACGCCGCTAACTATTAGTTGCACCATGGGAAATGTACAACTTGTTTTTTACTTACGGCTAATATTAGTTCTCGCGAGAACGTAGCTTTTTGTTTACAAAATGGAAGACAAATTCAAGAAAGTTGACACAGACAAAATTAATATTCTTCACTCTACAGCGACAATAATTATATGGGATGATTTTAGCAAATTAAACAAACACAAGTATTTTTGAGTGCTCTTTCTTAATTTTCCATCATGTTAGATGGCATAATATAGTGCAAACTTAATTTTCTGCACACAAATAGACTGACGATGAAATCGAAATAATTTGTGTACAACCTGTCAGAGAGGTATGATTTATCTCCCTTTTGATAGCAACTCTTTTCTCTGTCTGAAAGTGAAGAGTAAGCTATTAGAGTCATCTTTACTTAGCTAACGTTATTCGCGGTTATTGGAGTTTCTTAGACCCCATTTAGATTAGATTAGATTAGATTAGAAATAGGGACGAAAAAAATATAGCCGTTAGGCTTTCAAAGTCCCATCTTTGTGTTTTTATTTTTATTTTTACATACTCAAGGTATATCGTGCACTCAGGGTTTTGCGTTGAATTAATCATCGTATTCATACATTATGTCTTTATAAAATATTAACTGGTCGAGCTCATTTTTAAAGCTGTTAGTATTAGGTGCTCTCTTAATGTTAGTTGGTAGTTGATTCCATAAAGGTGCAACTCTGTTAGTAAAAGAATATTTTCTTGTGTTAGTTTTACAAAATTCAATAAATATTTTATCAGTGCTATTTCTTGTTCTGTCATAATTTGTTAATTTGAAAAATTCTGTTGCATTTAAATCATCAATATTATTAAATATTTTAAAACTTTGTATTAGATCACCTCTTATTCTCCTTGCTTTCAAACTTGGAAGATTCAGGCGTTCCATTCTCTCTCTATACGAATAGTTATTATATCCATCAATTAATTTAGTTGCCCTTCTTTGCACCTTCTCCATTTGGCGTAACAGTTATTCGCGCGGCGACCGTCCTCTAGAGAAACTCCACCAAGGTCTATGTACAAGTCAACATATTCACAAAATATCACTATTTCCCCATGACAACACAGTGAGTTGTATGTCATATTATGAGTGGCCTAACACTGTGTTGCCATGGGGAAATAGAGACATTTTGTGAATGCTGTTAACGTGGACAGAGATCTTCAGCGACTTAACGTTTCATTCCCGTCCTTATGTTTTAGTAATAGAAAAGACTCAAAAGCCAGCCACACGTCCACTAAAATCGTACGACTGTACGATACGATACGATTCGAAGCGCGAATCACATTTCGAGGGGTGAATGCCAGAACTGCCCATCTGTGCTCTTTATTCCTTTTGAGATAGACCGTTCTGGCAGGCACCCCTCGATTTGTTCTTGGAGATCACGTGATCGAATCGTATCGTACAGTCGTGCGATTTTAGTGGACATGTGGCTGGCCCTTTACGGCTACGTCCATTGAACATGAAACTCTGTCCGGTAACAACAAACTGCATAGAGATTAGAAAAAAGGTGGGGGTAGCTAAAAGTGGAGGGGATAGAGGGAGTGCAACAGATATCTTTTAGCAAAACCCCATATCCAATTTCTCCTTCCGTCCAGAATCGATAGAAATCAGTTTAGAGTCCTGTCCTGGAAATGACATGACGATAGCAGTCCCTGCAGGCGCCGCCCTGTGTCAATCTGTACATAGCCCCTGAGCAAACTGCCTGATCTGCAGGGCTAGCAACATGAGTAGAAGATGGAAGGAGAGAGAAAAAAAAGACTAGGAGGAGAGGAGGAGGAGGAGGAGGAGGAGGGGGGGGGGGGGGGCGGGGGGGGGGGCGCGGGGGGGGGGGGGGGTAGGGAGAGAGAGGGAGAGAGAGCATGCCAATGCACGCGTTTTTATGCCTACCCATAGGCATGAATTGTTCATGAATGTATTATTATAAGCGTGTGTGTTTGCAGTGTATGCGTGCGTGTGTGTGTGTGTGTGTGTGTGTGTGTGTGTGTGTGTGTGTGTGCGTGTGCGTGCGTGCGTGTGCGTGCGCGCGTGTGTGTGTCTGTTGTACACAGACACACTTGATGATACGCCTACGTGTATGTTTGTGAGGTGTGTACTTTGTCCAAACGTCTGTGTATCACAGACGCACGTGCACGCGTGAAATACTACAGCAAGAGAAACGCTTAATCATACACACAATACAAAAAAGGCATAGCACAAACGTCAGAAGAAAAATGATAAACGTAGGTGGTAGCGAAGCTTCTTTTCTATCACATGAAAAGCAAAGGATTTCTTTCGGAGAAAGAAAGCGAGAAAAAGGACATAGTTCCAAACATTGAACAGCTAATGATTTCCTTTGAGGTAAAGAGTGGAACGGAGAAACAGAAAGAAGATACAAATAAGTAAGAGAAAGACTTGCGACTGGGATGAAAAGCCATCCAGAATAAATGTTCAAAAGTCCTCGGAGGGTACAGGAAAAACACGTTTCCCCAAAGATAAATAATCAGAAAGAGTGGGGTGAAGTTTTAAGAACAAAAAAACAAACCATAAAAGGCGAAACGTAGCTAAAAAAAAACACCAAAGAGACGGTGCCATTGATTGGAATGCGATTGGTGAGTGCTGGCGACACAAACAAGGAACAATATACAAATGAGACAAATCTTTTTTTTTTAACCTAGTAGGAAAACAAAAACTGTACAGTATAATATAATAATAATAAATAAAATAATTAATAATGCTTATATAGCGCATAATCTTGCAAAGCAACTCAGTGCGCTTTTCACTCACCATTCGTACAAACATTTCTAACAGACTGGCCCACGCATCCTCACCGTACATCTCTATGAAAATGAATACATATTAGAGAATGCATTGCATATAATCATAACACAACACACTAACACCCACGTCCCTTCAACACCACCACCCCAACCATCCCCCCACTCCCCTCACACACCCCACCCACACATCCCCACCCCTGACCCCCTACTCCCCACTCCCACCCCATACACACACGCGCACGCGTTAACCTCATACTCAACGTCAGACATGATGACCAGACAAAAAAACTAAATAGCAAGCCAAATAAGGGTACGCTCGGTAGGTTTTGCAAATATTAACTTAATAGCAGTCATAGTCATCAATATTATAGATATACAGAGAGGCAGAGACAGACAAAGACATGATTATACGGTTTGCCATGTGGGCATAGAGGGCATCACTGTCGGGATATCGGGGGACAAGTCTGTCGCTTTTCATTACAAACAGTTCAATAGTGTAGGATGCTGGAACATAATATTTGTTCATGCACACAAAGAAAGGCAGACAGACAGATAGATAGACAGACAGACAGACAGAAAAAAACCCGCACAGGCTCTTGTTCCTAGGGGAAGACGGGGTAAAAAGCGCATCGGCGGGTAAGAAGCCCACCCCAATTATCTCATGAAATAAAGAAAATGTCAGTCAAATTTGCCCATGAGACGAATGCTAGACATTAACGCTCGTTTCATGGGCAAAATGAGACTGAAATTTGCTTCATTTCATGAGATAATTGGGGTGGGCTTCTTACCCGCCCATGCGCTTTTTACCCCGTCTTCCCCTATTTGTTCGTGCACACAAAGAAAAGCACACAGACAGACAAACAAAAATACGCACAGGCTCTTGTTCCTGATATAAAGTACTCCAGATCGCAAAAAGACTGCAGATCTGCGAGCTTTAAAAGGGTGAAAAGAAAAAGGCTGAAAGAAAGAATAAACAAAAGAATACAAGATGCCTTCAAGAACCGGAAAATGTCGTTGTCAGCGTTAAAAGACACGCCGACGTGTGTGTTTGTTTACGCAGGAAAGTTTAAAGGAGTCAGGATGGAGGTGGGAGGAGAGGGGAGGGGGGGGGGGAGGGGACACAGGGGAGGGAGACACCCTTGCGTTCGTCCTCCCAATGTCCACTGACAAGTTGTTCCAAGCAGAGGGGAATGTACAGGAATGCATGGACGACAATACAAACATTGCTAGCCGTGGATCTCCATGTCAATGGAATTGCGACTTGTTCCGAAGTTTGCTACCAGTAAATGACAATTTGTGCTGCTTTTACTTGCTGACTAAAACTTAGAGGCGTTTAATGCCAAGAAAAATTGTCCGTGTTTGTGCTCTCTCTCTCTCTCTCTCTCTCTCTCTCTCTCTCTCTCTCTCTCTCTCTCTCTCTCTCTCTCTCTCTCTCTCTCTCTCTCTCTCTCTCTCTCTCTCTCTCTCGGTCTCTCTCTCTCTCTCTCTCTCTCTCTCTCTCTCTCTCTCTCTCTCTCTCTCTCTCTCTCTCTCTCTCTCTCTCTCTCTCAAGGACAGATTGGAAGAATAGGCGTTGCCTAAAATCTATATCCTTGGAAAATAAAGTTCAAGTTTTCAAGTTTTCAAGTTTTCTCTCTCTCTCTCTCTCTCTCTCTCTCTCTCTCTCTCTCTCTCTCTCTCTCTCTCTCTCTCTCTCTCTCTCTCTCTCTTAAATTGTCCGTGTTTGTGCTCTCTCTCTCTCTCTCTCTCTCTCTCTCTCTCTCTGGTTTAAATGTTTTATTTTCCAAATCAACATGAACAACAACTATGACATAACTGAAGCAACAACAAGCAGAGCTTATGGCGTGCTCGGTTCAAAACGAATTACACAGTATAAACATTGGCGGAATTTTACCAGGAAATACAAGCAATACATTTTTGAAAAGAAAGTCACAACAAACCAAACGAACAATGGACATAGCAATAGACAAAAGAAGTAAAATCGACAAAAAAATGATAAGAGAGGGGGAGAGAGAGAGAGAGAGATAGAGGGGGAGAGAGCGAGAGAGAGAGGAGAGAGAGCGAGAGCGAGAGCGAGAGAGAGAGAGAGAGAGAGAGAGTTCCACCTCACACCACTCTGCAGACCAGAACTCCAACCCCACGTCGCAATAAAACGAAATAGGACACGATGATGACATTATGATTACATGAAATGACGCCAAGATGAAAACGGAGATACACCAAAACTAACTGAGTTAAAATATTAGGTGAGAACATGAACTGGTAAGGATGCAAGAGCTGGAAAGGAAGCAGGGGTTTGAATTTTATAGCCTTTTACTTAGCTCTATAAACTGCTGCACGGTTTTGAATATTTGTTCGTTTTCTGACACTGATAAACTTTGATCGCCAAAGAGTAGGGTGTATGTGTTAGTGATGCATGGGTTAAGTGTTGAGATCGTGTTTATTCTTTCAGCAGCATAATGTCTACACTGCATCAGATAATGTTCAGCATCTTCTGTATTGTGGCCACATGCACATTTGGGGTTATTTAATAAGTGTCTGTTGTACAAGTCACCGTTAATAGTGCTCATTCCTAAACATAGTCTACAATGGTTAACTTGATTCTGTCTGGATCCTACATAATAGTAAGGGGGGACTGTGACATCTGTAAGAGATAAATAACGTTTGAACTGACTAATAGAATCGAGTGTTTTAATAGTATCTGGAAGATTATTCCATAAGTTTGTAGTGCTAGGGAGAAAGGAATTTTTATGTAGTTCGGTTTTGGATCGTGGTACTATTCTATCTAATGGTCGGCGTCTATGGTAGGGGTTTTCCTCGGATACTAAGGAAGGGAGAAGATCTTGTAAATATTGAGGGCATTTGCCATTCACTATTTTGTGAAACTAAATTAATTTGTGTCTTCTTCGTCTTTCTTGTAGTGAGCAAAAGCCTGATTCTTTATACAGTTTCGCATGACTAGTTCCCCTTACTCCTCCTGTAATGATACGGAGCGCTTCCAAATGTAAAGTTTCTAGTGAATTTGCTTGTGTGTCTGTACAGTTGTCCCATAAAATATCTGCATAGTCAAAATTTGGTAGAACAAAAGATTTATACATAGTTTCTAGAGCTTTACGGCTCAGTCTATATTTGTAGTTTCTGAGACAAGCAATCAACATGTTTACTTTATTAGCTAAAGTTCGAATATGCTCATCCCATCTACAGTTATCCTGAAAAACTACTCCCAAATGTTTGTGAGATGTTGATGGTTCTAAAGTCTGCTGTCCAAAAGTTAGAGGTGTGAGTTGATTGTGTTCGCGAGTAGTGTTGAGCAGTTTTGTTTTCTTTTCATTGAATTTGATTTTCCATAGTTTGGCCCATTGTGCAATTTTACGAAGATCTGAATTGAGGAGTTCTACTCTGACAATTGGGTCATTAAGAGCAAGAGATAAACTGGTGTCATCAGCAAACAGTTTGATGATTGATTCAATGTCAGTGATGATGTCATTAATATACACTAAAAATAACAGGGGGCCTAGGACAGAACCCTGGGGAACACCTGCCGGAAATTTCTTTGATTCAGACTTTTCACCTTTAATGACTACAGATTGTTGTCGGTTGTGAAGATAATCGCGAAAATTTTTAAGTAACTTCCCTCTAATACCCGCAGCCTCCAGCTTGTACAGAAGTCCTTTGTGCCAGACGCGATCACACGCTTTAGATATGTCAAAATAAATAGTTTGTGTTGCTAAACTGCAATCAAATGAAGAACAGAGGTGATTGTATGTAGCTAAGAGCTGGTTCACTCTCTCTCTCTCTCTCTCCTCTCTCTCTCTCTCTCTCTCTCTCTCTCTCTCTCTCTCTCTCTCTCTCTCTCTCTCTCTCTCTCTCTCTCTCTCTCTCTCTCTCTCTCTCTCTCTCTCTCTCTCTCTCTTAAATTGTCCTCTCTTTGTCTCTCTCTCTCTCTCTCTCTCTCTCTCTCTCTCTCTCTCTCTCTCTCTCTCTCTCTCTCTCGGTCTCTCTCTCTCTCTCTCTCTCTCTCTCTCTCTCTCTCTCTCTCTCTCTCTCTCTCTCTCTCTCTCTCTCTCTCTCTCTCTCTCTCTCTCTCTCTCTCTCTCTCTCTCTCTCTCTCTCTCTCTCTCTCGCTTAAATTGTCCGTGTTTGTGCGCTCTCTCTCTCTCTCTCTCTCTCTCTCTCTCTCTCTCTCTCTCTCTCTCTCTCTCTCTCTCTCTCTCTCTCTCTCTCTCTCTCTGCATCTGTCTCTCATCTCCTCTCTCTCTCTCTCTACTTTTCAACTCACAGACGTTTTGTCTCATGTGGATAAAGCGACCGCATCGTGAAAAAACACCCACCCAGGTATTAAATAATTGGTGGGAACGAAATCATCCACATGAAAATGGCTAAATTGTGACGTATATTCCTTCATACACACGTTTAAGTCTTCGTAGTTTTCAGTTTTGTTTCTTTTCTTTCTTTATTTCATTATGATCTATGTCACAATTGCGTATTAAAACTCAGGAATTCATTTTTGGTGGCAGCGATTTTTTTTAATATATCTGTAATCTAAAAAATGTGTTCATAAATATATCAATCATTGCCGTTATGGCTTGTTGCTGATGTTCTTATTGTTTGCACCAAATAGTGCTGCTCTCTGTAATGTGTGTTCAAAGTGTGTTCAAATACGTAACAGTCGTCGTCGTCATCGTTGTTGTTTTGCACCACATGGTGCTGCTCTCTATAATGTGTGTTCAAAGTGTGTTCAAATACGTAACAGTCGTCGTCGTCATCGTTGTTGTTTTGCACCACATAGTGCTGCTCTCTGTAATGTGTGTTGAAAGTGTGTTCAAATACGTAACAGTCGTCGTCGTCATCGTTGTTGTTTTGCACCACATGGTGCTGCTCTCTATAATGTGTGTTCAAAGTGTGTTCAAATACGTAACAGTCGTCGTCGTCATCGTTGTTGTTTTGCACCACATAGTGCTGCTCTCTGTAATGTGTGTTCAAAGTGTGTTCAAATACGTAACAGTCGTCGTCGTCATCGTTGTTGTTTTGCACCACATGGTGCTGCTCTCTATAATGTGTGTTCAAAGTGTGTTCAAATACGTAACAGTCGTCGTCGTCATCGTTGTTGTTTTGCACCACATAGTGCTGCTCTCTATAATGTGTGTTCAAAGTGTGTTCAAATACGTAACAGTCGTCGTCGTCATCGTTGTTGTTTTGCACCACATAGTGCTGCTCTCTATAATGTGTGTTCAAAGTGTGTTCAAATACGTAACAGTCGTCGTCGTCATCGTTGTTGTTTTGCACCACATAGTGCTGCTCTCTATAATGTGTGTTCAAAGTGTGTTCAAATACGTAACAGTCGTCGTCGTCATCGTTGTTGTTTTGCACCACATGGTGCTGCTCTCTATAATGTGTGTTCAAAGTGTGTTCAAATACGTAACAGTCGTCGTCGTCATCGTTGTTGTTTTGCACCACATATTGCTGCTCTCTATAATGTGTGTTCAAAGTGTGTTCAAATACGTAACAGTCGTCGTCGTCATCGTTGTTGTTTTGCACCACATATTGCTGCTCTCTATAATGTGTGTTAAAAGTGTGTTCAAATACGTAACAGTAGTCGTCGTCATCGTTGTTGTTTTGCACCACATAGTTTGCTTAACATGCATCCGAATCTAATATGAATAAACGGTTTGAAGAGTGTACCATCGTAAGATAGTGCACGTATTTTGATTTAATATGTATAAGATATACTGTCAAGTGTGTTCTGTGTATAGTTCAAAACTGCGTTCACAATCGCACGCTGTAGTACAAGCATTCTACACACACACACACACACACACATACACGCACACGCACGCACGCACACGCACACGCACACGCACACACACACACACACACACACACTCACTCACTAATCATGAAGAAACACAGACATCTCATCACCCTCGTTAAACATTAAATTGATTCTAAAAACAAAATGTTCAAAATTAGAAATCAGTAAAACCTGCAATATAAAAATAGGTCAACCAATACATGAATTTTTTTTTAATTTAAGAAAAGGGGATTAAACGGTTTGTTTACGTGAAAAGAAGTGCTGTTTAACTGAGCTTTTTTCTGCTTATTGTTTGTGGCTCAAGCCACAAACCTATAACTCACTTTGTCGGTCGGTCGGTCTGTCGGTCTGTCGGTCCAAAATTGTCGCACATTTTGACAAAATTGTCGCACTTCAAATCGAGGCTACACTTCTGGCCGCTCTTTAAAATGATGTATTTTAAAAGCGTACAAAATAATAAACATACGTAATACAGACACTACAACAGACACGACGAGTATGCGGTGCTTCTTTCGATGAGTATAAGTAGGATAAATAGTTTTAAATGTTTTCCAAAAGATTATAAAAAGTTACGAAATGGTGCAGAGATAACATTCTGGTTTACAGATTAAAATTATTGAAAAGCCAGGGGAGGTGACTCATGATTGGAGTGGTAAAAATAGACCGCGTGCCGCAAACTATTGCGATTTCGCGCTTGTTCTTTGTATGTTGCTGATTGTTTGCATTTTGTCCATCAATAATATTATCCTTCAATGTCCTGGCAT
Source organism: Phymorhynchus buccinoides (assembly GCA_017654935.2). Lineage (NCBI taxonomy): Eukaryota > Metazoa > Mollusca > Gastropoda > Neogastropoda > Raphitomidae > Phymorhynchus > Phymorhynchus buccinoides. The sequence continues at coordinate 32,754,923 of CM065688.1, forward strand.
ACAATCCAACAACTAGGGGAAGACGGGGTAAAAAGCGCATGGGCGGGTAAGAAGCCCACCCCAATTATCTCATGAAATGAAGCAAATTTCAGTCTCATTTTGCCCATGAGACGAGCGTTAATGTCTAGCATTCGTCTCATGGGCAAATTTGACTGAAATTTTCTTTATTTCATGAGATAATTGGGGTGGGCTTCTTACCCGCCCATGCGCTTTTTACCCCGTCTTCCCCTACTGAAATAATAATGGCGGCTAAAATCACAAGGGAGACAATCAGAACCAGACAGATGGTCCAAAACAGAGTAGGGACCCTGAGCACGAAATGTGATTGAAGCTTAGCTCCGAGCCGTCCGGAAACGCTTCCTCCGACAGATAACTGACTGGTCACGCCTCACTGAACACAAGCAGAAACGGGTTTCTCTATCAGAGAGAGGCGCGCGAATCTTCTGTCGATATATCTCATGGTTCACTTCCCCTTGAAAACACCTCCGCGATCCTGCGGACTACATTTTCAAAGAGTGAGAGAGAGAGAGAGAGAGAGAGAGAGAGAGAGAGAGAGAGAGAGAGAGAGAGAGAGAGAGAGATATTACTACTGATACAGCTGCCACTTTTCCAATGGACTGGGTGAGTCTAAGGTCTGTCCAGATTAATTCCATTTCCACATAATTATGTACATAGAAATCGATTTTTATTTGGCTATGAAATGACAAAAATCCACAGGAGCGGAGGGAGGGGGGGGAGAGGGGAGGAGGGGGAGGGGGGATGTTGTGAATGCTAGAGTGGTAGGGCGGGGGTAAGTGTGGGTGTTGGAGGAGACCGAGGAGTGGTCGAAACAAAATAAATATGCCAATTATTTGGAAAAAGGCAGAGAAAAAAAATGCATCGTTGTAGATTCATTCCTGTTCCTCAAGTCATAGGATTATAATGATCCTATTCCCTTTGGGGGCATCAATAAGCCTACAATAACATGAAGGATGGTAAGTTGGAGAGGTATGACAAGGCTACAGTCTACAGTGGGACCTCGCCTAACGGGCACCTCATTATTGCGGACACCCCGGTAATCCGGACAGTTTGACTCAGTCTCCTGGCTACGTATTTATCACTAAGACAGTCTCCGTACAGCGACCATCTCGCAATTACGGACAATTTTGGCCAGTCTGTAGGGCGGCCGCTATACTGAGGTTCGACTGTATTATTCTAAGCCCTATAGGTGTGCCATAGTATTTGCAGTCTACATTAGTGTCAATCATCTTAAGGCAAACGGGTCAGGTCAGGTAGGACGACTAGGCCTCGCGGCCTCTTAAGCGTTCTTTCTCTTGATTGGAATTTTTATATATTCAGTTGGCCCAGCTGTGACGATTTTAGTAGACTATCAGCCATACAGGTATTTAAATGTACTAAGGTTTGGGTCTTTGTCCAGGAGATTTTTAAATTTGTTAGTATCTGGAGCAAGTTTTGTTTGAGCAGGAATTTGCGTTCCAATAGTTAGTTACTCTATTACTGAAAACGTGTCTCCTGATGTTAGTTCTACTGTACTGTGTTAGTATTTTTAATTCATGAGTTCTAGTCTTTGAAAAACGGGCCACCCAAAAAAAATAAAATAACATAAACTGTAAGAAACTGTAACTTCGTGACACTATTTATATTTACTTGAGTAGTTCTTTTTCTCTATC
>CM065688.1:32761592-32766592 GCA_017654935.2 Phymorhynchus buccinoides
ATAATTCCAGTGATGAATTATTGCAGTGGATTGTCTCCCATATTCCGGATCCTGTGAGAGACTCCACGGCGCCTGAAACCCCATAATAATTGTTCAACCGCGAAAGGGCAAATCCTGTCTGTTGTTTTCTTGCCCTCGCCCGACCAGAATCCAATGGCAGAACTGCCAGGCCGCAAACGTCCAGATATTATCGTTTGGCAGTTCAGGTTGAGGGTGTGTAGGTATGTGTGCGTGCGTCCGTTTGTGCGTGCGTGTGCGTGCGTGTGTGTGTGTGTGTGTGTGTGTGTGTGTGTGTGTGTGTGTGTGTGTGTGTGTGTGTGTCTGGCTGGCTGGCTGGCTGTCTAACTATGCTTGATGTGGTCATTTTGTTGTCCAAGAAAAGCTTTATCTTTACCAATCAATTTCAAATGAACTTTAAGCTGCAGCATTCCCCCCCCCCCCCCCCCCCCCCCCCCCCCCCACACACACACACACCACGTTTTGCCCTTTGCCTTTGATCCCCTACTTTACAATAGTTTATCACACCAGCAAGGTCATTCGGAGTGTAGGATAGGAGGCTGGTTAAAGGCCCAGCCACACTGCATACGATTCGATCCACTACGATCCGAGTTTGGACATTTGTGAGGCATGATTGACGTGAAATTCTACTCTCTAAATAAATCTGATGAAATCCTACTAGTTATGTTCACTATTAATTGTAGTCTCCCGTACACGAATGTGATAAAAAAAAAACATCTTATTTTTGTAATAAAGAAAATTTAAACTTTTTCTCTCAACCCATACAGTTTCTACTCACTCGTAGCTTTCGCCTGGCTTCCTCAGCGCTCCACGACTTGGAGTTCAGTCGATCAACACGCCGGTGAGATGAACTCACGACGTGTCTGACTAATAATAATAATAATAATAAATAACATTTATAGAGCGCCCTTTCTCTCTTGAGCTCACGGCGCTTCACAATTGTTTAAATAAATACATAAATCATAAATAAGCTACTACAATATCAACTATCACAAACATTCACACAGCCACAACACGCACGCACGCACACGCCCACACCCACACACGCACGCACACCCATCCACCCACAATGTGGGGGACATCATTTTAAGGCAGGAAACAGGACAGGGAAGAAATCAGAGGTATTGCCGGAAGAGGTGAGTTTTAAGAGCGGTTTTGAAAGACTGGAAAGATTTAGCAGAACGAAGTTCATATGGTAGGGTGTTCCAGACAGAAGGGGCGCTGAAAGAAAATGAACGTTCACCATTTGTCTTAGTGTTAGTACGAGGAATAGAAAGGATAAGTTTGTCAGAAGAGGAACGGAGAGACCTGGAGGGTGAGTACAGGTGAACGAGATCAGAGAGGTAGGCAGGACTAGATGAATGGACAGCATAAGGGAGTTGTGGACCGCTGGCAAGACGTGTCTGCCCCTGTCCCTGTTCAGCGTGGGTTTGGTGGCCGCGATATGAATGGCCTCCTTCACTCCTCGGCGGAACCAGTTCGCCTCGCGTTCCAGCACCAACGGCTCCACACTTACGAATTTTGCGATTCAGCACCTCTGTGCTGCCACGGACATAGGGGATGGTGACGTGCCCGCGGCGTGGTGTGGTTTGCTTAGAGGACGGGTGGGGAGAGATCTTCTTGCTCCCAGGTACTCCCCAGGCCCATCTGGTGTAGCCTGAGATGCTGAGGACTTCCTTGAGGTGTTGTTCCTCCTCAGCCAGCGCTTCGTCAGTGGAGCAGTTGGTCTTGGCTCTGTGGCGGAGAGTGCGGATGACCCCCAGTTTGTGCCCCAGAGGCTGGTGACTGTCAAACTGGAGGTACTGTAAAGTATGATGTGTGAAGGTAATGTTGGTGCTAGTTTGCTATGGTAAAGTATGATGTGTGAAGGTAATGTTGGTGCTAGTTTGCTATGGTAAAGTATGATGTGTGAAGGTAATGTTGGTGTTAGTTTGTTATTGTAAAGTATGATGTGTGACGTTAATGTTGGTGTTAGTTTGTTATGGTAAATTATGATGAGTGAAGATAATGTTGATGTTAGTTTGTTATAGTAAAGTATGATGTGTGAAAGTAAAAACAAGCAACTAAAACAACAACTGGAGGTACTGGTCTGTGTGGGTCTTCTTGCGGTACACACTGAAGGAGAGGCTGTCCCCGTTTCTTGTTATGAGCGTGTCCAGCATGGCAATGCTGCCTTCGTGTTCGACCTCTCTGGTGAACGTGATAGCTGGGTGCTGATTGCTCAGGTGGTCGGTGAACTCGTCTACCAAGACTTTGTGCAGAATGGTCATGATGTCGTCCATGTAACGCCCCCAGTATCGCGGAGGCCTGTGGAACCTGGCCAGAGCGTTAACCTCAAACTCCTCCATGAAGAGGTTGGCGACGATGGGACTCACGGGCGACCCCATGGCTGCTCCCTCTTATTGTTGTATCGGACATTTTATTTGATTCGTGTATTGCAGTCTACATGAGTAGAGTGAACGAACACAGTTATTATTAGACGGAAGTAGTTCACGTGAATCATGCCTCACGGACATGGTCACAATCACACGGACATGGTCACAATCACACGGACATGGTCACAATCGCACGGACATGGCACAATCACACGGACATGGTCACAATCACACGGACATGGTCACAATCACACGGACATGGTCACAATCACACGGACATGGTCACAATCGCACGGACATGGCACAATCACACGGACATGGTCACAATCACACGGACATGGTCACAATCACACGGACATGGTCACAATCACACGGACATGGTCACAATCACACGGACATGGTCACAATCACACGGACATGGTCACAATCACACGGACATCGTCACAATCACACGGACATGGTCACAATCACACGGACATGGTCACAATCACACGGACATGGTCACAATCACACGGACATGGTCACAATCACACGGACATCGTCACAATCACACGGACATGGTCACAATCACACGGACATCGTCACAATCACACGGACATGGTCACAATCACACGGACATCGTCACAATCACACGGACATGGTCACAATCACACGGACATGGTCACAATCACACGGACATCGTCACAATCACACGGACATCGTCACAATCACACGGACATCGTCACAATCACACGGACATGGTCACAATCACACGGACATGGTCACAATCACACGGACATGGTCACAATCACACGGACATCGTCACAATCACACGGACATGGTCACAATCACACGGACATCGTCACAATCACACGGACATGGTCACAATCACACGGACATGGTCACAATCACACGGACATCGTCACAATCACACGGACATCGTCACAATCGCACGGACATCGTCACAATCGCATTGTATTGATGTCAGATCGTATGCAGTGTGGCTGGGCCTTAAGTGTTCCCCTCCTGCTATTGTCACACTCCATTGAGTTCCCTGTCTTTGAGTGAAGCTTGATTTAATCAAACCTTCTGTGATGAACGATACTGTCAACGCTAAAAATGTTACTGATCCCGCGGCATGGTTGCTCTGTAGATAGCATTGTTAATAGGAAGAGCATTATTCATGCATGCTGTAGTTAAATCATAGAGTAATGACATCAATTCATTACAACGACTTGAAGAGATGGAAAACACAGCAAAATAAGATCATCAGATTAATCTGAATCCAAATGACTAAGATGCATGGGTCTTTTTTGGAAAACCAAGGTAACTTTGATTAACCATTTTACGGTTTATTAAACTCCTCGGTAACTGGCCATTTGTAAGAGACAAAGTTCACCTTGCCGTTGTTTACGGAGACTGGCCATGCATAATATAAAAGAATGTCTGGGAGCTGTCGTTTAGCTCATTGACCAGCGATTGCCATTTCCGAGTGGACAATTTCATCTCAGTGCAGAACTAGGTCGTTCTTGTGTTCACGTGCAGATCCTTCAAGCTGATTTTTACCAATGATGGATGGTCTTTTAAGAAGAGGTATTTGTTGCGTTCTCTATGCTGTCAGCCTAGGCTTGATTAATGCCCACCACACTAATGCTGCAGTCATTAAAGTCAATAACTCATCAGAATATATCCGACAATGAATTAACCACAAAAAGCATTAGACCCTATTCATGTGTGTAACACGGTGTAATACCTGTTTTATTTACACAAATGCGGGGAAACTATTGCCTGTTTCAGTATCGCTTATATTAAGCTAGTTGCACCCGGGCTCCTCCGCACGGGTCCAGAAATAAAATATTTGAAATGCAAAGATCATGTATTCAATGTTACATTGATAGAACATTATGCTGTCTGTGAATGTAAGAGAGTTCCCCGTGCCACATACTAAAGAATAAAGAAGCAATGGTGGAAGCAATCTACTGATTTGAGCACATTTTGCGTGACTTAGTGACAAACTGTATTAGCACTGTTGTCGTTGTGTGAGAGAGAGAGAGAGAGAGAGAGAGAGAGAGAGAGAGAGAGAGAGAGAGAGAGAGAGAGAGAGAGAGAGAGAGGGGGGGGGGGAGGTTACCAGGCACAGGTTCAGCATTCTTCGTGTTTTCCGCGGTAGATTCGGCAATTTCCGACACAGCTCGGGCGACGCAGGCGACACAAAATGTCATGGAAATTTCATACATTTTGCCTTCAAAATGAACTTTCAAAGGCAAAATGTTGAACCAGACATAGCAGAATCGCGTCCCAACGCGTTCTTCTGGAACTGTATGGCAAGCAAAAGTCCGACATTTTACGCGGTATCCGAGTTTTTACGTTGTATTGCACTTCGGGCTTTAGCGTATTATATTATAGATGGTTTATGTTTTCATTACTTAATTACTTTAGATTAGCTCCGTGTCTACCCTGATAGGTGTTTGAAGTAATATGTTTGTGCAATGGTTTGGGTCTCCTAATTTGAATTACCCTTAACTGTTACACTTCTGATCAGTAATTGGATTTCACGTCCTAGCTCAATGTTCGACAGGCACTTCACAATGCTTTACAACATAAGAAATGTCTTAAACTACAACATGA
>CM065688.1:32774092-32789092 GCA_017654935.2 Phymorhynchus buccinoides
TGGCTGACTATGTATGTATGTATGTATGTATGTATGTATGTATGTATGTATGTATGTATGTATGTATGTATGTATGTATGTATGTATGTAGGTAGGTAGGTAGGTAGGTAGGTAGGTAGGTAGGTAGGTAGGTAGGTAGGTAGGTAGGTAGGTAGGTAGGTAGGTATGTATGTATGTATGTATGTATGTATGTATGTATGTATGTATGTATGTATGTATGTATGTATGTATGTATGTATGCATGTATGTATGTATGTATGTATGTATGTATGTATGTATGTATGCATGCATGTATGTATGTATGTATGTATATATGTATGTATGTATGTATGTATGTATGTATGTATGTATGTATGTATGAATGTATGTATGTATGTATGTATGTATGTATGTATGTATGTATGTATGTATGTATGTATGTATGTATGAATGTATGTATGTATGTATGTATGTATGTATGCATCACACAAACAAATACACAACAAGTGCAAAGAGACGCTATTTTATTCACGAGACAAAACAGAACATGCAATATTTCAACATAAATGTCTTTTTCAAACAACATAGACAACACAACAATACTTCCCCTCTTCACAGTCGAGCAGTCTCCAAATGTATGTATGTATGTATGTATGTATGTATGTATGTATGTATGTATGTATGTATGTATGTATGTATGTATGTATGTATGTATGTATGTATGCATGCATGCATGCATGCATGCATGCATGCATGCATGTATGTATGTATGTATGTATGTATGTATGTATGTATGTATGTATGCATGTATGTATGTATGTATGCATGTATGACAACACAGCTCTTGAACGGAAGGTCATGAGGGGCTCAAAACTTACATGCGGATAGGTAGTTAGGGTATCTAGGCCATGTTTGAAAATGGTCAATGTCACTGGAGTCGAAATGCTGCCTTGCGGCTGGTTGATCCAGCGTTTACACGCTCTAGCTGTGTCTTATTTCTGTTCATCCATTGCGCCTCTCTAGCCAGAGACAATCAATGCATACAGACACGTGGGTGTGGTGGATCCTTCCCCATCAATAGTAGTTTACCTCGGTTTTGATGAAGTGTCCAAGTCTTCATTAAAGGGAACCGCTAATGAGGGATTTCTGGCCACCCAACGAGAGATTACTCTACCGGCTTATACCGCTTCCCTTTGTCAAAACGAATAGACAAAATATATCTTTGCTGCGCAGAAGCGAGCGAGAGAGATAGAATGAATGAATGAATGAATGAATGAATGAATGAATAAGTTTTCTTTATTGAGGATAATAGATTAAGCAACATTGCTTTTTTTCGTCCAGTCCTCATGCAAAAAAAATAGAAAATGAAGAAAAGAAACCAAACATAAATACAAAGAACAACCAAAAGAATTAAGCTAAACAATTGTCCGCCCCATCCTTCTTTTAGGCACACACACACACACACACACACACACACACACACACACACACACACACACACACACACACACACACACACACACACACACACACACACACACACACACACACACACACACACCCCTCCCCCCACCCCTCTGTACACAAGGTATCATAAGCATATAAACATGAAGATAAAACTAAACTCGGAAAAAATTGAGAGAGAGAGAGAGAGAGAGAGAGAAAAAGAACTCGGAACACACACACACACACCACCTCCCCCCACCCCTCTGTACACAAGGTATCATTAGCATATAAACATGAAGATAAAAAATAAACTCGGAAAAAAGAGAGAGAGAGAGAGAGAGAGAGAGAGAGAGAGAGAGAGAGAGAGAGAGAGAGAGAGAGAGAGAGAGAGAGAGAAAGAACTCGGAACTCGGAACTTTAAATGCAAAAAGGCCACCAGACTGTCCGCATGTGGACACGTACACACAAATAATCATATGAAATAAAACAGAAAAATGAAAATAATAAGCATTAACCCTTTCACCGCCAAAGTCGCATTTTAGCACCACAGTGACTTAACACCCATGTCACTAAAAGGCATCAAATTGGGGTCTATGATCCAAAGACCCTATTGTCTTAGTTTTGCGAAGTAAGGATATATACCTTATTTTAAATATGTCAGTATACAAAAATAAAATAAAACCACTTAATAAACACTTAATATTTTAAATATGTCACAGAAGAATCCCCAATACTGCAGATGGATTTTGTTCTCTACCCAGGTAAATGTAGTGGAAATGTTTGGCTGAAATATGACTGGCGGTGAAAGGGTTAATATCTTCAAAGTAAGAAATCAGCATATTAAAGGAAAATTGACCCAAAACCCATTATCTTAAATTGCGAAAGTAAAGTTTACATAGTTTGTTCTCTTACAAACAACGCATAATGAATAAACATTGCTAAATCTAAGAGAGAGAGAGAGAGAGAGAGAGAGAGAGAGAGAGAGAGAGAGAGAGAGAGAGAGAGAGAGAGAGAGAGAGAGAGAGAGAGAGAGAGAGAGGGGAGAGAGAGAGAGAGAGAGAGAGAGAGAGAGAGAGAGAGAGAGAGAGAGAGAGAGAGAGAGAGAGAGAGAGGAGAGAGAGAGAGAGAGGAGAGAGAGAGAGAGAGAGAGAGAGAGAGAGAGAGAGAGAGAAGAGAGAGAGAGAGAGAGAGAGAGAGAGAGAGAGAGAGAGAGAGAGAGAGAGAGAGAGAGAGATCGAGAGAGAGAGAGAGAGGGGAGAGAGAGAGAGAGAGAGAGAGAGAGAGAGAGAGAGAGAGAGAGAGAGAGAGAGAGAGAGAGAGAGAGAGAGAGAGAGAGAGAGAGAGAGAGAGAGAGAGAGAGAGAGAGAGAGAGAGAATGGCAACGTTCAGCATTTCTGGTTTTATTCCGCCTCCACTCGTAACTTTAAAAGTGTCTCTTTGTACAAGCACTTTTCTCATCTTCTCCAAAGCAAATGACAACTCCACTATCCTGCATTTTCGCCCCCTATTCATTCCTTTTCAAAACACCATTAAGTGCTTTTCAAAAGTTCCCTCACTGTTACATTTCGCTTCTTTTCATGTCCTAAGTTTTCATTTATTTTCTCTCTGTTACCCCCCCCCCCCCCCCCCCCCCCCCCCCCCCCCCCCCCCTCCTCTTCTTTTCTTTCTCTCCGTTGATCGATAGATAGTTGACCTTCGTCCTTTTCAGAGCATGGAATGTTAATGCAAGGTGACACGTGTTTCCCCCACAGAGGAGCACCTTTCCCCATTGTTTACCCCAGAGCTGGTGAAAAGGTCGGGTCTTCGTGGAATAGAGTATTGTCAACGCCATAATATTCCCACCGATGTTTGTATTTCTACCCTTGCTTCTCCTTCTGCGCAACACCACCCCACCCCCTTCCTCCCCGTCCCCAACCCCTCCTTCCAGCTTTGTAATTCCCCACCACGCACCCACCATCTCTCAATAGCATCTTTGCAATTTCAAATGCCTCAAATGGCCCTTTGGTCCAGAAGGCGTTTAAAGTCTCTCTCTCTCTCTCTCTCTCTCTCTCTCTCTCTCTCTCTCTCTCTCTCTCTCTCTCTCTCTCTCTCTCTCTCTCTCTCTCTCTCTCTCCTACCCCCTCTCTCTCTCTCTCTCTCTCTCTCTCTCTCTCTCTCTCTCCTCTCTCTCTCTCTCTCTCTCTCTCTCTCTCTCTCTCTCTCTCTCTCTCTCTCTCTCTCTCTCTCTCTCTCTCTCCACCATCTCTCTCATCCATTCCCCCATCTTTACTGTCTCCCTGTTTCGAACACACACAAAACAAGAGGTGGGTGAAGGGAGAGAGGGGGGGGGGGGTGCGGACAAGTAGATATGATGAACAAGAAAATGAATGTCCGATCTCAACAGTTAAGAGTATTCCATATATCTATTTGTAAAACACTTCATATTTGATTTCAAACAAGATGAACGCCAATAGGCATGGGGTGATGCTATATTTGATATTATTTTCTCCCTTTCTCCTTTTTTTTCTTCACTCCTTTATTCTGATACTAACAGGAGTGCTTTGAAATTCAAGAGGTGTCCTGTTTCTCTGTCTGCCTGTCAGTCCGCTTTGGGGGGTGTATATAACCGTGCTTAAATTGCTGAAGCTGTCACTGTTGAAATGATAGCAGACGATAGCCATAATGGTCCTTGGAATGAATCACGTATTGTGGTCAGTTTCTTCAATTCAGCTGTCCATTCAACAACACTCACCATTGTGTTAATGTCCCTCGACGCTTTGTCTTTCTCTTCTCAGCTTACTGTTGTTTGTTTGTTGTTTGTTCTTAATTGGTGAATTTTTCAAGCAAAACGCACAATATTTGAAATGGATTTCATAGAGGGAGTGGCACAATACGGAATTATATACTTCTGGTTTGAGGCATAAGAATAGAAATGACAAAAGCGTCTTTCGAACATCATTCATAGTCCTTGCAACTATAAATACCAATACCAGATTCGCTGGGGACATCTTTATACGACATGTATTTTTTGTATTTTTTTAAATTTCAGGTTCTTTTTATTTCATTGTCAAACATCGTGGTGATCGAAAAGCCCCACCCCCTCCCCTCCTACTCCCCACCTCTCATTGTACTCATGTTGTCTTCAACAAACATGCCGTCCTTAATCCGAGGCGGCACAAAGTGCTCGGGGACGTCCACGTCTTCTTCCCCCCAATGCCTCTGAGAAGCTGGGGCTCCGTGGAAAGCCTGTCAGTAAACAGCTTCTTTCTGCAATGCGTTTATTACTCCCCCCTCTAAACATGCACATTATGCACGCGTGTATGCTTCTCTCTCTCTCTCTCTCTCTCTCTCTCTCTCTCTCTCTCTCTCTCTCTCTCTCTCTCTCTCTCTCTCTCTCTCTCTCTCTCTCTCTCTCTCTCTCTCTCTCTCTCTCTCTCTCTCTCTCTCTCTCTCTCTCTCTCTCTCTCTCTCTCTCTCTCTCTCTCTCTCTTGGTGTTGTTGTCTAGTTTATAATGCGAATGTTATGTGTCATTATAACCCCCTCCCCCAGCCTCCCTATGATACGGGCAGAAGGCCTATTCATTAACATTGTTTGAATCTCTCTCTCTCTCTCTCTCTCTCTCTCTCTCTCTCTCTCTCTCTCTCTCTCTCTCTCTCTCTCTCTCTCTCTCTCTCTCACACACACACACACACACACACACACACACACACACACACACACACACACACACACACACACACACACACACACACACACACACACACACACACACACACACACACACACACACACACACACACACCACACACACACAAATGTGTGCGCGCGCGAATATGCGGACCATGTAGACATCATTGTGGTTGTACATATGTGCGAGCGAGAGAGGGAGAGAGAGAGAGAGAGAGAGAGAGAGAGAGAGAGAGAGAGAGAGAGAGAGAGAGAGAGAGAGAGAGAGAGAGAGAGAGAGAGAAAGAGAGAGAGGGAGAGAGAGAGAGAGAGAGAGAGAGACGCGAGAGAGCGAGAGAGAGAGAGAGAGAGAGAGAGAGAGAGAGAGAGAGAGAGAGAGAGAGAGAGAGAGGAGAGAGAGAGAGAGAGAGAGAGAGAGAGAGAGAGAGAGAGAGAGAGAGAGAGAGAGAGAGAGAGAGAGAGAGAGAGAGAGAGAGAGAGAGAGAGAGAGAGAGAGAGAGAGAGAGAGAGAGAGAGAGAGAGAGAGAGAGAGAGAGAGAGACGGTTGCTTAGCCCACTTTTGTGTACTCAACCACTCTTGTGGACCAACCACTATGTTGACCATTTTCAACCATTTTTGTCGAACCAACCACTTATGTCGACAGGCAATGAAAGTGGGGACCTCGCCCGCAACAAAAGTCGACATACGTGGTTGGTTGGACAAAAATGTTTTCAAAAGTGGTTAGGTTCAACAAATGTGGTTTCGACTCGAAATTCGAGAGTGTCGATAAAAGTGGTTAGGTTCGACAAAATTGGTTTCGAAGGTGTCGACAAAAGTGGTCAGTTTTAACAAAAGTAGCTTCGATGGTGTCGACAAAAGTGGTTAGGTTCGACAAAAATGGTTAGGTTCGACAAAAGTGGTTAAGTTCGACAAAAGTGGTTGAAAAGGATGGACAAAAAACGGTTGGTCGACAAGCGTGGTTTATTCAACAAAGTGGGCTCTATGACGTCAGTATAAGAATGCGGGCGTATGGACATCACACCGAGTGCTTGTGAAGGACTCCTTAACTCTTTCTAAGCTGAAAGGTTATCACAAAAGTGTTTTATATTGATCCTCTGCTTCCACGTTGATGATACTGTTTTACGACGAGACATGTTCCATGAAGATCAGTCAGTACCCACTTATAAAAGACTACGATCACATTATCCCTAACATGTTTTATCCTGGGTTTAGCTTCTTTTTTTTAAAATGTTTATGTGCCATTCCACTCACTTAAAGCCTGATCGTGAGATTATGCTTCTCCCTTAAACCTGTCCTGCTTACGAAGGTTTATGCTGTCTTAGTCCTCTGGCTATGTGTGTGGCTTAACAATGTAACCCTTTCACCGCCAAAGTCGTATTTTAGCACCACAGTGATCACCTATGTCACTAAAAGGCATCAAATTGGGGTCTATTATCCAAAGTCTTAGTTTTGGGAAGTAAGGATATATACCTTATTTTATATGTCACAGAAGAATCCCCAATACTACAGATGGATTTTGTTCTCTGCCCAGGTAATTTTAAAGGAGATTTTTGGCTGAAATATGGCTGGCGGTAAAAGGGTTCATTAAACCCTGCCGTCGTGGATAACGATTTTCTTGCCTACAATCTACAATAACGAACGACTGGGTTCAGCTTTAACGTTCTCTAACACACAACTAAAGGGTCAGCCACACGTCCACTAATCTCGCACGACTATACGATACGATTCGATCACGTGGTCTCGAAGCGCAAATCACATTTGTTCTTCGAGGCCACGTGATCGAATCGTATCGTACAGTCGTACGGTTTTAGTGGACGTGTGGCTGGCCCGTTACAGTTAAAGACCCCTGTCGAATTTGAAGTGCACATCCATCATGGCCCTGGGGGGGGGGGGGGGGGGGGGGGGGGGGGGGGGACCCCGTTTTGATTAATTGACCTGTAAGTAAAAATTTTTTTTTATTTTTTTTTTTTTTATTAAGTGTGCATGTCCTGTTTAGGACTTAATATTAAGCGATTCATGCTAAAATGACTGACAAAACATATAGTTGGCCTATTTAGTTCGTCTCAGTTGGTTTTGTTTTATGCTGTAAAATCAAGTGAATGAGGCTGCTCTTTAAAGTCTCTGTCTCGTTTTCAATTTGGAGGCATTCGTATGGGAGTCAAACTGGTCAAACTAAGATTTCTTACCCGCGAGAGAGGGAAACACGTGAAACCCGTGATTTTCACTCATGGATCTGGTGGGTCTTTAAAGATACACTGACGCGCCACGATTATGTCCCTTGGGTGTTTTTCTGGGTAGCTGTGACCCACATAGAAATATCCCCATGTTCAAATTGAGGCTGCTCTTTAAAATGATGTTTGGCTTTGAATTTGGGGGCATTTGTATGGTAGTGAGACCTGGTCAAAAAAAGATTTTTTCTTTCCAGCTATCAGAGGGAAAACACATGAAACCCGTGATTTTGACACGTGATCTGGTGGGTCTTTAAAGACCCACCAAGTCACGTGTCAAAATCACGGTTTTCAAAGACCACCAAGTCACGTGTCAAAATCACGGTTTTTACGTGTTTTCCCTCTTATAGCTGGTAAGAAATGTTCCTAGCATAAGAGGGAATGTGACACGTGACGTGGGGGGTCTTTAAAGCTAAGCGAATAAATGGCTCGTGGGCGACAGAGATCCGGGAAAAGATTGCCATTTAAATCCGACTAAATTTCTCTCCAAATTGGCAAGCCTATCTTTTTTCATTCTCTGGAAGATTAAAAAAAAAGTAGTAATCACATGTTTTAAGTGGCGATTATATGACACAAAATGGCAAACTGCAAATAGCGTGCGTAGTCAGCTAAAAGAGATGAAATCATTATTGTTTTTCGTTTGATGAAACCCTGAATTCTTTTTTGTGCGTAAATGCTATCTGAATCGACAGAGTGCATATTAAAAGAAAAATTAATTAACTTTTCAAACTATTTTTGTTACGTTGTTTTTCTGTGAATTTTGACCAATGGATTTTGTTATTTATAAATTCTAAGTATGTTTTGTATGTTATCCTTCCTTGCTGACCGCCATGCACAGATAAATTGTGGAAGGCACAGTATAAGCTTCTAGCTTGTTGCTGCCATTTTGTTCTGCATTATTTGGAATGGTATGTGTTGTTGGCATATTAAAGATGATTTAAACCAAAAGAAAAACGAACAAACGGACTGTTTCCGACCTAAAAAGAGGGCTTCTTGCAATATTTAAATGCAGAGTTTCAACTGTCAAGCAGTTGGCAGGCAAAGGGGAAGAACTCGTGTCATTGATCAGAGACAGACGGGTGTCAATTACGTTGCAATGGAAAAGAAAACCCTCGTGCACGAACATGGAAAATGTGGTTTCTGCTTCGGACAGAGTTAAATGAACTTTCTTTTAGCTTTATATTTGCAATGTGGGTGCTTATCTCCTCCCAAACGGTTATGTTCAGTTTCAGTTTCAGATGGATTCCCAGGACAGCAACACAAAATTGTAAAAGTGAATTCCATGGGCATTTGTGGAGAATTGTTCTATGACGTGGGAATAAATCCATTTCATTATGTGCTGCACACTTAAAAGGAAAACAACCGATCCCAGGGATCGGGTCTTTCTCGTCAGAAAATCTCTGCCTCGCGGTGGTTCGCACAACAGGGTACAAAGAAGGGTCTCTCTCGCCAGCTGTGATTCAAATGTGGCGCGCGCTGTGAAATTTAGTTTTACGTCTTCTCGACCTAAGTCATATGAGACATTACTTTAAATTTTGTTGGGGGGCGAGCGCTCAGCGTCTCCCCTCTTTTATAGTCCGGCCGTGCCTTTAATTATTGCTTCAGACTGTCTGTTGTGCAGCCCATGACCACTTCCTTCTGTGAATGTTGCATCTCTTGCGTTTGATTTGATACTGATTTACTAGGATCCTCACCGTGTTTTCGCTTTTAAATCAATCAATACGGTTAAATGGGTGAATCAGGTGGGGTTTTTCTTTACAGTCATTTTTAAAACTTTAATTTAATGGGATGATTGTCAGAAAGACACTTCCAGCATGCAATCCTTGCTCTACTTGCTCCTCTTAAAAACAGGCCTCTAGAGTGGCACAGTGGTACCGCGTTCTCCTTGTGTCAAGTAAACCCGAGGTCGAACCTGGGTACTGAGGATTGTTCCTCTCACTTTGCACTAGGCCTTACGGTCTGAACGCGGAGTCTTTCGGATGAGACGATAAACCGAGGTCCTGTGTGCCCATGCACTCAGCACACGTTAATCCTAGTGGCAACGAAAAAGTTGTCATTTGGTCAAACTTTACACACACACACCCTTTCCTTCCTCATCAGTCACACAAAACTCGCATGCTTAATTGGGTGGCGCGCCTCTGGCTGCGACGCTCTCTTCAGGTGGGAGCAACCCGAATTTCACAGAGACGCCTCTGTGACTATAAAGTACCTAATAATACCTAAAATAGTGATCAAGATTGGCTGACACCCCCATCACACATATAGGCCATATCCTCGCTACATCCTCAACGTGGTTAGCGTAAGGTAGCGGAGCGTACTGGGGTCTTGTTAGGAGCGTGGAGGGCGTGGTAGGCCGCGTTCTCGGATTTAAAGATACACTGACGCACCACGATTAAGTCCTTTGGGTTTTTTCTGGGTAGCTGTGACTCACATACGCATGTCCCCATCTTCAAATTGAGGCTGCTCTTTAAAATGATGTTTCGGTTTGAATTTGGGGGCATTTGTATGGGAGCGAGACCTGGTCAAAACAAGATTTATTTCCAGCTATAAGAGGAAAAACGCCTGAAACCCGTGATTTTGACACGAGTCGTGATCTGGTGGATCTTTAAGGAAGCATGGCGATCGTAGTGAGAACGGAGACAACGTAGTAGCAGCGTGGTGAGTGCGTGGACAGCCGAAATCGTGGCGTAGAGTAATGAGAACGTAGCGGCAGCGGAAGGGCCTGCGCCAAGAGCTCGATCTGCAATTTTTCAGTTTGGGTTCCGCCCCTTAGATCGTAGCGAGGTCGTGTATGCAGTTACGCTTGAGGATGTTTCATGCGACCCCTCCGTGTTCTCTAGAAATGTAGCGCACAGTGGGGACGTAATGGGGTCTTTATCACGTGCAATGGGGAGGCCCCACGGTCTATTTTCACCCTACTAGCCTACCACCCTCTATAACAATTGCAGTCCGGTGTGTGGCATTCTCAAAATGGATTTGTTCTCAACATGTCTGCGCATGTGCGAAGAGTTAGGGCTAGGTTTAGGGTTAGGGTTAGGAACAGGTTTAGGTTTAAGTTTAGGGTCAATTTAGTGTCGAATACACAAAAGATAAAATGTGACGGTGCGTCACGATCGAGTTCGCACATGCGCAAACATGTTGAGAACAAATCCATTTTGAGAATGCCACACACCGGACTGCAATTGTTACAGAGGGTGGTAGGCTAGTAGGGTGAAAAGATACCGTGGGGGGGGGGGGGGAGAAGAGGGGATGGCGAGTGAGTGAGTGAGTAAAACAATTAGAGGTTGATCCCAGCTCGTCTGTCATTAAATGGGGCTTCCTCCATCACTGTCACTGTCTGTTTTGCCTGTAATCTGATTCAGCACGTTCGTTTTGCCCCGGCATGCACGCAATGGGAAGTGGGCCAACTGCTGCTGTTTGATACGGCATAGATATCCTTCTGCGGCGTCACATTTATCACCGTTTATTGTAGGAGCCCACAATAATTCCCGTCAAGAGACATAGACAGAATGCTCCTTGCCATTCGCTTTTACGATGCATAGTTCCATCATTGTATGAAACCATTAATTTTGCGCGATACAGAGAGGAAGGAGAAGAAAAACAACAACATCTAATGAGAGACTTAGTGCGATTTTGTTTCACGCTAGAGGGCATGACGCTCGTGTGGGGCTAATCCTCTCTCTATTCTTAGTTGGGGATAAAGAAAATGAGAGAGAGAGTGAGTGGTCTTACCATCTCTCTCTCTCTTACTACGCCCAAGTAAGAAAATCGCGTGATAAGCCCCTAGTGCATTGACTGCCCTCTGGCGTGACAAATATCGCCATAGGTCGACCATTGCAAATAGAATAATCTAAACACATAAATCCTCCCGACCAACACTTCCACCAGATCACGTGTCAAAATCACGGATTTCACGTGTTTTCCCTCTTATAACTGGAAAGAAATCTTGTTTTGACCAAGTCTGACTCCCACATAAAATGGTCCCAAATTCAAACCGAAACATCAGTCTAAAGAGCAGCCTCAATTTGAAGTAGGGGAAATTTGTATGTGGGTCACAGCTACCCAGAAAAAAACAAGGGACTTAATCGTGGTGCGTCAGTGTATCCTTAAGGCCCCGCTCCACACATACAACTGCAGTCGTACAGCTACGCAACCGCGACGACGTATATGGAGCAGAACTCTAAAACGACTAAAACGACTCCAGGGCTCATCCCAACAGCCGAAGCGCTTGAACACTATGGTACAAAATGCACCAGCTAGGGATGAGAACATTACGCGCGTGACCGTTTTTGATTACCCCGCCACGTGGGCAGCCACACTCCGACTTCGGAGGAATCTAGATGAATTTGATGACATTCTATTCGTTTCTATCGCTAAAATATTATTCTGCAGACACGTACACGATACACGAATGCGATTAAACATCGGTTTGTCTGTATCAGACATTTTATCAGATTCGTGCATTCGTATCAGACATTAATTTTATCAGATTCGTGTGTTCGTATCAGACATTAATTTTATCAGATTCGTGTGTTCGTATCAGACATTAATTTTATCAGATTCGTGTGTTCGCATCAGACATTAATTTTATCAGATTCGTGTGTTCGCATCAGACATTAATTTTATCAGATTCGTGTGTTCGTATCAGACATTAATTTTATCAGATTCGTGTGTTCGTATCAGACATTAATTTTATCAGATTCGTGTGTTCGTATCAGACATTAATTTTATCAGATTCGTGTGTTCGTATCAGACATTAATTTTATCAGATTCGTGTGTTCGTATCAGACATTAATTTTATCAGATTCGTGTGTTCGTATCAGACATTAATTTTATCAGATTCGTGTGTTCGTATCAGACATTAATTTTATCAGATTCGTGTGTTCGTATCAGACATTAATTTTATCAGATTCGTGTGTTCGTATCAGACATTAATTTTATCAGATTCGTGTGTTCGTATCAGACATTAATTTTATCAGATTCGTGTGTTCGTATCAGACATTCTATCATATTTGTATCAGAGATGTTATCAGATTTTGTATACTTTTCGTGAATATGAATATACTTGTGGCGGTACCATAGCCGATGAGGTTTAACCGAGGCATGGTTACTGCTACACATATCTGTATTGTTAAAAAAATCGGGACCTTACTGGTGTTGCACTGCCTCTGGGTATTGCCTCCAGTATTGTTCCCACCATCTTTGTATTTACAAATGTCCCATATGTGTCTATGACCGAGAGGACGTAAAACACCATTTTTCATTCAGATGTTATCAGATTCATGTATTCGAATCTACACGACTACAGTGGACGAAACTAGTCCTGAGTAGGGCCTTCATGCCCACGCCCTTTGGATGTTCCAAAGAAAACGCACGCGCACACAGAAGTAAACGCATACGAACGCACGTGCGCGCGTGTGCATATAATCACTTACTCCTGCACACATACTGGTAAGGCTTGACTTGAAGGATTGTATCCACAGTGCATATATATATAATAAGGTCATACGCCAAGGTCAAGGCCAGGACGGCGATAATGTATCCGCGGATGCCTTCCTCTCATGGTGACACACCACCACACAAAATTTGAAGCGATTCTGTCAAGCGGTTCGGGAGATATCCTTGGGACAGACAGAAGAAAAAACAAACAAGGGCATCGCCGAGCGCCAGCAACGCATTGTAAGTGCATCTCCGAGCAGCAGCAAGGCATTGTGACAATGCAAACCCGGCCAGAGTTATGTCATCCCCCCCCCACCCCCCAATAAACAATCTCTCTGTCTCTCTCTCTCTCTCTCTCTCTCTCTCTCTCTCTCTCTCTCTCTCTCTCTCTCTCTCTCTCTCTCTCTCTCCCCCCTCTCCCCCCCCCCCCTCTCTCTCTCTCTCTCTCTTCATAGTTTACGACACGATTCAAAAGTAGTAGGCCGGAAACATGTCTGCCGCTCGGCAACATTGTAGTTCCGGGGGATAATTTATATACAAATGTTTTATACTGTTAGTGTCACATCCTGACACAACATTTGAAGAGCTTATGTCTTCTAGTTCACCCGGAAACATGTCTGCCGCTCGGCAACATTGTAGTTCCGGGGGATAATTTATATACGAATGTTTTATACTGTTAATGTCACATCCTGACACACCATTTGAAGAGCTTATGTCTTCTAGTTCACGAGATACAGCTTGGACAAGAAATATATAGCGCAAAGAAGTAAATTTCGGTTTTCAAGGTCACACTTGAAGGTCAAGATCATCATGGCGATAATTTATGCTCGGCTGTTTTCTACTCTAGGGTATACAGTACCACACACAATCTGAAGCGCTGCTGTTAAGTACAAATGTGGAAAATATGGCTTAAAACCCAATTTGTAAACCCCTACCACTTTCAAGGCCTACTGATCTCCCGGACCATGACCTTGACCTTGATCGGTATGCCACCATCAGAACGGGCATAAGCCAAAGTACCTACATGCCACATTTGAAGACTCTAACACCAACGGTGTGGGAGTTATGGCCCCTTAAAGATTTTCGGTTTTCAAGGTCAAACTTCAAGGTCAAGGTCAGCACGGTGTTGATTAACGAAAGGAAGCTTCCTTTTCAAGCTGTCTACCCCTCTGCCAATTTTAATCAAAATCCAAACAGTAGTTTTTAAGATAATCGATACACAGACACACACACACAGACAGACAGACACACAAGCCGATCGCAATACCTCGGCCTCAGGCCGGGTAACAAAAAGAAACATCCACGAACGAATTTAGACAATAATTGTTCTGTACGTTAGCGTGTGTACCCGTTGTGCGTATGTTTATTTGCGCACTAACTCGGGGATATTGACAAACACACCGCGGTACTGCAAAGACAACAGAATGGCATGACACTTAGATAATAATAATAATAATAATAATAATAATAATAATAATAATTTTATTTCATATATAGCGCTAAAATCCATACAGTAGTATGCTCGATGCGCTTTACAAAAGTAACATTGGAAGATTAAAAAAACATGCATGAAAATCAACAAGATAGTCACACTACCAACATTCCAGTGCAAAGAAATAAAGTAACAAGGGCGTCGCCGAGCGGCAGACATGTCCGTCACCAACAATGCCACGCACTTGCGACACCCCGTAGCAGTCACATCCTGACACAAAATTGGAAGGGATTTTGTCTTCTAGTTCACGAGATACAGCTTGAAGAAGAAACATATAGCGCAAAGAAGGAGATTTCAGTTTTCAAGGTCACACTTCAAGGTCAAGATCAGCATGGTGATCATTTATGCTCGGATGTGTTCTTCTCTAGGGTATACAGTGCCACACACAATCTGAAGAGCTTCTGTCAAGTACAAATGTGGAAAATATGGCGTAAAACCCAATTTGTAGACCCTACCACTTTCAAGGCTTACCTATTTCCCGGACCGTGACGTTGACCTTGATCGGTATGCCACTATCAGAACGGGCA
Organism: Phymorhynchus buccinoides; assembly: GCA_017654935.2. NCBI lineage: Eukaryota > Metazoa > Mollusca > Gastropoda > Neogastropoda > Raphitomidae > Phymorhynchus > Phymorhynchus buccinoides. The sequence continues at coordinate 32,788,872 of CM065688.1, forward strand.
TAAGCCAAAGTACCTACATGCCAAATTTGAAGACTCTAACACTAACGGTGTGGGAGTTATGGCCCCTGAAAGATTTTCGGTTTTCAAGGTCGTACGCCAAGGTCAAGGTGACGACGGCAAAACATTTGCGCGGATGCCTTCCGCTCATGGTGACACACCAGCACACAAAATTTGACGTGATTCGGTCAACCCGTTCGAAAGATATCCTTGGGACAGACAGA
>CM065688.1:32806592-32809092 GCA_017654935.2 Phymorhynchus buccinoides
GTCCGTTGTTCTAAAAAACTATTCAGTCTATCATCATCAAATTTGGTATACTAGTTTGTCAAGATGCAAGCTATCCACTGATGTATTTAGTTTTACATTAAGGTCAAGGTCGCGCCAGTTACGGGGTTCAAACCCCGAAACACATAATCGCTAACATCTCGCGAAGTTTTGCATGCATGTATTTTAATGCAGTTTTTTTCACAACATTTCTTGATGAATGGTCTATATAACACAGTTGTCATGAATTTTTCTGTGCGCGCGTGTGCGCATGATCGCGCGCGCTCAAATCACGGGTCCGAACCCCAAGGCTATATATAAAAAACTATTCAGTTACGTGCTGTTTTGATGCGTTTGTATGTAGTTACGTGCTGTTTTGATGCGTTTTTATGTATGTGTACAGCCGACACATTCCGATTTCGGAGTAGCTCGGCGATGCTGCGAGGGAACTTTGCAGCCGCTCGGCGTTGCACTTGTTTTGTGTTATCATGTCCTAGAACGTGCCATCCATTCCTCAGTGCTTCCTCACTGAGAGCACGCCAAGTTACGTGGTGGAATGTGCTTTGCTAATACAGTATCAAGTAACATTTAAATCCCATTTCGATGACCTTTCAGAAAGGGTACGGTTACCTCGTGTTTGCTTCAGTTTAAACCGTTGAAATGATTCACTGACTGAAGATGGAAACATTCGAGGCAATGTTGCGATGGCTTAGAGTCAAAACGGACTATCTTTAGATAATCCATTGACGTATTATTGAACCTATCGCGAAAACTAATAAATTGCATTAAAAAAAAAGACTGCGGATATATAAAAAGCATAATCCCCATTTTATATTATTTGCAGGGTTTTTTTTATACAAGTTCTTAGTTTTTGCAATAACATCAATAATAAGTCAATGGACTATCTAAAGATAGTCCGTTTTGACTCTAAGCCATCGAATTTTAACAGATGCAGAAAATAAGTAAAACATTAGGCATGCTAGGTATCTGCCATAACACAGTACGGAATTTAGAATATTTGTTTTTAAAGTATTCTGAGCTATGGCAGCTAAAATCATCCAAACAGCATCTGTATTTATTAGATTATTCATAGACAGTATAATTATAAAGAAACGCGCATGTCTTTGATCTACATGCAAATGAGCTGATGTCATTCACCCAATGTGTTTAATTTAGATCGAGCATACAATAACTATTATCCTAATATCCTTTATCGTGATCTGAATGTTTCTTTCGATGAAAGCGAAACAAAATCAGTCACACCATCAGTCACACCATCAATCACACCATCAGTCACACCATCAGTCACACCATCAGTCACACCATCAGTCACACCATCAGTCACACCATCAGTCACACCATCAGTCACACCATCAGTCACACCATCAGTCACACCATCAGTCACACCATCAGTCACACCATCAATCACACCATCAATCACACCATCAGTCACACCATCAATCACACCATCAGTCACACCATCAATCACACCATCAGTCACACCATCAATCACAAGGAAATGATGTCATTCTTTGCACACCCCGCAGGACAGTTGTTGAATATTGTCAGCTAAATTGAAAACACAGAGAAATAACACAGAACTTAAAAGTTTTAAAGTAGCTTGGTAACTTTGAGCATTCGTTGTGTCTATTATCCCCACTCACGGTCATTGAATACGTGTACAACTTGTGGTTAATGCAATATTTGTAAAGCGCAATGACATCAGAAAGGAGTGGTGGAATTCCCCGCGTGCAGTTTGCTGTACAAACAAGAGAAAGCCAGGACGCTTGGCCTCAGTCCTCCACAATAATGTGATCGACTTTGCTGATTTTGTTATACATTCCTTTCTGGTCGAGATATTCCTCCGGCCAAAGGAAAGAAAATAACCCGAATAGCTGGCTGCGCTGCTTTGACAAGTCAAGACAAACACACTAGAAAACCTTGATCGATCCGAAGGATTCAAACCGCATTCATCCACACCGTAAGATGCCACCCCCATAGATAAGATGGTGCGTTTCTACAAAAGCTTTCTCTACAAATAAAGCAAACTCATCCGTCGTGGCGTGAGGGGTAAACCGGAAAGATCCACATTTCTATAATATCGATGTTCCCATAACACTGGTGGCACCCCAGAGATGCATAGCTACCAGCAAACGCAGACAATCTAAATACATGGCCGACATCCATCGTACTCAACGCATCACAAAACACCCATCCCGTGCTCTCTGTGTATGCTCTGTAAGGAAGACAAGGATAAGTGTTCCTTTTCAGCGCGTTTTATCATGCACAAAAGAAAGTCATTTATTTTTCAAGTTTTCGTAGAACGCAGTTTTTAAACGTAGGTCTCCTTTTTTTTCTACAGAAATATACAGCCCGCATCCTCCGACTGGTTTCAAAGGTCTGCTAGAACGCTAGTATGACATTACTAGTAGTTGTGTATATCTATGATTCATAGTGATTAATTTAGTCATGTAATATCAATTCATATTGTCAAAGTGATAAT
>CM065688.1:32811592-32814092 GCA_017654935.2 Phymorhynchus buccinoides
TCTCTCTCTCCTCTCTCTCTCTCTCTCTCTCTCTCTCTCTCTCTCTCTCTCTCTCTCTCTCTCCTCTCTCTCTCTCTCTCTCTCTCTCTCTCACTCTCTCTCTCTCTCTGCGCGAGTGTGTGTATGTGTGTGTGTTTGTCGGTCTGTCTGTCCGCCTATGCCTGCGTGTGTCTGTGTTTTTGTTGTGTGTGTGGTGGGTTTTTTTAATTATGGTCCAAGTTTGTGTCTATTTAACGAGTGTATTGTATTGTATTTCTTGACACAAGCAGATCGTCAAGCTGAAAACAAATGGGTTTTTTTTTATGTTTCTGTGTGAGTTCGGTACGTATGTGTGTGTTCGTGCATGTACATGTAGGTGAAGACGGGGCAAAAAGCCCATGGGCGGGTAAGAAGCCCATGCCAATTATCTCATGAAATAAAGAAACTTTCAGTCAAATTTGCCCATGAGACGAATGCTAAACATTAACACTCGTCTCATGGGCAAAATGTGACTGAATTTTGCTTTATTTCATGAGATAATTGGCATGGGCTTCTTACCCGCCCATGGGCGTCTTACCCCGTCTTACCCTACTTGAGGGAGTGTGAAATATGGATCTTTGTATTGACCCCATGTCTACACACATGCACATGCATTGTTCTCACAGACTTTGCTTCAACAAGTTCACTCTGAACAACCCAACATGTTCCTTTACGGACCCACCACGTCACGTGTCAAAATCACGGTTTTCACGTGTTTTCCCTCTTATAGCTGGTAAGAAATCTTAAGAAATCTTCCTAGCATAAGAGGGAATGTGACACGTGACGTGGGGGGTCTTTAAAAGGTCGCTTAATTTAACCTACTACCGTAATCATGAGTTCATTTTGAACACAGGCATTGCCAAGTCAAGTCAAGTCAAAATTATCTTTACTGACGATAAAATAAAAATAATGCTTGTTACATCCTGTCGTCATGAATTAATAAGAAAAACAATTAGGGCAAATAAATACGAAACATGAACTGGAGAAAAATCAACCACAATCAATAATCATGGGGAAAATACATACACTTCATACAAGCACAATACAATTACCTGAAGGTAACAAGGGCATCGCCGAGCGGCAGATATGTCCGTCACCTCATTCGCCACGCACCAGCGACACCCCGCACAACAGCATCAAAGGTCCAAGGTCAAGAAGCTTCAATAAATGTTTCCTACTGCACTGGTTAGTTGATGCTGACCAATATGTATGGCTATCGCTGCATGCACCATGATACATTAGCATACAACATTTGAAGCGATTTTGTCGAGCAGCTTAGAGTCACAGCCTGGGCTGACAACGAAACAGACAAACAAGGTCATCAAGGTCATCAATACTTTATGCCACTCATGACCTTGCCCCAGTCTATATGCCTGTCAAATAGGAAGCCTGTAAATGCAAATGTATGAACGATATAGCTAAAACATTATTTTGACATATCCAAGGCCTACGTCCTTGACCTTGACCTTGACCTTAATTGGTACTCAATATGCGGACTTACCATAAGCCACTGCACCTATGTACCAATTTGAACACTGTAAGTCCATAGATACCAATAATATGGCCACAAGAAGAAAATTACGTTTTCAAGGTCAAACTCCAAGGTCAAGGTTTCCTTTATTATAATTTGTCTATGGTACTATCTCTGCACCCTGATATACTACCACACAAAATGTGAAGGGATTCTGTTCTCTGGTGCACACGATACAGCTCGGACATGAAATATATAGCGCAAAGAAGGAAACTTCAAGGTCAAAGTCAGAACACCAATAACTTATGTTTGGATGTCTTCTACTGCATGTGATACACCACCATGCAATATTTAAAGTGATTATGTTAAGCGACAATGTGAACAATATGGCTAAAACTCTCATTTTCTGACCCCAACCACTTTCAAGGTCTACCGATGTCTGTGACCTTGACCATGACCTTAATCGGTGCCCATCATCAGATTTGCCACAAGCCAAATCATGTACATGCCAAGTTTGCAGAATGTAAGTCTAACGATGTAGACAATATGGCCCGTAAAATAAATTGAGTTTTTCAAGGTCATACGCCAAGGTCAAGGTCACTATGGTAATAATTTATGCACAAATACCTTCCTCTCGTGGTGACTCACCACCACACCAAATTTGAAGTGATTATATCAAGCGCTTCGGGAAATATCCTTGGACAGACAGAAAAAAAAACACACACACACACACAAACAAAACAAAAACCAAAAAAACAATAGACGCCGCTCACAGCAAAGTCCATCTCCTGACGGTGACTGCCACTAAGAAGAAACAGTCAATCGTGTTGGTAGTTTCTTCTACTTTACATGTTGCTACCCATGCTAACTGTCCAAAGCGCACTCATGATTACGAACAGGTGTGATAAAAGCTTTAGAGATCTTAGAACAACGACCTTTACAATCAAACCACTATTTCTTCTTCTTCGCCTTAAGCCGGCGACAGACTATGTGACTGCCTCATGTGACTCG
>CM065688.1:32824092-32836592 GCA_017654935.2 Phymorhynchus buccinoides
ATCTCATGAACCAGGGGGTAGAATGGCTTCCAATTGTGTGTGGTAATGTAACATGGCGAGTATTGAAATAATGAATGCTTGCAATAAATACTAAAAAGCAGAAACAGGGTCATTTTAGACCAATGTGCACATAAGGAGACAAAGCTCTCGAGAGGACTTAACACACGTAGTCGTACAAAGGCCTCTCTCTCTCTCTCTCTCTCTCTCTCTCTCTCTCTCTCTCTCTCTCTCTCTCTCTCTCTCACTCTCTCTCTCTCTCTCTCTCTCTCTCTCTCTCTCTCTCTCTCTCTCTCTCTCTCTCTCTCTCTCTCTCTCTCTCTCTCTCTCGCACGACTACCATCTCTCTGGCAAGTGACGTTGACCCTCCTACCCACCCTAAATACACGTGTCCCCACCCTGCTCATGCCATCTATTTCTATCCCAAAATCTGTGCCAGAATTGTTAATTCAAAGTTCATTTCGGCTGGCACGAGGCAAGGCTGTCTACCTTTCTAGTCTGAGTGGAGGTGTTATCATTTACGAAAAGACGGTCATAAATTGGGAGACGGTGTAAAAGTCACCAGTGCCGCCCGGGTGCCTGCCTTTCTGCTTGACAATCATGTTCCTGTAGTTTGTCATGACAGAGAGACTGTGATAACACTGAATCAGGTAGCAGTTGGGATGGGATGGGATGGGATGGGGTGGGGTGGGATGGGGGTGGTACTCCATTCACCTGGATTTGTATGTAAGATACAAAGCTTCGTTTATGGTAAAATCATAATACAAAAGTATGTGTGAAATTAAGAAATACGTCACGAACACACACACACGCACACGCACACACACACGCGCACGCACACACGCGCACGCACACACGCGTACGCACACACGCGCACGCACTCACGTGCACACACACACACACACACACACACACACACACACACACACACACACACACACACACACACACACACACACACACACACATACACGCACGCGCACATACACATACATATGCGTGCTAATGTTTACACGCGCGCGCACGCACACATTGACACACACACAGACGTAGACGCAGAGAGAGTGGGAGGGGGGGGGGGGGGCAATCAGACAGACAGACAGACGGACAGATAAATAGAGAGAGAAACAACGATACATTCACATAAAGAGAACAATAAAGGAATGGATGGAGGAGTTATATAATGAGAGATACCGACTGAGAAAGAAGAAAAAACCCCAGAGAGACGAGGGGTTGACAAACATGCAGACAGATCTGCATACAGACCGCACAGACACTCGTGTTGTAAAAGTCACGGCTAGAGAAGCGTTTCAGTCTTTAACCACTGACAGTCATGACGGCATAATTAGTCCCGCAATGAAGATGTTAGCTAACAATTAATCAGATTGCTCCGGAAGGGAAGTTATATTGTGGTTGATAGAGGCAGACATAATAAAGCTAGTGTTCGTGTGTGTGTGTGTGTGTGTGTGTGTGTGTGCGCGCGCTTTTATAGTTAATCTGACAATAAATTGGTTCCAGTCCAGTGTGTGTGTGTGTGTGTGTGTGTGTGTGTGCGTGTGCGTGTGTGTGTGTGTGCGTGTGCGTGTGCGTGTGCGCGCGCACGCGCGACTGTGTTTTGGGACGAGTGTGTCTTTGTTTACGTGATCAGGCCTAATCACAAAGTCCGAGCGGTAATCACTGACATCGCTATACGCATACAGAGTTTATTTCTTTGAAAGTCACGTTAGGCAAAATTGTGCAGACATGGTGAATGACAGCTTCACACCTACATCTAGGTATTGGTCAGAAATGACGCGACAGACACAGACCCATTGCGGTTTTGCCTTACTGTGTGGGACATGAAGTCTGATTCTGGCGAATCGACTACCATTCCGGTGAGTCTGAAACTTTCTTTGAGATATTTATAAAGTTCTAAAACTAACTGAGATGTCATAACTATCAAGGAAATTTATTCGGATATGTTGGAATTATGGGTTTTAATTGTAATGTTCAACCTCTCCGGTTGTCACCATACGCCTCCAAATAAACACATGTCGGATTTCGCTCTTCTGGACTAATCCGTTGGAATTTGTTTCTTCAATGAAATGAAAACGGTAAGTAGACTTTTTAGGGATTGGTTTTATCCCCTGTTCATGCATATTATTGAATGCCGTAAGCTAGGCTGCAAGCAAATTACAACTGAATTTTCTCCCTTAACCGAGGTTCGTACCGTGCTGTTGATTTCCAGTTTGCTACCGTATTAGGGCATGAGGAAAGTCAGACAGAGTGAACTGTAATGGACAGATTAAGTAAGTACTTTAGCCCATCAGACACTGAAAGCAGCATGCTGACGCCGCTGGCTGAATTGGAGCGAATTATTGTCCGGTTCTATCAGACTAGCAGCAGTCACAGACGCTCTAAGGGTGGTGGTATTAGCGCGGGAAGGGCTTGGCTTGATTTACTTATTTCATACACAGGGCGGTAGGGGAAACGGCACATTATTTGACTACCGTCAGACGCGTTTTCTTGGTCCCGCTGGCGTGAAGTTTGCTCGAGCGACTAATCAATCTTGGTCTCATGCAACAGCACGTGTGTGTAGGCCTATGTGTGTGGGAGTGCGTGTGCGCGCGTATCTGAATGTGTGCGTGTGGGCGCGTATCTGAACGCGTGCGTGTGTGTTTGTGTCTGTATGTGTGCGCGCGGTTGATATTCATATTTGTGGCAGAGCTAGAGACATTAGGTACAGTATCTATTACATTTTATAACTATCAAGGACATATGTTATTAATTCCGCAGCAATAAAGGTCAAGCCCCCCCCCCCCCCCCCCCTTACGCTCTCCCCGCATTTTCACACTTGCTTTTCTTACCAAACATTAAGCTGTATTTTATTAACCTTTTCAGCTAATTATCTTTGTTGAATAATTAATCGCAGTCATGATAAAGGCCATTATCTAATAGGACCCCCCCTATGTAGTGCAGTACACACAACAGCCGCGGAGCATTTGTCACAGTCCTGGTTCATTGCGTTTTTCCGTCTTGCCTTTATCTTCTACTATTATTGAATGCATGTGTTTAATTATGTAAATGGATGAAAATTAGTGTTAAATATAGCAAACGATAGAGGATGAAGTACTCAATCTGCAGTAAGAAAGGCAAGACTGAAAAAGTGGAAACAACCGAGAAATGGAGGAGGGGGGGGGGCATCTTTACCTTTACCCAAATGTGATATAAAAGTCAGCATCCTTGAGAGACTACGCCTAAAAGTAGAGGTCAGATTGAATCAAACACACACATGAGCGCGCGCGAGCACATGCGCACACGCACGCGCGCGCACACACACACACACACCAAGCAAAAATAAACTGCCTGTGTAACATTGGCGTTTCACCACTCTGTACAACCATAACAACAGAAAACAAGATTCAGTCACCAAACATTTTGAAAAGCAGAAACTTTCAAGAGAGAAAGCTTTATCTGTGCTCTCTAAAGAGTGTAAGTGTGAACGAAATCCACGAACAAGAAAAAAAACTCGCTGCGTGAAGCAGAGTTGTCGGAAGTGATGGATGGCCTCCCGTAACGATATGTTTTCATTCTCCCACTAGGGGGTAAAAGCTTTTGTCTAACGGCTCCCAGCACGAGTATAATAGGTCTGTCTTCTCTGCAGGGGGAAAAATATGTCTATCTTGTTTTCAGGGGGGGGGGATATGTCTGTTTTCTTTGCAGAAAAAATAGGTCTGTTTTCTTTGAGGAAAACAAATGTATGGGTTTTTTTTGCAGACTTTTTTTTTTTGGGGGGGGGGGGGGGTTGCAATAAAAAAAATGTCTGTTTTCTTTGCAGGAACAATATGTCTGTTTTCTTTGCAGAAATAAAGCGAATTTTTTTGCATTAAAAAATGTCTGTTTTCTCTGCGTAAAAAATGTGGGGGTTTTTGCATTAAAAAATGTCTGTTTTCTTTGCAGAAAGAATGTGTCTGTTTTCATTGCAGGAACAATGTTTCTGTTGTCTTGCAGGAACAATAATTATGTCTGGTGTCTTTGCAGCAACAATATGTCGGTGGTCTTTGCAGGGAAAAACGGTCTGTCTTCTTTGCAGGGAAAAACGATCTGTCTTCTTTGCAGGAAAGAAATTCGTCTTTTTGCATAAAAAAAAAAAGAATTCTTTAATCTTCTTTTCAAGAACACAATATGTCCTCTTTGTGGGAAAATGTTTATCCTTTTTAAAAGGAAAAACAAATATCTTCTTTGAAGGGAAAACAATTCTGTCTGATATCTTTGAATGGAAAAATATAATTATCTGAGATTTTCATTTAAACAAACTATGTCTGTCTCGTTTGCAGGCAAAACAATATATACAATTATGTCTTCTGCGCAAGGAAACTACTTTTCAGTGGAAAACAATATGTCTACTTTGCAGGAACAAGAATAAGTATGTCCATCGTTTTTTTGCAGGAAAATATGTCTGTCTTCTTAGCCTGTATTCTTTTCAGGGGGAAAGTCTGTCTACGTTGAAGAAAATAAAAGCCGTCTTTTTTGCAGGAGAAACGGACAGAAAGGAGGATTCTCAGTACAAACGCAGACATGATAATGCGAGAAGGAAGACAGGTAATGGAGATAAGAGAGAAGAAAAGAGAGGGGGAGCTGGAGATAGATATAAAAGACTTACCTAGGGGGAAACGTGATAAGGAAGGATCAGGAACAAGAATGTGTAACAAAAAGAATCGGAGAGGATCGAGTGCAAGGCATTTCTCTTATTTTACTACTAAGAAGTTTTTTTACACCCACCCCCTCTCTCTCTCTCTCTCTCTCTCTCTCTCTCTCTCTCTCTCTCTCTCTCTCTCTCTCTCTCTCTCTCTCTCATTCACATAAACATATATCTCTAGGTGTCTGTCACTGCCTCTGTGTCTATGTCTTTGTCTTTCTCTGTCTTGTTCTGCCTCAATCTGTCTGTAGGTCTGCCTGTCTGTCAGTCTCTCCCTCTTTTTCTTTCTCTTTGTCTCTGATTCTCTCTCTCTGTCTCTGTCTCTCTCTGTATCTCTGTCCCATTATCTATCTCTCTCTCTCTCTCTCTCTCTCTCTCTCTCTCTCTCTCTCTCTCTCTCTCTCTCTCTCTCTCTCTCTCTCTCTCTCTCTCTCTCTCTCTCTGTGTGACAGTGAGTGAAAGGATAGAGTCAGTGAGTGAAAGGATAGAGACAGTAATTGAAAGAATAGATCGAGTTCGACTAGTATGTGACATAATAGAGATAATGAGTGAAAGGATAGAGAGTGAAAGGATAGAGATAGTGAGTGAAAGAAGAGAGATGGTAATTGACAGAATAGAGTTCGACTAGCGAGTGAAAATATAGAACTAATGACTGGAAGGTATTTTGGGGGTATTTGGTATATTCTAGTGACAGAGACTTCTCTCTGTGAAATTCGGTCTGAGCGCGTCGCCGCAAGTGCAGCGCCTACCCAATTTTTTTTTTTTTTTTTTTTTTTTTTTGGGGGGGGCACAGGGTGTAGGCATACTTGGAATACCTAGCTATCAATTTCGTCATACCAGGCAGGGGGGTTTATCCCTGCTTTTACCGACTTTCAACTGCCGCGGGATTTTTACGTGCGTAAAGCGCACGTGTCTGACTAGCTTTAAGTCCCCATCCGAAGGACTCGACGTTCAGTTCGATTTTTTTGTCAAACTAGAAAGAAAGGGCGAGGCCGGGATTCGAACCCGGGTCACTCACGCTGCAGTCACGCATTACATTTGGCAGGCGAACGTCTTAGCCACTCTGCCACCTTTCTCCCTTAGGGTAAGGGTAGAGGCAGTGATTGAAAAGATAGAGATAGAGAGTGAAAGGGTAGAGATAGTGATTGAAAGGATGGTTGGAAAACAAGGGATGAGGATTATTGGTTGCCGAGAGCCCACAATTGGATTGGCTGGTGGTCACGTGATGTGGTATACAGCCTGCGGTGAAGTAGACATGTATGTACTGTCTCCATCCAACTAAGGGTTTTCTTCTTTTTGTTCTCAGTAACAGAGGAAGAGAGAGAGAAACAGCGAGGAAGAGAGAAAGAAACAGAGAGGAAGAGAGAGAAACAGAGAGGAAGAGAGAAAGAAACAGAGAGGAAGAGAGAGAGAGAGAGAGAGACAGACAGACAGACAGACAGACATATTGACAGATAGACAGAGAGACAGAGACAGAGACACACAGATAGATGACTAAAAAGGGGGTAGAGTCAAGAAAGGGGGAAGGGGATGGGTGTGGGTGTTAAACAGGTAAGCCTGTCAGTCTGATGTCGTATAAAGTATTATTTATTGACTTTCTCTGTCTCCCTGTCTCCGTCTGTCTGTTTGTCTCTGTCTGTCTGTCTGTCTGTCTCTCTGTCTCTGTCTCTCTCTCTCTCTCTCTCTCTCTCTCTCTCTCTCTCTCTCTCTCTCTCTCTCTCTCTCTCTCTCTCTCTCTCTCTCGCTGTTTTGTTTTATCCAAGGCCAGGACAGATTGTAAGAATAGGCATTGCCTAAAATCTTCATCCTTGTTAAATAAAGGTTTTTTAGTGTTCAGTGTTCAGTGTTCTCTCTCTCTCTCATTTCAATAATGCAATATCCTGCGAGGTACAAACACCGAGGCGTGCGAGAATGAGTGCTGGTAGTGTGTATCTACTCGTTGGTGTATGCGTGTGCATAACCACCATAATTATATTATAGTAGCTCGCTGATGGTCGAAATACACGTTAACATTCTTCATTCTTTCCCCATAGCAACACAGTGATGAATGGGCCAGTCATACAGAATGATATGCAATTCATATTATCACTGTGTTGTCATGGGGAAAGAGTGATAAATGTTCGCTGCATTGAGACCTCAAAGACCCAGTGACGCACCACGATTAAGTCCCTTGGTTTTTTTCTGGGTTGCTGTGACCCACATACGAATTTCCCCATGTTCAAATTGAGGCTGCTCTTTAAACTGATGTGTCGGTTCGAATTTGGGGCCATTTATATGGGAGTCAGACTTGGTCAAAACAAGATCTATTTCCAGTTATAAGAGGGAAAACACGTGAAACCCGTGATTTTGACACGTGAGCTGGTGGGTCTTTAATGAACTCAGGATGACCTACTCTCGATCTGTCCTTGACCCTCGACTTTTGTTCCATCCCAAGTAGACCTGTCTCCCTTTCTTACAAGGTTCCTGGGGCCAATCTATCCCTGGAGGTGGGGTTTTGATTAGCAGGTGATAACAGTGCTCCCCCTGTGTGTGCCTGCAGGCCGGGGACTAGAGGTAATTACCAGCCGCACAACTAGCTTACTTTATTTAGTATTTTGTAATTTATTTTGTGCCTCACACTGACAAAGTAGTCACTGTTGTTTTGTGTGGTTTTTTTTTAAAGGACCATACTTCAACCTGGTTTTTTTTGTTGCTTTTTTTGTTTGTTTTGTTTTTGCTTTTGTACAACTGGTCCTATTGGACATTTACTTTTTTTTCAAGTTTATGTTTGTTCCTGACTGGTTGACTGAGTAGGGCTATGCGGCTGGCTAACTATGCATGTATGTGAACACGATAACGTTTGAACGGAGGGACCTAGGGGACTCACATGTTGCATGCTGCATAAGTAATTATAATATCTAGGCCAAGTTAGAAACTGAAGGTCATTGGTCAAAGGTCGAGGTCAGCGGAGCAGAAAATTTACCATTTTGGAGATGAAAATGTGCCGCGCGGCTGGTGATATAGCGTCTTTACGCTCTAACTAAAGGGATAGATTCAAAATTCGATTGGCATGATTTTACAGCCAAGTGTATTGACTTATCGTTTTTTGTCTCAACTATAACATAAGTTTTCTTATGAAACGTATGCTTCTTTAGTGTCCAGCCTCTTGTGGGGAGACAGTTAATTTCAGTTACTGTATTGATTACTTTGCTTTTCGTTTCTTATTTTTTGTTCGAAAAAGAACAGAAGCGAATAAGTAGGTTAGCCTATCAGTCACTATGAACATTAGTGTCGGACTGCATCAGACAGTCAAATGTCAAGGATTTTCCAGAGATGCTGCTTTTGTCCAATACAATCATTTCAATTATCTACTGATTTTAGCAACCAGGAATGTCTGAAGAAACGACGCGGACATAGTTCATTACTAGACACTGATTCTTTTTCAAATTAAAATAGTTCATTTGGATTCATGTTTTTTTCGATTATCTCAACAAAAAAAGGCAATGAAACACAAAACAACAACAACAACAACAAAAACTTTTTTCCTAATATAATCTAAAGGGTCTGCTACACTACATACGATTCGCTGTCAATGCGATGCGATTGTGACGATGTGAGTCATGATTCACGTGAAATTCATGTATTGGGTCTACTTGAGTACATAGAGCGAAAGTAGTAGAATTATTTTTTAAACGGAAGTATTTCACGTGAATCATGACTCGCATCGTCACAATCGCATCGCATTGACAGCGAATCGTATGTAGCGTAGCAGACCCTTAAGTGGAACATGACTGTACAAAAGTAAAACATTCGTCATCGTCAATCGTCGTTTTGTGTGTGCAATATGGTTTGAATGTTTGCTGGTGCAATGTGATCCCAGTATATGAATTGTTAACTTTGTGGCTGCAATATGTTTGACGTAGGGGAAGACGGGGTAAAAAGCGCATGGGCGGGTAAGAAGCCCACCCCAATTATCTCATGAAATAAAGAAAATTTCAGTCAAATTTGCCCATGAGACGAATGCTAGACATTAACGCTCGTCTCATGGGCAAAATGAGACTGAAATTTGCTTCATTTCATGAGATAATTGGGGTGGGCTTCTTACCCGCCCATGCGCTTTTTACCCCGTCTTCCCCTATTAGTTCTTGTGACTGTTTTTTAAGCCCTTAAATAATATATTGTGTTCTATTTTTGTAATTCTGTGTTTGCACCTGAATGCAATTTCTCTGTATAGAGATAGTAAAGATTTCTTGACTTGTCTTGACTTGATTCAACTATGACAACAACATCAGTTTGATATCAGATACTTGTACTAGAATAAAACAGATTCTTGTGCCAAATTCTTATACTTAAAAGTTCTAGATAAAGCAAATCCCGTGTTCCAAAGCACGCTGGGAATGAAAACAATCCATATACCAGCTCTGCCCGTGTAGTGTAGAGCTGTCGAGTGGTGATGTATGGTTTCGGTGATGATGTGTTTTCATTCCACACAACGTGCTAAAAGCCTTTTCTCCCAAAACCTCTGGCATTATATCCGTCCCTCTTTCCTTACACCCCAATAGGAATTGTTCAGAAATAATGAAGGGGAGTAATTTCATGGTGTGTGTGTGTGTGGGGGGGGGGGTGTAAATTTTGCCTAATTATTTCGGTCAAACAGGGGAAGTTACTCTACCATCAAGTAGATCCCCAGTTCTCGCCTCGTGTTTTTGAGCAGACATACAGCGCTTAGAACACAGTGCGTCATTCTAAAATGTATGTCATTTATATTTTTACGTCACATTTTGCAAGTTTTATCAGGCACTTAGAACACCGTGTGTCAATCTAAAATGTATGTCATTTATATTTTTACGTCACATTTTGCAAGTTTTATCAGGCACTTAGAACACCGTGTGTCAATCTAAAATGTATGTCATTTATATTTTTACGTCACATTTTGCAAGTTTTATCAGTTTGTGGCCACTGGCCACCCCTAATTTTTCTATAAAAAAAATGTTTGCAAGTCGCCGACTCGCATCCTGCAGTTTCAAGCTTCGACGCCATTGTTGCATTGTTGCTATGGTATTTTGACCGAGTAATGGAGGTAAACAACTCTAATTTTCACGAAGTGCTCTCCCCTGAGGGTTTTTTCTTCCGAAAATCGTCTATTGCACAAAGGCCACGTTCTCGCTACGTCCTCCAAGGTCAGTCAGAACGTGGCTGATTGTAGATCGAAGCATAGTCATGGCGTAGCGTATTGTAGTCGGGCGTAAGGTAGTAAGAGCGTGGGTGTACGTGGGGGGGTTGGGTAGGAGCGTGGGGGGAGCGGTAGGCCGCGTTCTCGCTATAGCGCATTTTAAAACCTTTCGCCGCCAACATCGTATTTTTGCACCACAAATGATTTAGCACCCATGTCATTAAAACCTTGAATTCAGGGTCTGTTATTCAATGATTTGGGTGTTCTTGATTTTGGGAGTTAAGGATAGGCCTTTTTTGTAAAACATGTAATAAAGGAATCCCCAATATTTCAGACAAAATCTTTTCTTTATCCATGTAAGTTTATTGCATAGTTTGGGCTAACAAAAAATGGATGGAGGCGAACCCTTTCGCCGCCAGCCATTTTCAGCCCAAAAATATACCATTAAGCTTAACTGGGTACAGAAATAAATGTATCTGCAATATGGGGAATTCCTCTGTGACATGTATAACATCAGGCCTATCCGTACCTCCCAAAATTTAGAAAAAAAAGGGTCTTCAGATAACAGGCCCTGATTTGATGCCATTTAGTGACATAGGTGTTGAACCATTGTGGTGCATAAATGCGACATTGGAGGTGAAAGGGTTCACACGATCATACTGAGAATGTGGACAACTTAGTGGCAGTATGCTGGGTGCATGGATAGCCGAAGTAGTGGCAGAAACTTCAGAACGTAGCAACAGCGCTGGGCCCGCGCCAAGAGCGTGGCTTGATCTACATGTTTCAGCTATGGGACCCTACTCCTCGTAATGTGATCGTGGTTGCGGTCCGATTTCCGCGACCTCGCCACGTTCTCTCGAAATCTAGCGCAATCAGGACGTAGTGGGGTCTGCATCATGTGTGGTGGGGGCCTTAGCATGCAAAACAAAGATACTGGGCTTTGGGTACATAAGGGAAAGTAAAATAAGCACGATGCTTGCACGCAACGCTCTCTTTCTTCCTCACACTCACACACAAACACGCACACGCACACACACACGCACACACACAAGAGTAAAATAGTTACACTATGAAAATTCTAAGAAGAAACATAGACCACATTCACCTTCTCAATCAAGCTTAGATAAAATACTGGAAATAAAATCATACTGCCATCAACATACCAGTTACGTGACTAATTATAATAGACAAATTTGGCAAAGACAAAGATCCCTTCTACCTCCTTTCAAGCGTTTAAAGTTCACCAGACGTAGATTGTCTACTACATTCTACAAACAACTTACGAAATATAAAATAATTGTGAAACAAACTTTCTCAAGATTTCTGCAATGAAACGGATTCCCCACCCTCACACACAAACACTAATCAATTATAATATGTCCGAAACAAGTGAGTTTTAAGGACAGAGCGAAAGGTGGAGATGGAGTCAGCCATGAGCGGACATGTTGTGGGAGGGAATTCCATATATGAGGCGCTAAATAGTAGAAGGATCGTTCACCAAAAGATTTCGTGTGGACCCGAGAAACCTTGAGTGTGCAGCAGTCAGAGGAAGAACGTATGGAGCGAGCAGGTGTGTTGACATCTGCCAGATCGAATAGATAGACAGGACCAGAAGGGTGAACAAAGGCAAGCTATTTTATACTTGATTCTAGCCTCTACTGGAAGCCAGTGCAAGTTACGAAGATGAGGTGTTATATGATTAGAGCGTGGAATCTTGAGAGTGAGGCGTGCTGCACTGTTTAGCAGGTTTTTTTTAACACATTGCAGGAGGTACTGAGAACAGCCACAGAGTTGCAATAGTCAATGCGGAATAAAAGGGGTGATGCACGCAATACAGCAACTGTTAACATTACTCAGCTTTTCTCTCTAGAAATAAGGTCATTGGCCTTACTGCTTGGGGAGATAGAGACCTTGGCCTGTATTCACGTTGAGATAGCATGAGACTTAGCATCATGCTAACATAGAAGCTCTTCCAAAAGTCCTATTAAATCCTATAGGACATTGGAAGAGCTTCTAAGTTAGCATCATGCTAAGTCTCATGCTATCTCAACGTGAATACAGGCCCTTGTTAATATAGCAAAATGAGTCTAGAACAAGTTGTCACAGAAGGCACGATAAAAAAAAGATGGGTAATGTGATAATGAATAGGGCTATGCAAAAACCAGGGAATTCGTTCAGCACCGTTCAATTCGAACATCTTATTATACAACCTCTTGTAAGGTCAATAATCACAGTCTATGTTTTAAAACAGGCCCAGGGGAGGGGGGGGGGGGCAATCTTGTACTCTAATCACCCCCTTCACGTTTACTACCCTCAATCGCAAAGTCTGCTTCTCTCAGTTTTATGAAAATAACCACAGGCTGATCCTATCCCTATCTCTTTCCCAAAATTAGCAGAATGTTGTTTCTCAGTGAAAATGTTCAATGCGAACATTTGAAATGAGGGGGGGGGGGGGGGGGGGGGGGGGGGGGGGAAGCTACAGTATAAATAGCGCAGGGCGATTGATTTTTGCCCGACATACGAAAGACGTGTAGGGAGTCGGTGTGGATGGGTGGTGTGTGGCCAGGCTCTCTAACCAGTTTAACCCCCTCCTCAGCCGTTGAAGCAGCGTGTTGTTGCCTTTGGCTGAGCGTAAGGCAATTACTGTCAGACTTTATTAGACGATCAAATGTC
>CM065688.1:32839092-32846592 GCA_017654935.2 Phymorhynchus buccinoides
TGTGTGTGTGTGTGTGTGTGTGTGTGTGTGTGTGTGTGTGTGTGTGTGTGTGTGCATGTATGTATGTGTGTGTGTGTGTGTGTGTGTGTGTGTGTGTGTGTGTGTGTATGTGTAAGAACAAGAACTGGAACAAAAACATGTTATTCTCATAGAACCCATATAAGGCTATTGAAACGATGATACATGCAGTGTGTGTGTGTGTGTGTGTGTGTGTGTGTGTGTGTGTGTGTGCGCGCGTGCGCGCGTGTGCGTATGCGCGCGCGTGCGTGTGTGTGTGTGCGTGCACATGCGCGTAAAAAAAAGAGGATGTTAATGTGATAAAGTCAGTCAAATACAAATCGAGAAAGACATGAAAATGATGGTTTTTAAGAGTGGAGTTCCCGTTTTTAGAACACCAGGAATAGTGAAGGGAAAAAAACAATCACCAGAGAGAGAGAGAAAAAAAACATGATTATTGTTATTATCACAAGCAAAGACAAGAGTAACAAACCATCCAACAAACAACACGCGAATAAAGCCCCAAAAATAATGCATTAACGCGCTTTTCTAGAGTTTCTTGAGCTCAGCAATGAAGCACCGCGGGGAGCGACTCGTTCGAGGCTGGGTGACCTTTATGACTAGCACGTGAGCATAAAAAAAAAACCTCATGGGATCCTCTTTACTGGGACAAGCCAATGTGATGTCATAACATTCTGGACGTTTGTTTTTTTAGTCCCCGAGCCGAAGGTTCGGGGAACTATTGTTTTTGGTCTGGTCCGTCCGTCCGTCCGGTGTCCGTCCGTCCGTCCGGCGTGCCTCCGTCCGTCCGGCCGGCTATTCGTCCGTTTTTCTCAAAAACTATTCAGTCTATCATCATCAAATTTGCTATACTAGTTTGCCAAGATGCAAGCTATCCACTGATGTATTTAGTTTTACATTAAGGTCAAGGTCGCGCCAGGTACGGGGTTCAAACCCCGAAACACATCATCGCTAATATCTCGCGAAGTTTTGCATGTATTTTAATGCAGTTTTTTTCACATTTCTTGATGAATGGTCTCTAACACAGTTGTCATGAATGTTTCTGTGCCCGCGTGTGCGCATGATCTCGCGCGCTCAAATCACGGGTCCGAACCCCAAGGCTATATATAAAAAACCTATTCAGTTAGGTGCTGTTTTTATGCGTTTTTATGTAGCTACGTGCTGTTTTGATGCGTTTTTATGTATGTGCACAGCCGACACATTCCGATTTCCGAGTAGCTCGGCGATGCTGCGAGAGGACTTTGCTACCGCTCGGCGTTGCACTTGTTAGTTTTGTGTTTCATGTTATAGCCACATGTTTGTTTATTTCTGGCTGGGCAGACTGCACACAAGTAGCTGAAGCCTTAGACATAGCTTCGCATGTCGAAACCGTCCACTGTTATAAGGGCTGCTAGTTAATGTTTGTTAACCCTTTCACCGCCAGCCATCTTTGAGCCCAACATGTCCATTACACTTACTTGGCTACAGAAAAGAATTCGTCTGCAATATTGTTAGATTTCTCTGTGACACATTTAGGATAGGGTCAACCCTTCCTACCCAAATTAGGAACGCATTATCATTAAATAACGCACCCTGATTTCAAGTGTTTTAATGAAATGGGTGTTAAATCATTGTGGTGCAAAAATGCGACATTGGCCGTGAAAGGGTTTTAATTGTCCGTCACCTCAGTGGGGAGACGGACTATGCTGTGAGTAGCTGTTGTTTTCTATCGGCAGCGATTTAATGCTCTAAAAAAATAGATGATTTTGACAAAAAAACAGATGCTTGTGGCAAAAGAAAAGACCATCTAACCCTAACCCTATCCCTAACCACGGAAAGAACCAAGAAATAGAGCCGGAGGGTGTAAATCTATATATTTGCCGAGAAATCGATGTACAAAGCCATGCACTTATACTATTTTTTTGCTGGAACCATTCCTTTTTTTGGTTGATAAATTTTAAGTCTTTTCTATCTGTCTGTCCCAAGGATATCTCGTTAGTCTTTGATTTTCATGTGGAAATTTTAACTTTGTTTTAATAGTTCAAACACACACAAAAATATCTATACTAAGTAGACACCAAAGAGAGGGAAGGCTGGAAATAATCAACAGGGGTTGTTGGGTTTTTTTTGGGGGGTTGGGGTTGTTGTTTTTCCACCATCGTCTCCATTTTGTTTGATAACTTACGTGTAATACAGAGATGCGTATCAGTCCCGTAAGCTTTCTGCCACGTCCTAAAGCCCTGCTCGCTCTATCGAGTGATTCCTTTATTGCATCACCTGAGGCAGTAACATCGGCCTCGGTGGAGAGCTTCAAGTCCCGGACATAACCAGCGCCCCTCCCCCCCCCTCCCTCCCCCCCCCCCCCCCCCCCCCCCCCCAATCTCCATCCCTCCCTCTTTGACCCTGCCCCACTCGTTCCCCTCCAGTATTCCCCAATCCTACTTCCAACCTGTCTCATCTTTCCCCCAGCCATTCAAGCCGATCATCTGGGCGGCCAAGGAAATTATTACTGTCTACATTTATTATATTTTCTACATGACCGAAGTCTCCAGTTATTACACACAACAGAACCATCAAAAGGATGATGGTGGTTGTCTACTGCAAGAAGAAGAACAAATCAAGAGGCTGATCTGCTAGTTGACCCTAGGGCATGTGCAAATATCCGGTCGGCCTCTCTGATAAGCTAGCTACAACGTTAATTCAGTCTAAGATGTGTTGGGTTTTTTAAGAAGTAATTTTCTTATGCAAAGGAAAACCTTAACCCTTTCGCCGCCAGCCTTTTTTTTTTTATAGCAAAAACAAAAACCCATTAAACTGAACAGAGTGGAAATAAAAATGTATCTGCAGTATTGGGAATTCCCCTGTGAAATGCATAACATTAGGCCTATCCTTACCTCCCAAAGTTCCGAACATAAGGTCTTCAGATAACAGGCCCTGGTTTGATGCCTTTTTAAAAACATGGGTGTTAAACCACTGTGGTGCATAAATGCGACATTGGCGATGCCAGGATTAATTGATTATGTTAATTTTCTGAACGTTAGTTCCATTGTTTTGATCACATTTATTTGGCTGTTGCAGAGTTTGGACGACAGAGCCACCTCCACTGGCCATACTTTTTTCCTGGTTGTTTCGTAGATAGGACATCTCTGCAGAAGGTGCAGACCTCTATGGTAGCCCACTGGAGCTGGAGAAAACAATGTTCAAAACAAGAACTGGACTAGTCGTGTGTGCGTGCGTACGTGCGTGCGTGCGTGCGTGCGTGCGTGCGTGCGTTCGTGTGTGGGGGTGTGGGGGTGGGGGTGGGGTGGAGGGTGTGTGTGTGTGTGTGTGTGTGTGTGTGTCTGTCTGTCTGTCTGTCTGTCTGTCTGTCTGTCTGTCTGTATGTATGTATGTATGTATGTATGTACCTCTATGGTAGCCCACTGGAGCTGGAGAAAACAATGTTCAAAACAAGAACTGGACTAGTCGTGTGTGCGTGCGTACGTGCGTGCGTGCGTGCGTGTGTGCGTGCGTGCGTGCGTTCGTATGTGGGGGGTGGGGGTGGAGTAGAGGGTGTGTGTGTCTGTCTGTCTGTATGTCTGTATGTCTGTATGTATGTATGTATGTATGTATGTATGTATGTATGTATGTATGTCTACTGCAAGAAGAACAAATCAAGAGGCTGATCTGCTAGTTGACCCTAGGGCATGTGCAAATATCCATGTATGGAATTGTATGTATGTATGTATGTATGTATGTATGTATGTATGTATGTATGTATGTATGTATGTATGTATGTCTACTGCAAGAAGAACAAATCAAGAGGCTGATCTGCTAGTTGACCCTAGGGCATGTGCAAATATCCATGTATGGAATTGTATGTATGTATGTATGTATGTATGTATGTATGTATGTATGTATGTATGTATGTATGTATGTATGTATGCATGCATGCATGCATGCATGCATGCATGCATGCATGCATGCATGTATTTATGTATGCATGCATGTATGTATGTATGTATGTATGTATGTATGTATGTATGCATGCATGCATGCATGCATGCATGCATGTCTGTCTGTCTATCTATCTGACTGTTTTCCTTCTATGACCTAAAAGAAGTAATGTTTGTTTCTTTGTCCAAACGAAGGAAGGAATCTTTACGTTAGCGTCTATTCACATCAGCTGTGATATGAGACATATTTGTTTGTTTGTTTGTTTGTTTTTGAGAATGTGCATATGAATAACTATGCGTTGTATTATCTCGCACATCTCACATATTCAGCAAATCTAGCTTACTTCGAGGGATGGGAAGTAGTAGAACGAACAACCGAACCACAAGACAGAATGGAATTTACCAGAACAACTAGCACTGTTCCTTAAACAGTTAACGTGAGACACGTTGCCCTCATCAGGCTTCTCCTGGTCACCATTAAATCGCTGGTTTTATGGCATCTGGCTTTGATGGACAGACAGGTGGGTATCTTTACAGACCCACTATTGCCAACCAAACGCCACAGAGTGGTCATGAAGCGGTACCTTTTATCGCATACTCTCGTGTGTTTATAATACGAATTGTCCCAGTCTCCATTCAAATTCAAGAGTACATCTGCGCTAACCATTAGATCTCTTTGGATTGTCCATAGGCCTAATCCTTAGGGAGGGGGGGGGGGGGGGTTATGAAAGGAAACTACGCTACGATTCGGCCAAATGAGTAGAACCAGTTGTAATAGGGCATTTGCCACGAGTGTTCGTTCTCTATGCTAGACTACTAAATTGCCCGCACTCGTTCTGCTCGAGTTACGCTGACCTTTCCAATTCAACTCTCTAAATTCAACTTGGTGAATCTCAAGGTCGCCCTCACGTGGCAAATGCCCTATTGGATTGTAGGATGTAAAGTCACAGGGGGAAAAGTCACGGAAGAAACATCACAATATTTGATAGGAAAAAAAGGTCAAAGGACATAAAGTCAGAGAAAACAGAAACTTGTAAAATCCTTACCTTATTAGTTGACATTGTGTCTGTGTTGACAAATGTTCCATCCAAAACCACACAGCATTTCCCCGGACATTCCTTTCCTCTCGTCTGTCTGTCTGTCCAAACACATATTTCTCAACCGCTCCTGCATCCGTAGGTATCGTCTTTTCACACGTTTTGGGGACATAACAGCATCTTGATGTAATGTTGTTTTCGATGTACATTCTTCTGCCTGGAACCAACAAATTAATCGCCAAACTGAAGGATAGAATTGTCCTGCGTGGCTGTAGAACTCGTTGTTCCAGCATTCGCAGAGATTATGCGTTCATGGGTCATTGCTGAGAGTGGCTTCGTGGACGCTCCAGACTGCGGGTGGGGACTATGGGGGGGGGGGGGGCACTTGGTGCATCCTCAGCACCAGAACGTTGGCTTGTGCGACTTGCTGCTGAAGTGGGCGATGCTGGCCAATGATAATCGGTCCGGTCAAAGTAATAAATCAGTTATTCCGCCTCAGGTGGATCATGTGGAATGATAGTTGTCAAGTGGCGCATACCTTCTTCAACATCTTCGAGTGTCAGGATTGCTAGACCACAGTACCAGCGAATTGTCTCTGCTCTACACAGCTTGCTGCTGCATAGAAAGTCTCACTTCAGTGAGGCAGATTTGGCTTTGGTCTGCAGGGAGGTTACGAGGTTGGCCCACCTCAGGATTCGCCTGCTGAAGATGTGTTTTGAACCCTGCCTCTGCACTGACAACCGAATCGCCAGGCACATTTCCACCAAATCTTGGTTTTCCGCATGGAATGCTTAGTGTACGTGTTACCATCATGCCACCATTTTAGGCCACTTGTATCGTTCAGGGTTATTTCCGTGATGTTAAAACATCCAAGTCGGTAACACCAAAAGCAATCAAACATATACCACACAACGAAATTGAAATTGTTGTTAACTGTAATCTGACACAAAACGCAAGGAGCAATAACAAAAAAATCAAGACAAAATTGGGGTTGCATTCACCCTTTTTTAAATGCACCGTAACATGAGTACATGTCAGTGCTTAACGATATAACTAGAGAAAGAGACAGAGGTCGTGGGGTGGTATAAGGTTGTGAGGGAAGATCTGGGCCTCAAAGTTTATGAGTAGAAGTCACATTAAGTTTTCTATCTCCACACACAACACATAATAATTTGACTTGTTTCTGTGAACATGAACACAGGTAGGCAACTCTCACTTAATTAACTCCCCTCCACCAAAGTTTCCTATGACAACCCCACGCCTAGGCCAGCATGAATAAAAGCTATAGAGGAACACACCCAATGACGCCAAGTTCACATGGTCCCTTCCAACGTTTGTGGAGGGAGTTAATTAATAGATAGTTGCCTATCTTTGTTCGTTTTCATGATCTCCTCTCTTAGCCTTACTATTTTAATATTTTGTATGTGTCTTATTTCTGTGGGTTTTTTCTTTGTGACTCTATTTTCGGGCACCTGTAATGCAAAAATAATATTAAAAAAATAACAACAACAACAAAAACAGGATTTGCTGTATTAAAGAATGCTTGAAATCAATAGAACTCGTGTACATTGAAGCCTACAGGGTGGTCTCGCATTGTCGGTCATCATTGAAATATGAAACTGAGAGCTAAGCCCCTTATCTGACTGCGGAGGATCCAGTGTAGGACAGAGACCTTTCGCCAGATGCCACAAGACGGTCCGACTTTGATTATCAGTTATCACAACGTCACGAACACCTCGTGCTAAGTGATAAGGTCGACCGGTCTGTCTCTCTCAGTAGCCAACGCACCACCGTTACACATCTCTCTGACTTGTTCAGTTTGCATGCCAAACATTTAGTTCGTCCTCTCTCTGTCTCTCTGTCTCTGTCTCTCTCTCTGTCTCTCTGTCTGTCTGCCTCTCTCTCTCTCTCTCTCTCTCTCTCTCTCTCTCTCTCTCTCTCTCTCTCTCTCTCTCTCTCTCTCTCTCTCTCTCTCTCTCTCTCTCTCTC
Source organism: Phymorhynchus buccinoides (assembly GCA_017654935.2). NCBI lineage: Eukaryota > Metazoa > Mollusca > Gastropoda > Neogastropoda > Raphitomidae > Phymorhynchus > Phymorhynchus buccinoides. The sequence continues at coordinate 32,846,051 of CM065688.1, forward strand.
TCTCTCTCTCTGGATATAATTTTCAACTGGTCCGGACTTTTAAAATAATTTGAATGAGTGCATGTGTGTGTGTGTGTGACTCATATACGCTTGCGCGCACGCACACACGCACATACGCACAACGCGAGCGCGTGCGAGACAGATACGTAAAAAAGTACAAATGCGTTATAGAAAATAAATCAAGATATAAAGAAGACGTGGAGAACATGACACAAAAATTTAGAAAAAGAACAGGAACACGCCTATATCGTATCGGGTCCTATCCTTTGTTGAGAAAAGCCTGAAGGCAGAAACTATTCAAACGTAATGAAGAGCACCCCAGAATAAAGAAATAAAAAGAACAGTGTTGCCAATATCTCATTTTAAAATATGTTGTCGCAACTCCATGGATCTCTCTCTCTCTCTCTCTCTCTCTCTCTCTCTCTCTCTCTCTCTCTCTCTCTCTCTCTCTCTCTCTCTCTCTCTCTCTCTCTCTCTCTCTCATCTATAGTATTAGTTATGTATTGCATGCTTAGAACCGAGAACAGAATGGAAGACTAGGC
>CM065688.1:32851592-32866592 GCA_017654935.2 Phymorhynchus buccinoides
GTGGTCCCAAGAGGCGACAGTGGCGATGAAAGAGGTTAAACGCATTTGTACAATTAATCGATAGAGCAGAGGGAGACAGAGACAGACAGACAGAAATGACAATAAAAGAGAAGGGGGAACGGTGGGATGTAGTTTGCCTAAATTGGGTGAAGAGTGTATGTTCTAGTGATAAATCGTTTTTGTTTGTTATCTGGGCCTCTGTTTATATATCAATAACAAGTGTTATAAACAATAATCAAGCGTATAACATCATCAATCACAAGTGTACCGTCTGATAAAATAATATTCTGCTGCGTTTGTCTAAGCAACAGCACTTCCACGTGGTAGTTTAGACCACAACAATGAATACTTACTAGTCTACATGACACATGTCATGAAAGGATAAGCGTGTTTCTTACGATCGAAACATTATAGAAAATATAGCTACCTGTATCAATCAAAGCCTGATTTCATTAGATTTTCAAACTGTGTCAGCAAAACAGCTGGGTTTGTGAACTTTTGACCGCTGCCACAATATCGTTGCCTGAAGAATTCCGCATTACTCAGCATGCCTAAGCCTTGGTGCACGTAGGCTATTCAGAGAGGAGAAGAGCTGTCAGTCAGAGGAATGATGAGGATTTGGTGCTGACGAGCTTCTCTCATACAACACACATTTCTTTCTTCGCTTCCTGAAAGCAATTGACAGCTCGCTCTCTCTCTCTCTCTCTCTCTCTCTCTCTCTCTCTCTCTCTCTCTCTCTCTCTCTCTCTCTCTCTCTCTCTCTCTCTCTCTCTCTCTCTCTCTCTCTCTCTCTCTCTCTCTCTCTCTCTCTCTCACTTCTGTCCAAGAAACTATCACAAAAAACATTTCAATTGAATCGAATTAAACATTTTCTAGACCAGCATTCCCGGACTCTCTTTTTTCATGCATATATTCAATCAGACATGGACTATGTGTCAACATGTTGGGACTTAGCAAGTGAAAATTGTTTAAAACCACTTCACAGTATTTATAGACGTTCCCTTAAACTTATTCTATTACAATCCTCCTCTCTTGATTCATGTGACTATAAGAAATTAGATATTCTGCCTTTTCATCTCAAATGTAAGCATAACAAAGCTGTGTTTATGTTTAAAATTATGAATAAATTAACACCATAGTATCTGCAAAAACATTTCCCAGTATATAACATTCGTGGGAAGTCGATTATTCGTACCCCTCGACCTAGAACAAATCTATTCATGTCCTCATTAGTTCACTCAGGAGCACAATTGTGGAACGATATGCCTAACCACATAAAACAGAAACCGAGCTTGTCATCTTTCAGAAAGGCATATCATAAATACTTGATGGACCAATTATAAATCTGTTTAGTCTTATTGTACCTTACGAATTACAATACATATGTTCACAATACACGTTTAATTATGTTTATATATACATTCAAATGATATTACAAGGTGTAGAGAACATTTAAGATTTTATGTGAACTGATATACATGTACATGTACATAATATAAGAATTTGTATGCATGTATGTATGTGTGCATAGGTTTGTGGGGGTGGGGTATGTGGGGGGTGCTTGTGGGAGTGAGTGCGGGGGGGAGGGGGTAGAGACTGGGAGGTGTTTTTTGTTGTTGTTTCTTGGTGTGTTTTTTGTGGGGTGGGGTGGGGGTCTCTAATTTTGAATTGCTGTTGTGTGGCCATTTTTGCCTTGTTGTATTATATTACATGTATATTTTTGTCACTATTGTTGCCAGTTTTGTTGTTGTTGTTTTTACGTTTCTGTTAATCATTTTCTTCATTAATTGTTATTTGCTTATTTGCTTGAGTATTCTCCCCCCCCCCCCCCCCCGAAAAAAAGCAATACCCAGAACCTCCCGAAGTTTTTTTTCCTTATCTGTTTTACCCTCAATAAAAAAAATTCGTATGTCGTATCTGCTGTCGTGGCTGGCTGCGGGCGGAGCAGAAACCATGCGACTCGTTCACGCCAGCAAAGTGAGACGCGCTGACGGAGCGCTAGTGATTCTACAGTTGAACATGACCACCCCACCCCCCACCCCCATGGGGGTCAGCAGACAACGGTCGTCAAAACAGTCCGCTGAAGATGGCTGGCCATAATGGCAGACGTCTTATCATCGGTTTCGGTAGACGCTAGAAAACTATCCAAGATTTCCTAACGGCTTCTGCTTTTGGCTCCAGCGGGTCTGGCCTCTGTCTGCCCCACTCCGGAATACCTTTCTGATGGACAACACTGCGCATATCTACCTGGCTGCCTACCTTTAGTAGACTGGTTTGCTTGTTAATTGGTCAATGCAAGCGAAGGTGTTGATCAGTAGGGGCTCTACTATCCCCATGCACGGTATTAGTTGAATATTTTTTGTTTTTTTGTTTTTCGCCCTCTCGCTCCAATTCCAAATGGACACATGTGGGACATTATTACAGAGTTCGATGGGGGGTATTAGTTGTACTTTTGTTTTATTTTACATACACATGTTGTTGGTGGATTCAAATCGCGAATATAATGGCAAGTAAGAAGACTACAGTTCTTATTATAAATCTGTGAACTTTATACTGATAACAACAACAGAAATTAATTCAAAGTTTGAAGGATGAATTTTGTTTTGAAAATGAACAAAAACGACCACACCATGGTCTTTAAGGTAACTTTAATCAAGTATTCCTCAAATGTGTCTCCTCTGGATATCTTTGTAGCCTACGGTATCAACAGAGATTAGTTCGCTAATACGTTTAAATTTTGACTATCTCGTACTTTAGTCACCGACCCACCCTCAAAAGTTCGCGTTAAAAGTTTCCACTGAGGAGCAACATTCTGCCATTTTCGGGAAAGGGATAGGGTTAGGATCAACCCAGGGTGTTTTTCTTAAAACTGGAAGAATCAGACTTTGAGATTGAGGGTCGTAAACATGGAGGGGGGGGGGACTAATGTACAAGAGCGCCTAATTGTTTTACATTAGAAAATTCAGTAGTCGGTAATTGGAAGCATTATTTGTATTGTTTTACTCATATAATATAGATTATGTTTAAGATGTGGGGGTTTCTGGTGGGGAAAGGAGCCAAAGCCGAACTACAGAAGTGCAAGAGAAGCAAGATGAAAGAGAGTTAATTAATGGCGACCACGGAAACGAAAAGTCTCCCAACACGCAAAGAGTCGTTTTAATTAACCCTTTCACCGCCAAAGTCGCATTTTAGCTCCACAGTGATCTAACACCCATGTCACTAAAAGGCATCAAATTGGGGTCTATTATCCAAAGACCCTATTGTCTTAGTTTGGGGAAGTAAGAATAGACCTTATTTTATATATGGATGCTACAGAAGAATCCCCAATACTGCAGATGGATTTTGTTCTCTACCCAGCTAAATTTGATGGATGCTTTTGGCTGAAACATGGCTGGCGGTGAAAGGGTTAAAGTAGGCTAGACCTGAAGATTCCGGTTCAGGAAACCTTCTGTTTTACTTTCAGACGGTTGTTCCAAAACACACATCATTAAATGACCTCTAGGTCTTTGAAGCCGTCAGCCCTTACTACTACTACTACTACTACTACTTTCTACATCAACAACAACAACAACAACATCAGACAGCACCGGTGCCAACAGATCGGCACAGCCTCCCCATCAACTACCCTACCACGTCAAAACAACCAACGGGTGTCCAGCAAAACATCTCTCAATTACTGGAGAGAGTTTCAAGGGAGAGTACTTGACCTCTTCAATCACTACCGCTTTCTGGAACACACGTATTCTTTCTGTTCCAATGCTTGTTAGCCGGATTTGCCTGACCCGAGTCATGAGACGCTAGGGAGACCTCAAATTGTTAGTTCTTTTAGTTTTTTGTTGATTTTTAGTTCTGTTATTTTTCTTCCTGCCACAACGTCAACGATCAGATTCAGATAGAGTTTCTTCGGTCAAACCAATGTTTCTGTAATGTCCATCCAGTGCACGATAGAATTGTCTTCTCTATTCTACCTTAGGTATTAGGTATTAGGTACTTTATAGTCACAGAGGCGTCTCTGTGAAACTCGGGTTGCTCCCACCTGGAGAGCGCGTCGCAGCCAGAGGCGCGCCACCATTGCATGCGATTTTTGTCACTGATGAGGGGGGGTGGGGGGGGGTAAATGTTCACCAAATGACAACTTTTTCGTTGCCACTGGGTTTAGCGTATGCTAAGTGCATGGGCACACGGGACCTCGGTTTATCGTCTCATCCGAAAGACTCCACGTTCAGACCGTTAAGGCCTAGTGCAGAATGAGAGGAAAAAATCCCCTGTACCCAGGTTCGAACTCGGGTTTACTTGACACGAAGCGAACGCGCTACCACTGTGCCACTCTACACCTCTTATATCGGTCTCTGTATTATCACTGATATCCTACGTACGTGTGGTAGCAGACGTTGTGATTACGTTTTCCTTACTAAACAACTTTCCATACACAATGTTACAGATAAATTCATTATAGTTTGATAACATTGACAACGATAGTTGTGATGACAACAATGGTAATGATGACGCTGAAGATCAGTTGTTGCTTTTTATATTTGAGCTACATGCGATGAAAATGAAGCTAATAACGAAAAGGTACAGCCGCGTTTGACTCCAACGTTCAGATTTTGATTTGATAATGACACCTAACTATCTCTCTAAAACAATCCTACAAAAACCCGTTTATACCATTGCATCAAATTTGTTTAGGGACTGACCAAAACAAATGCGATGTAAAATATAAATTTAAACAAAAATCTAAATTCTGTTTCCCACTAGTAATCCAGATTATTAGCAAAGTAGCAAAGAAAATGTGTTAGAAAATACTCAACCCTTCCACCAAATTTTAATTCAACCCGTCCCTATTTTTCAGTCGTGTAAATGATTTTGTTGTCACCTACAAAAGGACAAGCAAATAAACAAAGGCAAGAGCATACCCCTTTGATTGGGGTTATCAGGGCAAAGATGCAGATTAACACACACGCGCACGCACGCACACGCGCACGCACACGCACGCACGCACACGCACACGCACACACACACACACACACACACACACACACACACACACATTTCTCGATTCTGTCCGTGTTTTTTCAGTCTTGCCTTTCTTACCAGTTGCAGATTGATCACTTAAACATCTGGCGTTTTCTATTATGCATTCTCTAGGGGAAGACGGGGTAAAAAGCGCATGGGCGGGTAAGAAGCCCACCCCAATTATCTCATGAAATAAAGAAAATGTCAGTCAAATTTGCCCATGAGACGAATGCTAGACATTAACGCTCGTCTCATGGGCAAAATGAGACTGAAATTTGCTTCATTTCATGAGATAATTGGGGTGGGCTTCTTACCCGCCCATGCGCTTTCTACCCCGTCTTCCCCTATTAGTAGAATATAAAGGCAAGCCGGAAAACACCGCAATGAACCAAGACAGGGGGTGCTGATCTGCATCTTAGCGATATAAGGACACATAGGACAATTTGGGTGGATGCAAAAAATACAAGGATGAAAAGAGCAGCGAGAAAAACAAAAGAGAAAGAAAGAATGGGGTGGAAAACTGAGGATCTTAACCCTCTCACCGCCAGCCATATTTCAGCCAAAATGTTCCATCAAAATTACCTGGGTAGAGAACAAAATCCATCTGCAGTATTGGGGATTCTTCTGTGACATATATAAAATAAGGTCTATCATTTCTTCTCAAAAGTAAGACAATACGATCTTTGGATAATAGACCCCCATTTGATGCCTTTTAGTGACATAGGTGTTAAATCACTGTGGTGCTGAAATGCGACTTTGGCGGTGAAAGGGTTCAAAAGGATTTCTGCAAATTTAACCATTTCAGTCATGTCTCTTGTCTTAGGCCTTTCCTGGGATCTATAATCCAAGCAAGACATTCAGCTTCTTGACACACGGGATCGGGGAATTGTGGGTGTGAATATTGATTGGTTTGGCTCCCACGTGTTCTGCCAATCAAGTGACGAAAGAAGGAGCAAGAATAGGTTTCGACCACAAAGTAAAGAAGCCAATTGCCTTGGAATCTTTAAAAATAAATGTAGGAAAGAAAAGGAAAGGAAAATAAAAGAAACAAGGTCAGTAACGATGGGGAAAGGGCGATTTAGGCGACGTTAGCATAAACATGCAGAGGATGCAATTCAAAAGATCTCTCTCTCTCTCTCTCTCTCTCTCTCTCTCTCTCTCTCTCTCTCTCTCTCTCTCTCTCTCTCTCTCCTCTCTCTCTCTCTCTCTCTCTCTCTCTCTCTCTCTCTCTCTCTGTATGGACTAGTAACGATAAGAAAATACATATACTACGGCATGTTTTAGGGAAAAAACACACACACTTCATTATTAGTCTCTCTCTCTCTCTCTCTCTCTCTCTCTCTCTCTCTCTCTCTCTCTCTCTCTCTCTCTCTCTCTCTCTCTCTCTCTCTCTCTCTCTCTCTCTCTCTCTCTCTCTCTCTCTCTCTCTCTCTCTCTCTCTCTCTCTCTCTCTCTCTCTCTCTGTATGGACTAGTAACGATAAGAAAATACATATACTACGGCATGTTTTAGGAAAAAACACACACACTTCATATTAGTCTCTCTCTCTCTCTCTCTCTCTCTCTCTCTCTCTCTCTCTCTCTCTCTCTCTCTCTCTCTCTCTCTCTCTCTCTGTCTCTCTCTCTCTCTCTCGGCATGTCTCTCTCTCTCTTCTCTCTCTCTCTCTCTCTCTCTCTCTCTCTCTCTCTCTCTCTCTCTGTCTCTCTCTCTCTCTGTCTCTCTCTCTCTCTCTCTCATCTATCTCTCCTCTCTCTCTCTCTCTCTCTCTCTCTCTCTCTCTCTCTCTCTCGCTCTCTCGCTCGCTCGCTCCCAGTCTCTCTTTATCGACAGTGCGTCAGCAAAAGTGTTCGTTTGAAGGGGATAACGAAGAAGTGACGGGATGGATTGAGGGGAGAGAGGTGGTTAGCAAATAATGGGAATCGGGAAGAAAAATGGTGTTTGGTTGTCATGGTCATGTGCATGTCAAGGGTAACGAGGCAAGGGGCGCAATGGTCAACCTATGGCGATATTTTTCACGCCAGAGGGCAGTCAATGCACTAGGGGCTTATCACGCAATTTTCTTACTTGGGCGTAGTGAGAGAGAGAGTGATGGTAGGACCACTCACTGTCTCTCTCTCTTTCTTTATCCCCAACTAATAATATAGAGAGGATTAGCCCCATACGAGCGTCATGCCCTCTGGCGTGAGAAAAATCGCACTAAGTCTCTCATAGAAACCCCCTCCCTAACATAGGTGGGGTTGCCTAACGGTGACGTGCTGTGGGAACCAAAAGCAAAGCTAACGCAAGAGTTTATTAGTCTGCTTGTCAGGAACGCTCTTAGCGCTATGTAACAGTCATCGGAGATTCCTGGCGGCGAGTAACAAAATGATGGCAATTGTAGTCAGATAGTTCGATTGGGCATTTCTTCTTAGGAAATATTAGTCTCTCTCTCTCTCTCTCTCTCTCTCTCTCTCTCTCTCTCTCTCTCTCTCTCTCTCTCTCTCTCTCTCTCTCTCTCTCTCTCTCTCTCTCTCTCTCTCTCATTAAGCTCGACTTTGTGAATGTTAAAGATGAGTATGGCAGATAGGATTAGGTTTGATTTTGTAATGTATATATGTGTTTATTCCTAAATGTGTGCACGTTAAAGATGAGTATGTAGAATAGGATTTGGTTTGATTCTGTCATGTTGAATTTAAACTTTTAAATTTATGCATGTTAAAGATGAGTATGTGAAGTGGGCTTAGGCTTGATTTTGTCATGTGTATTGGTTTAAATTTAAATTGTGTATGTTAAAGACGAGTATGGAAAGTAGGAATAGGTTTGATTTTTTATGAGTATGTGTTTAGTTTTACTTTTATGCATGTTAACAGTAATTTAGTTTTTGTTTTTTTTGTTTTTTGTTTTGTTTTTGTTTTTTTAAATCTTGAAGAGCTCGTGCAAAACTCCTTACTTGTTTACTTCGTGTTTGCTTGCATGAGTTTTAATCATAGTTATTTTCTTTAATCGTGTATCACTGTATTTAAAGGCTGTTTTAGTTGCCCTGGTGCTTTGCCAGTCGAAGGTTGGAAAGAAATAAACCGAAATATTGCGATCTTATTAAGTGTTTGTTGTTGTCTTTTATACTGGTGCATGTAACTTACGCCCGTCCTTGCTTAGTGCAGGCAAAAGACTTGCCTTCCGCTAGTAGTTTCTGTGTTTTTCGTTTTTTTGCAGCATGGTGCCGGCAAAGGAAATAATGTTTTACGCCCTCTTTGGCCTTTCGGCCATGTGGGGCACGGTGCCGGCAAAATGGCCCGATGCAGTCTTTGTTCCCGAGGACAGGGGCCAAACTGAACACCATTCGTCTTGGTGGAAGGATTACGTCACGGTGCTCGTCCCTCGCCTCTCTTACTACTCTCCTTTCCTTCTTGCACTTCGCTTTTTCTCCTCGTTCTTTGTTTCCCAGTCTCTCTCTCTCCATCTCTCTCTCTCTCTCTCTCTCTCTCTCTCTCTCTCTTCTCTCTCTCTCTCTCTCTCTCTCTCTCTCTCTCTCTCTCTCTCTGTCTCTCTCTCTCTCTCTCTCTCTCTCTCTCTCTCTTTTTTTCTTCTTTTTCTTCTCTCTCTCTCTTCTCTCTCTCTCTCTCTCTTTCTCTTCTCTCTCTCTCTCTCTCTCTCTCTCTCTCTCTCTCTCTCTCTCTCTCGGTTCTCTCTCTCTCTCTCTCTCAGCACTCTCTCTCTCTCTCCTCTCTCTCTCTCTCTCTCTCTCTCTCTCTCTCTCTCTCTCTCTCTCTCTCTTATAATGTATTTCATGATTCTTGTTAATTCAATTTATATTAGTTCATGTGATTAATGTGCTGTGTGCGAGGTTGGGGGTGGGTGGGGGGGGGGGGGGCGGGGGGGGGGGGGGGATGGATGATAGTTGTATGAATGTGTAGGATGTGTGTGAGGGGGGGGTTGGGTTTTTTTCATTATTGGAAGTTTGCTCTTGCTTTTGTTCATTATTGGAAGTTTTTAATTATGTTCTTTCTTCTTTTTTTCGATGGCAAGATGTAAACAAGCCCATTGTGCGCTTATTATTTTCCCTCAATAAACAAATGTTTCAAAATATTAATCTCTCTCTCTCTCTCTCTCTCTCTCTCTCTCTCTCTCTCTCTCTCTCTCTCTCTCTCTCTCTCTCTCTCTCTCTCTCTCTCTCGCTCTCTCTCTCTCTCTCTCTCTCTCTCTCTCTCTCTCTCTCTCTCTCTCTCTCTCTCTCTCTCTCTCTCTCTCTGCATTTTTGTTCGTGTCTCCTTTCGTTTTAAAGACCCCGTCCTTCCGTGAAGGAGACCTTCTGCAATCGTTAGAGTCTGCTGTCTGTCTGTCTATCTGTTGTCTGTCTGTCTGTCTGCACAGAACCACTTCAATTAGTATTGCGCGGTTTTATATTACCTGACTGAAGCTGTGCGCAATTGCGCAACAGAGGCCTTGTGGCCGCATTTGGTCACACCCTGTGTTATTACCTTTTGTTGTTGTTGTTGTTGTTGTTTTTGTCTGTTAGTGTCTTTGGGGTTTATTTGTGTATTTGTTTTCTTTTCTCCTTTTCTTAACATTTTGTTAACGAATTATCGCCCTTAAGTCAATGTCATCTACTGCTCACTCCTCTCTTCTTTCTCCTCCTTTTCTTCTTCCTCATCTTCCTTCTTTTTGGTTTAAACAAGATTTATTCAAATAAAGCACATACAGCAACACATAATTTAAATAAGTAGAGCACAACAAGCTTAGAGCTTATGCAAGGCACTCCAACATTTTTCAATTACATAGTATTGGCTGCCACAAGCATGGAAATAAACAGCACAACATCAATACTAGTGTACAATGGGAAGAAAAACAAATAAAACAATAACTTACCAACAAAAACATGAATCAAAACAACAGATTAGAAACGTATTATAATCACATACAACTCTCTAATCTTTTTCTTCTCTCCCTCTCTCTCTCTCTCTCTCTCTCTCTCTCTCTCTCTCTCTCTCTCTCTCTCTCTCTCTCTCTCTCTCTCTCTCTCTCTCTCTCTCTTTCTCTCTCTCTCTCATGTGTATATGCGCACCCTCAATGTCATAGGCCGGAGGTCTGACATTAAAACATTTTTGAGTTCGAGTTCTCTCTCTCTCTCTCTCTCTCTCTCTCTCTCTCTCTCTCTCTCTCTCTCTCTCTCTCTCTCTCTCTCTCTCTCATGTGTATATGGGCACCCTCAATGTCATAGGCCGGAGGTCTGACATTAAAACATTTTTGAGTTCGAGTTCTCTCTCTCATGCTTAGAACCAAGGACAGAATGGAAGACTAGGCCCAGCCTAAATTCTTTTCCTTGTAAAATAAAGTTTCTGAGTCAGTCTGAGTCTGAGTCTCTCTCTCTCTCTCTCTCTCTCTCTCTCTCTCTCTCTCTCTCTCTCTCTCTCTCTCTCTCTCTCTCTCTCTCTCTGTATCTGTGAGTGTGCTTTATAACATGACTTTTTTGTGTTTTCGAAGGTAACGCTCTCTGCTTCCTCTCTGCTAGTTTGCTTCTCAGTATGAAGAAAGAAAAGTTGAAAAGTAAAACAAAGCTGAAGAAGCATCTTCTAACTTAATTTCCGTCATGGCCCGCATGGGATCTTTGGCAACTCCCTGTCTTTTCTCTCTGTCTGTTCTCATTCCGTGGGAATTAAGCGAGTCCATCCCATTGTGCGGTACATGTCTGCATCGTGGGACATGCTTTATTACTTCCAACGTGGAGGTGACTTTGTGTTTTCTTTTGTTGCTGTGTCTGGTGTCTCTCTGTTTGTCTCTTTGTGTGTTGAATCTGTAAATACAAAAACATTGAAACGGATCATTGTCGACATCGTCAAAGTCATCATGTGAAGGAGTAAACGAAGGAGCTAAAACAATATGTGATTGCAACTCATTGGCTTAACAATATCAAAATCACATGATATCACCCCCCTCCCGCCCCCCTCTCTCTCTCTCTCTCTCTCTCTCTCTCTCTCTCTCTCTCTCTCTCTCTCTCTCTCTCTCTCTCTCTCTCTCTCTCTCGTAATAGACCCACAAAAAACGAAGATGGCATGAAATCGGGCAATAACATCCTGGCTTTCTCTTGCAGACCTCACTTATTTTAACACAAAATGCCTCTTTGACTTCAAATACGGGTTTCTTGCGTTTAATATAGAAGAAGAACAAGCTTCAGGGAGCAAGAATAGATAGTTTGGAAGCAAGTGAATGTTAGTTTAGTAAGATGTTCAACTGAAAGAAAATCTTTTAAAACAATTATGATGCCCAGAATTACGTCTGGCTAGCGAGAAAGATAGAGACAAATAGATGAATAAAGATACACATGGAAAAAAGAAAAGCTAGGTCTACAATGATGCTCAAAAATTCAGATTTATTGCATCACACAATAGTTTTAATCTCCCTCGAGGATATAATCCATCTGCACCCTAACTGGTTTAAACGTTTCATTGTCATGACATAAATAACATACAGAAAAACGAAACTAAAACAAAACGCTATGCTTATGGCCTGCACCCTAAATCTCCCTCATTCCACCAAACCTAAGATATTCTAAAAGGGTAAGATGGATTACTTAAAAGCTCGGCGAACCGGGCTGATAGAGTTATCGTTAGTGCGGACGTGTACACTATTCACAGTGGAGGCTATCCGAAAACTCGGACTGGAACTTGAACGGAGAATTCAACTGGCCTATCGATGTGTAAAATGTGTCACGTTTTGAAAGGGACATAACCAGTGTTTCTGTCCTCACTACTCATATAGGGAAAAGAGACCGGATGTTTATCTTCCCCTGTACAGTCTTTGACCAAACCCACTCAACCCGTTCTCATGCACTTTGACGAACAACAAGACTGGAAAATGGAAAGGTCAACGAAAGGTTGAAAAGGGGGTGGGGTGGAGAAGGCGGGTCGGGCTAAGGGATGGCAACAACAACCAAAAAGAATGACCGAAACATTTCAAGACTAATGCCCGGGGAATTGTAAAGACGCTTAAGCGCAAACAAGATAGTCAGCTTTGCAACACGAGATCAGCTGATCGTGACGGTGAATTTTAATTGGTTCTGCCATCGGCGTGTTCTGCCCGTCAGAAAGTGAAGGCCCCCAGAGGAATGAGAAAGGGGCTGGATTCTCGTCCCCCCAAAAAAAAGGCAAAACTCAATTGGGTTGGGTTTTTTCTTCTTCCTCGAGGTTAGAAGAAGCGAACTACAAAAAAAGAAAAGAGGGTCAGAAAAGAAGGGATCGGATGTATTGAAAGGGGAAAAGAGGACCCTCTCTCTCTCTCTCTCTCTCTCTCTCTCTCTCTCTCTCTCTCTCTCTCTCTCTCTCTCTCTCTCTCTCTCTCTCTCTCTCTCTCTCTCTCTCTCTCTCTCTCTCTCTCTCTCTCTCTCTCTCTCTCTCTCTCTCTCTTCTCTCTCTCTCTCTCTCTCTCTCTCTCTCTCTCTCTCTCTCCCCCCTCTCTCTCTCTCTCTCTCTCTCTCTCTCTCTCTCTCTCTCTCTCTCTCTCTCTAATTATTTCGTATCTTAGCATATGAGCTGCCGTTTGTATGTTCCACATTATAATACACACATAAAAACAACGTTAAACTAAAGTCAAAGTCATAAAAAAACCCAGATCTTTTCACGACAAATCAGGTTATACATTCGATATTATGTTGCTGTTAATTGGTTTGAATTGTTGCTTTTCAATAAATTGGGCCTATAATTTGTTTAAACTCTGACTAAAGAAATCGGTCAGAAACTATACATTTCTGTTGAATCTCCGATTAACAAACAAAGCAGGTCAGTGAAACATTTATGATACTTTAGACAGCTTTTGTTTGCTCACTTCATAGTGTGTGGGGTTAGTTTGTGTTTGTTTGTTTGATTTGAGTTTTCGTTACTGACAAAACAATCGGGGTAACTTACTTGAAATTGTTTCTTTAAAAGCAGCTGAAACTGAATCTGATCCTCTTGTATTTTTCTACTGGTCTTGACCTTAACATTACCAATTCGCCCCCTCCCACCCCCATCTCTCTATCTCTCTCTATATGTATATATATATATATCTCTCTCTGTCTCATCACACCCCCACTTGAAAACCTAATTTAACTCCAAGAGTCTAGGCCTATTATATAGCGTTTACATTTTTTTTGTTACCGTTTCTCTCTCCGAATCTCTCTCTCTCTCTCTCTCTCTCTCTCTCTCTCTCTCTCTCTCTCTCTCTCTCTCTCTCTCTCTCTCTCTCTCTCTCTCTCTCTCTCTCTCTCTCTCTCTCTCTCTCTCTCTCTCTCTCTCTCTCTCTCTCTCTCTCTCTCTCTCTCTCTCTCTCTCTCTCTCTCTCTCTCTCTCTGGTGTTACGAGTGTGTGTTTACTTTTTAATTTGTTTATGCTACAAATGAATAATGTAATGTAGGATTAGGTTTCACGTTGCCATGGGTACATGTATTTACATTTTAAATTGTGCATGCTAAGATGAGTAGGTAAAGTAATATTATGTTTGACTTATTATGTGCATGGGTTTCTTTTCAAATAAGTACATTTTAATGATGAATATATAAAGTATGATTGATGTGGGTTTTGTTATGTTTGTGCACTTTTCTAATTTTGAATGTTTAAAGATGAGTGTGAAAAGTAGGATTGGGTTTTATTTTCCCGTGTGTATGCGCTTACTTTACACATTTTGAATGTTAATAATGAGTATAGGTTTGATTTTGTTATTGATGTGTTACAATATAGGGATGTTTTTTGCATGCTTTACATTACTTTGTATGTGTTTAGTTTTGCTTTCCATTCTCTACTTTTATATATGTATTCTGTCCAGAGGGCTGGATGTAAAAAAAGCATGTTATTGCTTACTCTATTACCCTCTATAAATAAAATTAATTCAATTCAATTCTCTCTCTCTCTCTCTCTCTCTCTCTCTCTCTCTCTCTCTCTCTCTCTCTCTCTCTCTCTCTCTCTCTCTCTCTCTCTCTCTCTCTCTCTCTCTCTCTCTCTCTCTCTCTCCAAACCAAAAAACAAACCCAGTTCGCAGTCATTAAAAAAATAAGTAAATAAATTGTTATCCTCCGTAATTGTAGTCCAACTTTTACTGGGGTTTTCTAACAAATCTGAATTACGACTAAGCGAAGACTTATGATTGACCGTGGTTAACGGGAAAGTGTAGGAAGGGACAATGCATGCACAAGATGTGGGTGTGCGATGAAGAGGCGGGTATTGAATAAATGGATAGTTGTAGTTATTTTGCTCTTTGGAACATCATAAGGTTCATCATTGTAGTCAAATTGTATGTTTGTTCTTTGCAAGCCTGGTCGATCTTTAAATTTGGATTTGAACACTGTACCGTTTAATTTCAATGATCACAACCTATTCCTATCCGACATCCAAGTGTGATTTTAAACAAAAAATAAAACAAGGTCAGCACGTCAATAATTTATGATCGGATGTCTTCTACTCTCCGTCATACACCAAACACACAATCTGAAGCGCTTCTGTCATGCAACAATGTGGAAAATATGGCTTAAAACCCAATTTTTAGACCCCAACCACTTTCAAGGCCTACCGATTTCCTTGACCTTGGTCGCTTTACCATCATCACATTCGCCATACACCAATACACATACATGCCACATTTGAGGACTGTAAGTCCAAAGGTGTAGACGTTATGGCCATTTACAGATTTCAGGTTTTCACGGTCATACGTCAAGGTCAAGGTCACGATTGCTATTATTTATGCGCGGATGCCTTCCTCTCTTTGGTGACACACCACCACACACAATTTGAAGCGATTCTGACAGGCGGTTCGGGAGAAAACGTGACTGGACGGACGGACGGACGCACGCACGCACGGACGCACGCACAGACGGACGGATGAAACAAAGATAATACTTCCCGAAGCTTCGCTCGGGAACTAATTTTTTTTTAAAGGTACAATTTCTGTTAATACCACTGCTTGCAGATCCCACACCAATCCCTTGCAAACCAGCCTCTCTGTCCAAAGCAGTGAGTAGGTAAGAAAATAGACAGGTAGAGA
>CM065688.1:32871592-32874092 GCA_017654935.2 Phymorhynchus buccinoides
AGGCCATCACTCTTAACCCTTTCACCGCCAGCCATATTTCAGCAAACAAATTCCATTAAATTTAGGGGAAGACGGGGTAAAAAGCGCATGGGCGGGTAAGAAGCCCACCCCAATTATCTCATGAAATGAAGCAAATTTCAGTCTCATTTTGCCCATGAGACGAGCGTTAATGTCTAGCATTCGTCTCATGGGCAAATTTGACTGAAATTTTCTTTATTTCATGAGATAATTGGGGTGGGCTTCTTACCCGCCCATGCGCTTTTTACCCCGTCTTCCCCCTGGGTAGAGAACAAAAACCATCTGCAGTATTGGGGATTCTTCTGTGACATATATAACATAAGGTCTATCCTTACTTCCCAAAACTGAGACAATAGGGTCTTTGGATAATAGACCCCAATTGGATGCCTTTTAGTGACATAGGTGTTAAATCACTGTGGTGCTAAAATGCGACTTTGGCGGTGAAAGGGTTAAATCACCGGCCAGCCCCTTTAGGCCAACCCTCTTAAATCACCGGTGGAAGGCAGGCTGGATGCTGTTGGCAGGAGCTTAACATTTGGCTTGGCTGGGAGAGTGCGACAGGTCTCTTTCGTTCAGTCTTGCTAAAAAAAAACATCATGCTTTTCAGGGCTGTTCGTTTTGGTTGATTTATATCACGACTGTGTTATAATAAGCGGCCGTAAATATAATCGCGTTTTTATCAGTCTGCGATATTGTATTATATTGTCTGTCCTGCTTTGGGAAACTTGGACCCTTCTTTGTCTTGTAGCAACTATGGGCGGTTTTATAATTATACAAATGCGCGCACTCGCACTTCACACACACACACACACGCGCACGCGCACGCACACGCACACACACACACACACACACACACAGACACACACACACACACACACACACACACACACACACACACACACACACACACACACACACACACACACACACACACACACTATCATCTTCCACCACCCACCACCACAAAAAAAACACCTAAAACTTCGCATCATGCACGCTCCACGTTCCAAGGCGACTGGCCGGCGCCAGGCCCCTCTGACCCTTGTTTGCACGTGCATATCGCCAAATGGCTGTGTCCACAGTGACAGTCTGCTCTCTGTCTAATGGAGTGATGTGGTGAGATATGGCCAGAAAATGAGATCCCCACCCCCTCCTTTTGCTTTTTCCACCACGCCAATTCTTAGTTTCGGTCAGTCCCGACGTCCCTTAAAGGCCCACCAGGTCCGTGAGTGAAAATCACGGGTTTCACGTATTTCCCTCTCTCGCCGGTAAGAAATCGTATTTTGACCAAGTGTGGCTCCCATGCAAATTTCCTCATACACGAAAACGAGACATCACTTTAAAGAGCAGCCTCGGTCGTATATGAGGACAGTCTGTATGTGGGCCACACCGACCCAGAAAAAAACCAAGGGACTTAATCCAGCCAGGTCAGTGTGTCTTATCCTATTCAGGGCCTGATCTACGAGGGTAGGGGGAGTCATGGTTTCAGGATCCCCCCCCCCCCCCCCCCCCCCTGCCCTGAGCATGTACTTATTAAAGGGTGAAACCAAATGCCACCAAATTCAAACCAAAACGTCGTTTTAAAGAGCAGCCTCAATTTGTTTTAAGTTGGGGACATTGGTATGTGGGTCACAGCTACCTAGAAAAAATCCAAGGGACTTAATCGTGGTGCGTCAGTGTGTCTTTTAGCGAAATCGTGCATAATTGACCCGATGTCACTTATCTGTACTAACATTGAGATATTTCTCACACTGAAATAAACTTTTAAATAAGAAAAAAACCCATCTATATTTGTCTTTACTTTCCATGTCGGAATGCCAATTTTGTCTAAATGAACAAATACGTCGGTCTCTAAATTCAGAAATAAATTGTTTATCATTTCCTACTTCATGAAACAACCACACAACTCCAATAATGTAGAGAAACAGTGGATGACAGCAACACCCCCATCACACAATAGTCAACGTTCCCGCTGCGTCCTCCACATTCTGGAACAATCGGTCTTCTTCTTCTCCTTAGGCAGCCAACTTCAACACGCTGAAGGTTCTGCTGCACTTTAGGGGGTAGTACGAAAAAGAGAAAAATAGCAAGAGATAGAGTACAAAGCGAAATAATAACATTATGGGGAAATAGAAAGAAAGAAAGAAATGATTGCAAGACAGTCAGGAAATAACTGAGTATTCACAGATACACAGTTTACCATGTAGAAAGAATTAAGTTAAATATGTGAGGATTTGATTTGGGAAGGGGGGATGGAGGGGGGTTGGGGTGGGTGTGTTTGATAGAGGGAAAGACGAGCTAAAGGTCATGCCCGACCGTTAAATGTACCCAGACTGGCCAGGGACACCCGGGCCCCACATGATGCATGTAGAGTGTCATGCACGACCGCTTAGTCCCCCCAGATCAACCGTGGAAACACGGGCCCCACATGATGCATGCACAGGAGTATTTGTATTCAGGTGACAATACATGCATGCAAATA
>CM065688.1:32876592-32881592 GCA_017654935.2 Phymorhynchus buccinoides
GCAAAATATTTTGTGCTTTGATACACAGAGAGAGAGAGAGAGAGAGAGAGAGAGAGAGAGAGAGAGAGAGAGAGAGAGAGAGAGAGAGAGAGAGAGAGAGAGAGAGAGAGAGAGAGAGAGAGAGAGAGCACACTCCCATACACTCATCTTTATGTTCAGTAACTAGAGGAAGAAATAAACAAAATTATACTGATGAACCTGCACGCGCGCGCGCACGACAACACACACACACACACACACACACACACACACACACACACACACACACACACACACACACACACACATACATGCACACTCATACACATACACATATGCGCGCGCGGACGTACACATACATACAAAATATCAATGAGTCAGCACAACACTTGTGCTGCTCTGACGATATGTCTCCAACTTTGCAATAATAACAAACCAATAACAAACCAATAATAACAAACCAATAACAACAAACCAATAATAACAAACCAATAATAACAAACCAATAACAAACTAGCTTTCCTTTCACGTCAGCCTGTATGGCCTACTCTTTTCAAGCATGCCAAGATCCCACCCCAACATGTGCAATAGAAACTATTCTGAATCTCAGAATGAATGAATGAATCTTTTATTTAACGTGTGTTCACTTCACAGTGATATTACACGAACAAAATTAAAATCAACAACAACAAAAATTTCGAGAAGAAGAACAAACAAACAAACAAACAAAAACCAATAGTAGCATGCAATTGCAAACCTGTTATAAGAAGTGTCCTACTGAACTACACTACTCACAAAAAGTTAAGGATCACTATGAGAAAACAGGTGCGCAATAAACTCCGTTCGCTCCTGTTATTTATTTCTCAGTCAAGCCAAATTGTTATGAATTCTTGTTCAGCTGTAAGTGGGCGATGTTGTGTTAGTGGAAACATTGCACGTGATTCTCTATTACTGAGCTTGGCAGCAAAAGAAAAAGCGGAAACTTGCGAAAAAGGACCTTGTTTTGGATCGTTCTGCATGAACACATTGCACAAGCCAGATGGAAAAAACATTATGCACGTGCAAGCACTGCTGTTTATGTGTGAGATGCTGTCTCTTGCTTGGCTTTATAAGAAAACATACCACCAGTATTAGGCCTGATTTGACAATGCCTCCACGACGAAAATTGAGCGAGTTGGATAGGGGACGAGCTGTTGCATGGTTCCAAGATGGTGTTCCCAAGCGAGAAGTGGCCAGGCGACTTCAGGTGTCCATCTCGGTCATTGTCAGACTGATTCAACGCTTCACAGCCACTGGGAGGGTCCATGAAAGACGCAGATCTGGTCGACCGAAGAAGACAACTCCACGTGAAGATCGTCTCATTGAACGACAAGCCCTGCAGACAAGAACAGCCTCTTCCAGCATCATTCGAAGGCAGCTGAGGGTGGCTACTAACATCAACATCAGCCAGCAGACCATACGGAACCGCCTTCATGGGTTTAACCTCCGTTCTCGTCGCCCAGCTGTACGGCCACGCTTAACTCCAGCCCATAGGGCAGCACGCCGCGCCTTCTGCAGACGTCACGTGAGGTGGACACGTCAGCAATGGTCCCAGGTCCTGTTCAGTGATGAATCACGCTTCACCCTGAACCACAACGACGGCCGACTGAGGGTCTGGAGGCGCCCAGGGGAACGCTTTATTGACGCCACTGTCCAAGAAAAGGTGGCCTTTGGTGGAGGTTCTGTAATGGTCTGGGGGGCCTTCAGCCTTCACCACAGAACACCCTTGTATCATGTACAGGGTAACCTGACTGGCCTCCGATACCGGGATGAGATCCTTCGACCGCTGGCTGTGCCTACACTGCAGCAGATGGGACCGCCGGCTGTCTACCAGGATGACAACGCTCGCCCCCACAGGGCAAGGGTGGTCAACGACTTCCTGCAGCAGTCTGGAGTCAACAGAATGGAGTGGCCAGCATGCAGTCCCGATCTCAACCCGATTGAGAACCTCTGGGATGAGCTGGATCGCAAAGTGAGGAGCAACCACCCCCCTCCCAGGGATGCCCAGCACCTCTACCAGATGCTGCAGGCTGAGTGGCAGGCGCTTCCACAGAGGATCTTCACCACCCTGGTCAACTCCATGAGGACTCGCTGCGTCGAGTGCCAGAACAGCCATGGCGGATACACGCATTACTGAACTTTTGGGAGCATCAGAATGCCCTGTCTTGTGATTTCAATGACTTTGGGAAATCAAATTTCGATACGTACCCACTTTGATCAAATGTACAGACCAAACGATTGCTCGAAATTGAAGGCAATTGTGTATCGTTATCACTAAAGCATTGAATTAAATGTTGGCCAAAATTCAACGCATTGGCTTTCTTATTTGGAAAGTTATGAATTAGTTTGCAAGTGATCCTTAACTTTTTGTGGATAGCTTATGTCAAATATTTTGTGCTAGGTTAATCAAAACTTTTTTGTATAGCAGAGTATTTATTTCAATATTTGCAAAATCTGTAGGTAAAATATTTAATTTAGAGCAATTTAATATATGTTCAATAGAAATGTTGCTTTGACTAACTTCCTTGGAATGTTTGGTTTTGTATGCATTAAGTCTTAGCCTATGTATTAAGCTAGTTACATGCCTGTTACCAGAAGGGATGTATTCATGATTTAAATTGGTAGGGTTGTATGTTATTTTTATAACGTGAATAAATTTCGTATTCGATCAATGACTCATTTCCTTTAGTGATAATATAACTTTTAACTTTTCTGATTGAGAATGATTTTTTTGCACCTGCTTTTGCATTTTTATCTGCCAATTCATTTATAAATACTCCACAGTGCGAAGGGACCCAACAAAATGTAATATTTGATCCTTTCATAATAAAACAATGTATGAGGTATTTAATCTCAAGAATAATATCACTTCTCTCTCTAGTCATATCAGAATTTAGAGCATTTAATACCGATTTTGAGTCAACACAAAAGAGAATGCTGAAGATAGTCAGACAACCGCAGTACCAGTATCTTCTAAACGTACATTTACACGAGTACTGCTGGGCTGTAACATAGGCATAGGCATGCACATAAATATAGACCTATGCACATTCACATGTATGCCTGCATATGCACCAGCCCTTGTATATCACACACACACGTTATTGTTATTTTATCAGTGTCATATAAAACCTTGTATTGGTTTGAAAGGACAATAAACTTTGATTCTGATTCTGATTCACACACACACACACACACACACACACACACACACACACACACACACACACACACACACACACACACACACACACACACACACACACACACACACACTCACATACATAGACACACATATATACACACACGCACACATTTACTCTATAGTGTAACCACACACGCACACGCTCACGGGCAGCATGCGTCATCTCCAATATGCGCACAGGCGTGCACCTACTGAGGAATACGATACAAGTATAGTACTGTGAATAAATGGTTATTATGGGCAAACATTCTTCATTACAAATTAATACAGTCAATTCTGACTACAGGGGGGAGGGGGGGGGGAAAACAAACAAAAAACACCACACACCCAGCATCAGATATTATGTCCTCCCTTGCTCCTGTTTGACGACTTTCACCGCGCCACAGAAATACACATATCGACAAACAGCAAATGGCAACAAGATTTCACGCAAACGAAAAACATAGGCAATATATATGATTCCTTGCATACTGAAGATATCAAAGAATTGGCAAAACGGGGGGGGAGGTGGGGGGATTAATCAGCAGTACCGCTTAGGACACCATTCCTCAACAATAGTCATGATGTTATCCACCAGCCTTTACATATATAACTACTTTCACCATGCACACACACACACACACATACACACACACACACACACACACACACACATATACACACACACACACACACACACACACACACACACACACACACACACATACACACACATACACACACACACACACACACACACACACACACACACACACACACACACACACACACACACACACACACACACACACACACACACACACACACACGCGCGCGCGCGCGCGCGCGCGAGTACACGCACACATGCATATGCACGCACATATACACACACGCGCGCGTGCGCGTGTTGTCTGCTGATGGCCCGAAGCATACGAAGATTTTTTAAAAAGGAACGAGGTGGCGCTTCAAACACTAGGTGGGTAGGAGTGGGAGTGCCGAGAAGGGGGGGGAAGGAAGTGAAGAAAAGATAAAAGACTAAGAAAGGGGAGATTAAAACGGGCGAATCCTTTAGAATTAACTCTTTTATAAGGGGGGTGGGGCGGGGGTAGAGGAGTAAATGAGAGACTTAGTGCGATTTTTTTCACGCCAGAGGGCATGACGCTCGTGTGGGGCTAATCCTCTCTATATTCTTAGTTGGGGATAAAGAAAATGAGAGAGAGAGTGAGTAGTCCTACCATCTCTCTCTCTCTTACTACGCCCAAGTAAGAAAATCGCGTGATAAGCCCCTAGTGCATTGACTGCCCTCTGGCGTGACAAATATCGCCATAGGTCGACCATTGAGAATTGACAGTGAAAAAGAAAAGAAGAAAAAGAAACCACTTCATGGTCCATTCATGTTGGATGTGGGTTTATGGAGCATCACCGATTGACACCTGAGAAGAAGCAGGGCGGGGGGGGGGGGGGGGGGGGGGGGGGGCTGGCACTGCCTGGCGAGGACTGCGCTGACATTCGAGGGGAGCCGTGCTGTCTGTTCCTGGAAGCCGTGGAGAGTCTGGTGCTCATCCTCCCTCATCCTCCCTCCCCCCCCCCCCCCCCCCCCCTCGGATCAAGGTAAGTCTGGGGAGACTGAGCCGACGGTGGACGACTACTGGAAGCTGGAGCGTCCAACACCGCCTTGTCGATCAGGCCAAGGCTTCCCTTCTCCACAGACATGACCCTCTGGTTCCGCAGCCTGCAGTACAGGGTTCCCTGGAACGACCAGGCCGACACTACCGCTGGATGCTTCTTCGACTCCACC
>CM065688.1:32886592-32891592 GCA_017654935.2 Phymorhynchus buccinoides
ATGGGAAAATAGTGATATTTTGTTTTATTTTTGTGTGAATATTATTAACGTGTTTCGAGATCTTTATAAGTGGCCTAACACTGTGTTGCCAAGGGGAAATATAAATATTTTGTGAATATTGTTAACGTGTACAGAGACCTTATATATGCCTTTGATTAGGAATCGGGTGGGTTTTTTTCAAATTGACAATCCTCTCTCTCTCTCTCTCTCTCTCTCTCTCTCTCTCTCTCTCTCTGACCTCTGACACACACACACGTGCGCGCCTGCGCGTGCACATGAGGCATCCACACACTGCCGCAATTGTAGATCTAAGAAAAGTTATATTAACTACCTGCCAAATTTGAAGGCAATCGGTCCAGAAACGCCGGAGATACGGGCGCCGAGAGGCCGGCGGATGTGCGTTTCGCGCATTTGCGAAACCGCGCAAATGATACGGCCGCCTCGGTTGCCGTTGCCATCGCCCCGTTAGGGCTCACAGCAAATTTGAAGTAATTCGGTTGTTTTTTTAAACGGCGGAGTTATAAGGCCCGTTTTGTGTTTCAGACACACAGACACACACACACACGGACACTTGGCTTATTACTATATGATGATTGTCGAAGTGACCGACAATGGGACAAAACCTGATGCTGAAGCCTACATGAAAGGAGACGTACGATGGGAAATCTTTCTCGTTGGTTTCACAATGGGTTGGGTTACCCTGGGTAGAGTTGAATCATGGTAATGAGGATGGAGATGATGGTGGGATTAGAATCCAGACAATGACTCTTCGCTAAGACTAAAATTACTGTTACCCTAGAAAATTAAAACGCGAATTTCAGCAATATATAGAGAGATATAAATATACTTCTTTTTTTTAAAGAAGTAAATAACATGTGACGCTATGAAACAGTTTAAAACTGTCATAAACAGTGAACAAATATGTACAGGCATGCGCACACGCACACGCACGCACGCACGCACACGCACACACGCACACGCACACGCACACACACACACACACACACATTAAGTCTAATATCACCATTGTTGTGAACAGACTTTAAATTAAATGAATCAAATCAAAACACACACACACACACACACACACACACACACACACACGTACAGTGTCAACTTCAATATAATATAATCCTTTGGCCCCTCTTGGAGGCATTCATAACTTAGAATCTAAATATATTTCATTGTTTTCTTTAATCAACAACACAGAATTGAGCTTCAACGTATCATCTCCAATTTACAACTTAACCGACTCGTCTAATATAAGCATCAACGGGACACACGGTTACCTGTTTTATGAACATCCACAAAGAAGACAAAAGGGAGTCTGCAATGTCACTGTTCAGGTTCCCACCAACAGAGTTGTGCAGCTGGAAATCACCGAGTGTCAATCAATAAACATCAAGCTAACTGAAACGCGCAACTTTATTACTACTAGAAGAATAATTTGTACAGAGCGTAGGTCTTTCAGTCCAGTGCAAAGTTTAGAAGAAAAGCTCCTATTGACATTTGAAAATAGGAAACCGATTTATGGAAGCTCAAAAGTATCTCTGTACTTCTCTGCTGTTAGAGAATCTGAAAGGACACGTCTGGACTTAATACCACTGTCTGCATCTAGTGGTAAGTTGTTTCCTCTTAATGTGTTCATGACACCAGAACATCAAATGAGAATTTCCAATACTGTGAGATGATGCACATGGTATGTTTTATGAATGCTCATGAAATTTTGTATTACATAATATTATACAATGTGTATACAACATACTCTTCTATACAGGTACAAGATTATAGAACATTAATATTGTTAAGGTCATCAACAGAACATGTTTTAATCATTTTTATGACGGGGGAATTGTAGGATACACATTTCTGTAAACGACACATTCGTTTTATCATGTACTGGTTGTTTCTTTTTATTCTAAAAATCTTTTAACAGTTGGTTTATTTTACGTAAGCCTACACTTTTAAACAAAGTCTTTGGCAAGCAGGATGAGTGGTCAAACCTGTGTCAGTTTTTCTTTTAAAAAAATAAATAAATTATTTCTATCTGACTGTTCCTTTAAAAACAGCAGTAAAATGTTTGTGATATCCTCTGTTAGCATTAAGGCTATTGAGGTTTTGAAGGCAATAGAATCTGGATTGTTTAATGACTTTTTTTTTTGCTATAAGTAGTAGTTCTGTTGCAATACGGAAAAGCACAATGAGGAGAAAAATCAATATAATATTCATATTGTCATGCAGCAGGTAGTTGCTCAAGTAGCATTATTAGAATGTGTTTGTACCTTCTGTTTCACAACGTTGCTTCTCAATTGTACAGGTTACATACAAACGCCTTCCTGGGATGGATTGACTTCCCATCCACCATTTATGATGAGCTGTGTCTCTTTGACTCCTCCAGATGGACATGTACTCTTTTTCAGTTTCTTTGCCTTTGAAATCAACTTTTCGGACACTTTATGTCTCTTTTATGAGCACTGCCAGTTGCAACTTAAGTATTACCAGATTTCTCGGTTTCAAATGATAGAAAACCGACCCCAAACTTTCACAAAATATTCCAAGTCAGAAGCCTACGTTTTTCCTGACGATATTTTGAAAAAGCAACCACAGAAGGCGACCCCTCTGTCATTTTTCTTCTATAGCGTTAACAGAGACCCACTGTCCGGGTTCAAACTCCGGTACTCCTTTTACAGTGTGAACATTACACCCCAACGCCTGGTGCAGCGAGGGTGGAAACCGTGGAACTGTTCGCGGTCGGTGTGGCCTGACCTGTGGGAGCACTTCCCCTGCGACCTGGTGCCCCAGTGTGTGCACTCTGAGGATGAAGCTCCATGTCCTTACACATCTGACAACTGTGGACTGAGAAAGGTTCATCGATCGATTGTAGGAAATAAAGTCGCAGGAAACACAGTCACAGAAGAAAAGTTACAAACATTGATAGGTAAAAAAGTAACAGGGGAAAAAGTCACAGAAAACAGAAACATAGAAAAATAGTCGAATTATGGCGATTATTTGAACGCCAGGGGGCAGTCAATCCACTAGGGGCTTATCACGCGATTTTCTTAGTTGGGCGTAGTGAGAGAGAGAGAGAGAGAGAGAGAGAGAGAGAGAGAGAGAGAGAGAGAGAGAGAGAGAGAGAGAGAGAGAGAGAGAGAGAGAGAGAGAGAGGGTGGTACTCCTCCCTCTCTCTCTCTCTGTCTTAATCTCCAACTAAGAATATAGAGAGGATTAGCCCCACTCGAGCGTTATGCCCCCTGGTGGTCAAAAAAGCCCGCTAAGTCGCTCATTGATTCCGCCCAGCGATTCATGAGATGCACCCTACATACTGGACAGACCGAAAAATAGGCAGGTCAAGGTCAAGAAGCTTCAAAATGTCTTCGAAAATGAGTTATGCTGATCAAGAATATATGCGTGCATGACGAATGCTTTTCTTACTACAACCTCAAGTTCAAATGTCAAGGTCAAGGGGCTTCAAATGTCTCCCACCTCATTTCCTAGGTCATGCTGATATTGTTATAATACTCTTAATTGAGTGTAAGCCTGATGGTGCTTGAACTATATATAGCCCCTGCTTAAAGAGACAAGTTCAAACGTCAAGGTCAAGTTGATCAAGACAATCGATTATTTGCCATGACATTCAGCCAGAAACCCAGAAAAATACAGGGGGCAGAGGCGGCTTGGGGGGGGGGGGGGGGTTACAGGGGTTACGGACACCCCACCCCCCTACACATACACCCTTCCATTAAAATTTAAAAAAGATGAAGAACTGTAATTCCATGTCATGACTTTTAGCTTATTCACCCAGGAGTGGTCTTCATTGCTTCTTCTACATTGCTATTGTCTACAGCTTCGCACCCAGACCCCCTAACCAAGCACTTGTAACCATTTCCGCGACTAACTCCTTTGCCCTCCCAGGGGAGAGTGAAAGAAGATCTTAGACTCTAATTTTATGAGTTTTCTATCTTCACACAGCACATTATTTGTGACTTTTCCTGTGACTTTGTCTGTTACTTTTTGTCCTGTGACTTTAGTTCCGGTCACCCATGAATCAGTGTTAGCGTCTCTTGAATTAATTAGGCCTCACACTTCTTTTTTGATTTTGCATTCTAAATGTCTTTTTGTGCTTTTGAAAGTATTTTATATAGTTTTACACACGAAATATAAATAGGAAAAAGAGCTTTTGATTTAAAAGGCATATGCTTCTTTCAGGGACGCCTATGATAGGGGAAGACGGGGTAAAAAAGCGCATGGGCGGGTAAGAAGCCCACCCCAATTATCTCATGAAATGAAGCAAATTTCAGTCTCATTTTGCCCATGAAACGAGCGTTAATGTCTAGCATTCGTCTCATGGGCAAATTTGACTGAAATGTTCTTCATTTCATGAGATAATTGGGGTGGGCTTCTTACCCGCCCGTGCGCTTTTTACCCCGTCTTCCCCTACGCTCATACGCTTCTGCACAAAGGAACAAGCAAAGAAAATTTAAAGTAAGCCCTTGGTTTATTAAAGCTCGTGTATTTATTTATTTCTGACACAGTGACGAAAGATATTGTGGAAGTCAAAGATGCTTACTTGCTTTCTTGTAGGTGTCAGTTGGTGACAACCAATGTTTCGTGTATCGAAAAGCAAAGATGAGAACGTGGTTTAACTCTGACAGAGAATGTCGTGAACTGGGCGGTGTCTTAGCGAGTTTGGAGACCTATCAGAAATGGACAGACATTACTAAACTGCTGGCACACGGCAGAGATTCCAGCATCTTGATTGGCCTTCTGTCAGCGAGGCAAACCAATACCATCTACAATGCCATGTAATATTAGGCGCGAGGGCGGAATCGCGACTCTCAACACAGCGACCTCAAAACTCATATAGTCTGCATGGTTGTTTCAATGTACCCCCCACGTGATGTAAAAATTCCAAATAACGCCTACTTTAGCACCTGAGTCCCTGTCATTGCCTGTCATTGCTCAGTATATATATAGAGAGAGAGAGGGAGGGTGAGAGAACC
>CM065688.1:32894092-32926050 GCA_017654935.2 Phymorhynchus buccinoides
TTCTCTGCTTCCATCACTCAGGTAATGTTCATGTAATTGTTTTTGTGGGCGTCTGTCTTCCTCTCTGTTTCTTGGAATAGGTCTAGCTAGGTTGTCATTCTGGTACAAGATGTTTCGTTTATCAACAAGCCATGTAATTAGTTATTCATCTTGATGGAAGTTCGTTCTTTGTTAGAGCTGTCTAGTTGATGTCCGTTTGTTTGTTTGTTTGTTTGTTTGTTTTTGCTTGACAAAATGCAGTGTTCAGGGGACATCGTAATAGACTGTTCGTTTCATTATCTGCAGGTACAAGCACACCTGGCAATGGACGAGTGGAACCGTGGCTTACTACTTACATCTACCTAATATACATTTGGAGCAGTACTGTGGAATGCTACAGCGCTTAGCATCAACTAAATCAGTATCTCACATAGCTGATTCTCTGTCCTGTCAAAAGAACGTTTATGCAGCCTATTTATGTGATCTGTCTTTACCATCGAAGCACAAGCGGTACGGTCAACCTCTAGCGTTTCCCGTGGTAAGTTCTAGAGCCAAATCACGTGTCTCACTTGTTGTGTGTCCTTTACAACACCTAGTGCATGAAATGACAGGCTGTGATAGCCAAAGTCTCTGCTGGGAGGTG
This sequence comes from Phymorhynchus buccinoides, assembly GCA_017654935.2. Lineage (NCBI taxonomy): Eukaryota > Metazoa > Mollusca > Gastropoda > Neogastropoda > Raphitomidae > Phymorhynchus > Phymorhynchus buccinoides. The sequence goes on from CM065688.1 coordinate 32,894,715, forward strand.
GACAGTATTGCAGGGTGGTACAACAACAAGTGTAAAGTTACAACTGAACTGAAGCAGCCCTATTTCTACTGCGACACTTCAGGAGAGTACCTGCCTTACAGCTTAGTGTGCGATCATCGCGAGGATTGTCAAGGAGGAGATGATGAAGACTTTTGTGTTCCTCCATTGTGCACAGAATCTGCTTTTAACTGTGGAAAAGGACAGGTAAATGCCATCTATTTGTATTCAAAAAGCTTTTTAATTAAAAGGTATTAAGCATTACATTTATGAAAATAAGCATTACAAAATTTAGTTCTTATAATCGTAGTTCAATTTTCAATTAGACTAGAGGGAACACTCCAAAATGAATAAAGTAGCACGAGGTTATGCTCTTGGGTTTACGTTTGTCTAAATGTATCACATTGATGACTTATTAAAAAAAAGTTTGTTTCTGTTTGTAGTGTGTAGATCTTAGTAAACTCTGTGATGGTTTTGAAGATTGCCTGTCAAAGTTAGACGAAACGACGTGTTCAGAAGAACCAGTGCCTCAGTTCCATACCATGAATCCCCCAGCTGTGGTGAACTTTGACCGACCTGGAGGGTTTTCTGTCACCGCTCTTCCAGCCAATACTTCTCAGTGTCCAGACACCCACTTCCAGTGTCCTGATGGTGGCTACTGCATGCCTGTGTATGTCAGGTGTAACGGTATCAACGACTGTCCTGGTCATGAAGATGAAATGCTGTGTGGCCATTTCAGGTGTCCTGGGTTTTATCGATGTCGTGGAAAAGACAAAACTCGATGTGTTCATGTGACTCACATGTGTGATGGCTGGCCCCAGTGTCCTCAGCATGATGATGAACTGCTGTGTGACATGACCTGTCCTGAGCCGTGTGTTTGTAACGGCCTGGCCTTCACCTGCTCTCACCCCTTTGAGGTCCACTCCTTTCCTCAGCTACGTTATCTGGATGCCAGAGGTAGTCACCTGCTGCAGACAGACCTGTTGCACAACATCATGCTGATTCATCTCGGTGTGCAGAACTGTGGATGGTCCAAATTGACTGAATTAAACTTTACCACTCTTCACAGTTTGGATTTAAGTGATAATTCATTAAAACATATTAACTTCAGTCATTTTGTACGAATATATCAGCTTCGAATATTAAGCTTTGCGGGAAATCCTCTGGCAACTCGTCTTTCTGGCGCCCAGGTGAAATATTTGCTTCCATCAATGAAGGTTGTTAGCTTTTCACGGGTAGTTTTTGATTTTCTCAACTTGACTATTTTGTCAGCTGTTTTGCCACAAGTAGAAGTTTTGGATTTGTCCAACAGTGGAATTGAATCACTGCAGGGTCACCAATTGTTTAAGAATCTTCGAGTGTTAAACGTGCAGGGAAGTTCTGTGACTTACTTCACTTCAGACTTCATGAAAAGTATGACTTCCCTTGAACGTGTCTTAGCAAACAGTTTCAAACTGTGCTGCCTAACTGTTTTGCCCGATGTTTTTTTAGGTCAATGTTTAGCCCAGTCTGATCAAATCTCATCTTGTGATGATTTGCTAAAATCTAGCATTTACCGTTTTTTCTTGGCAATGCTTTCCTTTTCTGGAATTCTGGGAAACTTATGTTCTTTTCTTTATCGTCTTTGGTCTTCATCAGGGAAAATCAAAACTGGTTTCTCTGTGTTTGCCATCAATTTGTGCGCTTCAGATTTTCTGATGGGATTATATCTAAGTGTCATTGGAATAGCTGACAAAGTTTATGCAGGGGTTTATGTCTGGAATGACACTGCTTGGAAAACGAGTACAGCATGCAGTGTGGCAGGGTTTTTATCTTTGTTGTCGTCCGAAGTGTCAGCATTCATCATCTGCCTCATCACCTTAGATCGATTCATTGTTCTTCGCTTTCCTTTCAGTCAGATTCGCTTTGGAAGCAAATCAGCTCTCATTGCTTGTGTCACTGTGTGGATACTTGGATTCATTGTGGCCTCTGTTCCGTTACATCCCATACTGTCACACTGGAGGTTTTACCAACAGACAGGAATTTGCATCCCGCTCCCTGTCACCAAGGCCGACTTTGCTGGCCACTATTATTCTTTCAGTGTCATGACTGTTTGTAACTTCGTTCTCTTCCTCTTCATTGCTGTCGGCCAGTCTCTCATTTACTGGTCCATTCGGACCAATGCAATGTCAACAAAGACTAAAAAGGGTGATCAGCATAGTATCAGAACCAAGGAGACCGTCATTGCCAGACGTCTGCTGACCATCGCCATGTCAGATTTTCTGTGCTGGTTTCCTATTGGACTGTGCGGCTTGTTATCAGCAATGGGGATGGCCATTTCAGACAAGGTCAATGTGGCCATGGCCATTCTTGTTTTGCCGCTCAACTCAGCGTTAAACCCGTTCATCTACACACTGAATGTCTTCGTGGAGAAACGACAGAAGGCGCAGGAAAAACGTTTCTTGAAGTTTTTGCTAGCTCATCAAAAAAAGTCATAAAAGGAATTTGATGATTGCAGAGTTTAATCCTTTCACCGCCAGCCATATTTCAGCCAAACAATTCTGTTAAGATTACCTGGGTATAGAACAAAATCCATCTGCAGTATTGGGGATTCTTCTGTGACATATATAAAATAAGGTCTATCCTTACTTCCCAAGACTAAGACAATTGGGTCTTTGGATAATAGACCCCAACTGGATGCCTTTTAGTGACATGGGTGTTAAATCACTGTGGTGCTAAAATGCGACTTTGGCGGTGAAAGGGTTAAAAGACGAAATGGGTTTTCGTGGGGGAAAACGCTACGGCATTGTGCTTAGACTCTCTTTCAGGAAAACAGAGCCTACAGTTTCAATTACGTCAAACTTGCAAAGTTTCCAGAGATCTCCTTCGTCTCCTCCCTCTTTTAGTTCCATACTTCATCTGTCTTGCCTGCATATCACAAGATTCACTCATACCGTCATAAAGCTTAAATTCTTGTACTGTCTTTGGTACCGTCCCAGGCCAATCCCCCCCCCCCCCCCCCCCCCTCTCTCCTATTTTGTGTTCCTTCCTATCCCCGTCACCCATCCCCCCATTTTTACTCATTCTTTAATCTAAGAAAAAAATACGGGGAATTGACAAACACACACACACACACACACACACACACACACACATTTCCTTCTCATCATTCCATCTCTCTCCCTCTCTCTCATTTGATATTTTGTATACCCCCATTCTGAGGGGCTATGGCCTAACAGAATTAAAATTCTGAATTCTTAATCCTCTCTCCCTCCCTCCATCCTTCTTTCTCCCCCTCACCCACAAAGTGTCATAAAAAGAAACTGAGCAAAAAGAAAAAGAAAAACTCTTCATCAATTCGATTGCCCAAGCCAAGAATGACTTCCCTGCCCGCAAATCTCCCTGGGACTGAACGCAAACGAGGACCGAGCTGTCGTCTGACCATCTGCCTTCAATCCCCACCCCACCCCCACCCCTCTCCACAGCACCCTTCCTGGGTCACCCCACCCCCATCCTCCCACCCCCTCGTCTTTCCCTTTCGTCCTCTGTGCCATTTTTTGGCTACTCCTTCGGGTGCCCAACCAACACCTTGGCGTCTCTAGCCAGTAATAAATTCACGTTTTGGAAACAACAAAAATGTATCTCGCTGGTTCGTCCTTGACGCTAAAATGTGTAAATACCCGTTGTTGCTAATCAATGTTCCCATAAGTATTCTCCGTTGATCTCGTTTGTAACGTTTCAATAATTTGAAACAGAAGACAGGACAGAGGTAAATGGTGAGGTTTTGTTGAGAATGGTATGAAGAAGAAAAGAGCGTGGGGATGGTCGTAGGGGCGGTGGTGGTGAGGAGGGGAAGGGAGGAGTTGACTGGTGGGGGGTGGGGGTTGGAGGGGAAGGATTCATCGCATCAGTTCAGTTGACACTCGAGCCAGACGAACAAGACAGCGAGGGATGGAGGGAGAAGACCTGAATAGAAAATGCATGAAGAATGAGAGTGAAACAGGACCACAAGGAATGACAGACCGGTGGCTGAATTAGAATGGAGGGACTAGAAGAGCATTGGAACCAAATGCTGATTAACTGTCATTCCAGTTGCCTGCCACCCTGCTCCAGAAATCCAGCTTGTTTCTTTCTTTAGTCCGTCGTCCTCTACTCTTTCCAATACGCGTGCATTTAGGCGTGCGCGCACACGCACACGCACACGCACGCACACGCACGCACGCACACACACGCACACACACACACACACACACACACACGCGCCATGCGCTAATTTTCCTTTCCTTTCACACCAATTCTTCTCCAAAGCTCCCTCACCCTGACTCTCTTTGCCATTTCAGTTCATTTTGCCTTGTAGAACCACCGTAAAACTATTTTCCCTTAACACTACTCACTGCACCATTCTTATACACCCCCTCCCGTCTTTGTTCGTCCTTACGTGTATAGGCCTACCAGTCTGTCGTTTCCGACCATGACTTTCAAATAGTAGAGAAGACAGATGCTATTTTGAACTAGATTGAAAAGTTATTGAATGTAGCATTCGATAATCACACGCGGAGTTACGCAGCCACACCCCGACTTCGGAGGATGACTGTGATTATCTTGCTGCTGCTGCATACTGTCACTATCTTACTGTTTCTGCTGCTGACTGTCCCTATGTTGCTGAGTAGATTTCCCATAAAAGCATCCGCGAATCACCCGCGTTGCTAGTTTTCAAGGTCACACATCAAGGTCATGACCTTGACCTTGACCCCAAAAGGCACATTGACAATACCCAGCCAACATTCCCACCTGATTTCAGCTTGGGAACTCCATTTTTCCGCCCCCCCCCCCCCCCCGATTTTCAGGGTCCAGCGATCTCCTTGACCTTGACCTTGACCTTGATTGGTCAACAATATTCGGAAGGAGCATAAGCCAAACCACCTTCATACCAAGTTTCAACATCCTATGTCGAGTGGTGCCCGAGATATGGCTAAAAATATATTTTCAGTTTTCAAGGTCATACGTCAAGGCCATGACCTTGACCTTGACACCAAAAGGCACATCTACAGTACCTAGCCTACATGCACATCACGTTTCATCTTCCTATCCTTATTCCTTCATGGTGATATGCTGTTATCTTGGGAACTCCATTTTTCCTACCCCCCAATTTTCAGGGTCCAGCGATCTCCTTGACCTTGACGTTGACTTTGATTGGTCAATAATATTCGGAAGGAGCATAAGCCAAACCACCTTCATACCAAGTTTCAACATCCTATGTCGACTGGTGCCTGAGATATGGCTAAAAACATGCTTTTCAGTTTTCAAGGTCAAACGTCAAGGGCATGCCCTTGACCTTGACCTTGACACCAAAAGGCACATCTACAGTACCTAGCCTACATGCACATCAAGTTTCATCTTCCTATCCTTATTCCTTCATGGTGATATGCTGTTATCTTGGGAACTCCATTTTTCCGACCCCCCGATTTTCAGGGTCCAGCGATCTCCTTGACCTTGACCTTGACCTTGATTGGTCAACAATATTCTGAAGGAGCATAAGCCAAACCACCTTCATACCAAGTTTCAACATCCTATGTTGACTGGTGCCCGAGATATTGCTAAAAATATATTTTCAGTTTTCAAGGTCATACGTCAAGGTCATGACATTGACCTTGACCAAAAGGCACATCTACAGTACCTAACCTACATGCACATCAAGTTTCATCTTCCTATCTTTATTCCTTCATGGTGATATGCTGTTAACACCCCCCCCCCCCCCCCCCCCCACACACACACACACACACACACACACATACATACACAGCCACTTACACAACAAAAACTAGATTGAAAAGTTATCGAATGTAGCATTCGAGAATCACCCGCAGAGCCCGCGTTGCTAGTTTTCAAGTTCGCACGTCAAAGTCATGACCTTGACCTTGACCCCAAAAGGCACATTTACAATACCCAGCCAACATTCCCACCTGATTTCATCTTGGTCCAGTGATTTTCAGGGTCCAGCAATCTCCTTGACCTTGACCTTGATTGGTCAACAATATTCGGAAGGAGCATAAGCCAAACCACCTTCATACCAAGTTTCAACATCCTATGTCGACTGGTGCCTGAGATATGGCTAAACATTTTTTTTCAGTTTTCAACGTCATACGTCAAGGTCAAGGTCATGACCTTAACCTTGACACCAAAAGGCACATCTACAGTACGTAGCCTACATGCACATCAAGCTTCATCTTCCTATCCTTATTCCTTCATGGTGATATGCTGTTATCTTGGGAAGTCCATTTTTCCAACCCCCCGATTTTCAGGGTCCCACGATCTCCTTGACCTTGACCTTGATTGTTCAACAATATTCGGAAGGAGCATAAGCCAAACCACCTTCATACCAAGTTTCAACATCATATGTTGACTGGTGCCCGAGATATGGCTAAAAATAGATTTTCAGTTTTCAAGGTCGTACGTCAAGGTCATGACCTTGACCTTGATACCAAAAGGCACATCTACAGTACCTAGCCTACATGCACATCAAGTTTCATCTTCCTATCTTTATTCCTTCATGGTGATATGCTGTTAACAGACACACACACACACACACACACACACACACACACACACACACACACACACACACACACACACATACATTCATACAATGCACAGCCACTTACACAACAAAAACAATATCACATTTGCTCCGTAAACTCCACGGGTGATAACAATATCACCTTCGCTCCGTAAACACGCGGGTGATAAAGACAGGGCTAAAGTTAATATTTTGCTTGTAGTGAAGATACCTTGCCCATGCCATATCCCCGCTCTTTCGGCGAAAAAAGACAAACAGCTTTGGGGGAAGTCCTTAAATGCCAACGGATCCCTTTGGCTGCGGGACTGAGATCCAGTGTAAATGTCACACGTATCTTTGAGCTCCGTCAACTTCGGAGGATTTGGGAGACTGACTATGTTATGCTAGGAGCTTGTCATAGCTAAAGACAATCCTCGCATAATTATGAAGAGCATAACAACATTTTGATGTAGCCTTGGTGTTCTAGCCTATGTTGATTGGGCTGACGCCGCCTTAAAGGCGAGCTGAAGGAAATAAAATGAAGCATTGATTGATCGATTTTATTTTTTATTAGAAGTGATCAACAGAATATTGTAGAAAATTGTTAAGTTCATAGATTGAAAAGAGATGTGCAGCCATTAGGAACTACATCTCGGTTTCAAAATCCAAACTGCTTAAACCCTTCAGTGCTTAGGACATTTCATAAATAAGTCCTGCTGTTTTTAGTGAAAAAATATGAAAAAGAAACACCCGAAGGTGCTGATGAGAACCAGAGATACACTAGCCATGCCTGCCCTATCAACACGAGAGCAGCCCTGCTCCAGCCCTGAAAGTCTGTGTTGTGTTATTTAGGAGAAGGTACACACGGGACATTCCATTAAGTATACAGGGGCACATAGCTACTCCCGGCTTGGTGGCCATCAGATACAATGCAGAGGAGTCCTTGCGAAATGTCCCCATGGGTGTACCAGCTCGTTTTTCATGACTGCAGAGCCCACCGGCAAAAGACACCCCACTCAGAAACTAGCAGTACATATATCCAACAGCCCACCAAGGACAGGCGAGGCCAGTGCATAAGTTATTGGCCAAATGTTTGAATACAAGTGTTCAATTCTGTGTCACACGACTAAGTTGATGTGTTACAAAATCACGGGCATCACCTTTTAAGTTTAACTGCAATAAGGGAATCAGGTCATGGGTTGTTGAGCACACGCCTCCCCCCTTTTTGCACTAACATTATCAAATGGGATTGCTTGCTGATGGAGTGACTAAGCTTGGATGTGCAACAAATTGATAGCAGGCATTGTTTTTAGTCATTTTCATTGAGTATGTAACTGGAGAGGGATTAACCCTTTCACCGCCAATGTGGCATTTTAGCACCACAATGGTTTAGCACCCATGTCACTAAAAGGCATCAAATCAGGACCTGTTATCCAAAGACCCTATTTTCTTGATTTTGGGATGTAAGGATAGGCCTAATGTTAATATGTCAAAGAAGAATTCCCAATATTGCAGATATTATTTTTCTCTACCCAGTTAAGTTTAATGGTATTTTTTTGCTGAAAAATGGCTGGCGGCTTTATACTGAAGTGTTAAGTAAAGATATATCAGTCTAAACCACTTTCAAGTCAGGCGAAAGGGTTAAGGAAGGAAAATAAGGTATTTTTGCATATTAATAACTTCGTTATGGCTTTATACTGACAGTGAAGTATAGGATATATCAGTCTAAACCACTTTCAAGTCAGCCTTTTTTTACTTACCTTAAAAAAAGGGGTTATGTTTAGTTTTTCTCATTAGTCCCTTGCTAGAATTTTCGTTTAATTGTAAATGTCCGTGATCAAAATGTCTTTGGCACTGAAGGGATTAAAGAATGAATTGAAAATGTTCCTACGTCAGAAATTGATAAACACACCATAAGAAAATATCATGCCAAATTTCATGCTAGTTACATGAAAATGCCAAACACTAGTTTATTTTTAATTAAATAACTGTTCGCAATCAAAATGCCCTTGGCACTGAAGGGGTTAAAGGCTGAATTACAAATGTCCCTACATCAGAAATTGATAAACACACCATAAGAAACTATCATAATTATTATACATTTTTATGCTTATTGCATGAAAATTCCCAACACTAGATATTTCGAAATGTCAGTTAACTAGTTAACTGGTATAAGCGATTTCCGCTTACGGTAAAACAAAGTCAGTTAACTGTCAACTGAATTAGAAAAGCCAGTTAAGTGGTTAACTGGTATTTAATCAGAATAACGCCCCATAGAATCCATTTGGTCCAGCAGTTTGTGAGATATTCAAGTTTTAAAAATTCTGCCAAAATCTCGCCAGTCGGTTTAATATTGTAAGCTATATAGGTTTAAGTACCCGCTTCGCGCGTACCCAGGCAATCCTTTTCCTGAAGTAAGCAAATTCCCAGCCCAGCTTTTCAGATTAGCAGTGAAAGCTAGATGAGTGGCTACCACTGTGTTGAGATGGGAATAGAGTGAAAATGTTAACGCGTATTGAGACCTTAAGCAACTATACCCCCTACTTTCTGTGACCCACACTAACCAGCAGTAGGGTGGGGGTGGGGGTGGAATCGTCTGTAGATATAGCAAAGATTGATATAGTCCTTCTTACATAGCAAATCAAACAAGTCAGTATGGTCAAAGGGGGGTAATCTATACGCATTGCTGGCCGTATTTATTGAGTTGCTTCCCATTTCTTTGTTACTGATTGTCTCAAAATATAGTTTTAATTATCTTGATTATTTGGACTTGTATGTTCACGAAACTTCACATATTCCTAAAGGAGTTCTTCCCTACCATGTATTGCATAATATCACTTAGTAGTTACAAAGCCTATTCGATTCCAAGTCGATACACATAACAAAGAAGCAGCCCTGTACCGCCCCTCCAACTTTTCTCTAAATTTCAGCAACATCGGAAGAAAACCAAGAAACCCCACAAATGGAAAACAATGAATTCAACACAACCCAATTTACATAAATAACTTTCAAACTATTTTAACAATATCATCAACAAACTCTTTTCAGACCTGGGCTATAATATCCGATAGTTAATTCTTTTTGTTATGTCACTTCCGGTTTTAGCTATTTCGTGAAAAACAAATTGAGAGTAACAGTCATGCGCGTGGCGACCGTCGTCTACAGAAACTCAACCCTGGGTCGTTTCACAAGGGCTAACGTTACGTAGCGTGAGCGCAAATCGGCAAAAACAGTACTAAGAAATACCTTTTTTGCCGACGTTTGTCGAAACCGTTTTGTAGCTACTCCCAAAGTATCTCTTGGCGAACTATCACGTGACTTGCATAGGGTGAATACATTCTTGTTGTTGATTGGTGGTCCATTAATGTTTGGTTAAAATAATACTTTTTTTTTTTTTACTAATCAGACAAGAGCTTGTAATATTCCGTCGGTGTATATGCCAGAATTGGTTCCTGCCGACGTACCACGATGCAGATGCAAATTCTTCCGCAAACGTTTTCTAAAGTGTTTCTCAGACCCCTTTTGGCGTAACAGTTTTGCGCGCGGCGACAGTCGTCTAGAGAAACTCAGGGCGAATTTCACAAGAGCTAACGTTTCGTCGCGCTCGCTCAAATCGACAAAAACGGTCTAAGAAACACCCTTCGTTTGCCGATAGTTCGCATGGCGTAGTTTTGCTCTCAGTCGAAAGGTGACAAGCGGCGAACTATCCGGAACTGGTAGGGGGTGAATACGGTTCTTGTTGTTGATTGGTCCATTACAGTTTGTTTAAAACAATATTTTTATTTGACCAATCAGACAAGAGCTTGTAATATTCTTCCGCAAACGCTTTCTAAAGTGTTTCTTAGGCCCCGTTTGCCGTGAACGTTATTCGCGCGGCGACCGTTATCTAGAGAACCTCGCCCCAGCTCTGGTTCCCAGCCAGAACACTCCCAGTTCGAAAATATACCGGAAGTGTTGGACATTAAATTTCTATAGGGGAAGACGGGGTAAAAAGCGCATGGGCGGGTAAGAAGCCCACCCCAATTATCTCATGAAATAAAGAAAATTTCAGTCACAATTTGCCCATGAGACGAATGCTAGACATTAACGCTCGTCTCATGGGCAAAATGAGACTGAAATTTGCTTCATTTCATGAGATAATTGGGGTGGGCTTCTTACCCGCCCATGCGCTTTTTACCCCGTCTTCCCCTACTAGTGAATACCGCTGAAGATTAATATGAATGCATTTGGTACAGCCATTTTCGAGATATTCAAGATTAAAATTTCGCTGATTTTTTCCACTGCATTGAGGCCTAATGAGAGAGAGAGAGAGAGAGAGAGAGAGAGAGAGAGAGAGAGAGAGAGAGAGAGAGAGAGAGAGAGAGAGAGAGAGAGAGAGAGAGAGAGAGAGAGAGAGAGAGAGAGAGAGAGAGAGAGAGGTTTAGTCATACCTTCGTCCTTTGTTGGATACTCAGAAGAAGAAAAGTTTTAAAAACAACAACTCAGGTGGACATTTCCGGAATTTAAAAAAGAAGGAGGGAAAGAGAAAAGATTTGTGAAATGGAGAACGGGGCGTGGTCCCAAAAGTAGTAAACTGAAATGCATGTAGGGGATTCCTGATGAAGCAAGGTGGACATTAACCCTTTCACCGCCAGCCATATTTCAGCCAAAAATGTCCATTAAATGTACCTGGGTAGAGAGCAAAACCCATCTGCAGTATTGGGGATTCTTCTGTGACATATATAAAATAAGGTCTATCCTTACTTCCCAAAACTAAGACAATAAGGTCTTTGGATAATAGACCCCAATTTGATGCCTTTTAGTGACATAGGTGTTAAATCACTGTGGTGCTAAAATGCGACTTTGGTGGTGAAAGGGTTAACGGGAAAATGGAGAGAAAAAAAAGCAGAGGAGGATATAGTATGTCAGGTACAGTAGTTAGGACATTAGGCCTCGCGGCCTCTTCACTGTCCTTTCATTTTTGTTTGAACTTTTGCACAGCTGAGAGGTTTTTATATTTTGTTTTTGGCAAATCTGCCGTTTAGTCATGCTCATATTAGCTAAAAAACTTTTTGGAATACTAACCCTATCCCTAACCCTAGCCCTAAACCTAACCCTACCCCCCACTATGTACTACAGACACCGCGATTTGTCACAGTTGTGGTTCGTTGCGTTTTTCCGTCTTATAGGGTGGGGGGGGGGTAGGGTTAGGGTTAGGGCTAGGGTTAGTATTCCAAAACTGGTTATTAGCTAAAAAGTTTCCTAAAATAGGGGAAGACGGGGTAAAAAGCGCATGGGCGGGTAAGAAGCCCACCCCAATTATTTCATGAAATAAAGAAAATTTCAGTCAAATTTGCCCATGAGACGAATGCTAGACATTAACGCTCGTCTCATGGGCAAAATGAGACTGAAATTTGCTTCATTTCATGACTCTGAGATAATTGGGGTGGGCTTCTTACCCGCCCATGCGCCTTTTACCCCGTCTTCCCCTACAGCTTTATGTATGGTAAGAAAGGCAAAAACGGAAAAATACAATTAACCGAGAAATGTAGGGGGTGGGTGGCACATCTTGACCTTTACCGAAAAAGAAATGTTTTCAAATATTAGTTCGGCTGGGTTAGTATTTTTAAATCACTGTTACGGGTTCTTGAGTCAGTTGTTAGCTGGAACAAAGATTTATTAGTATTGTTATCACTGTGAAACATTTTGTATGTGTTTATCAGATCCCCACGAATTCTTCTATATTTCAGAGATGGTAATTTCAACTTCCTTAGTCTATGTTCGTAATCAAGGTTGTTGCTCGTCTTTGGACCCTCTCTAATGCTGCCGATTGCTTTTTTAAAAACGGACTCCAGACCTGATTTCCATACTCTAGATGAGGTCTGACCAAACTTTTATATAGTTTTAAAAATACTATATTATCTAACCCAATAAAACTTCTTCTAATTAGGCCCAGCATTTTGTTGCCTTTACTAATAGCCGTGCTAATGTGATTATCCAAGATCCTTTTCCTCCTTGCAAGTTTCTAGAATATGTTTTGTGTGTGAGATTTTATAATTGCAACTTGGATTATTCTTATCTAAATGCATCACCTTACATTTACTATCATTAAAATACAAATTCCATTGGCGAAAATATACCATAACGGGAAAATAAAAGATTTCTTAAATGGAAAGTGTGGGTGTGGAGAGAGAGAGAGACACAGAGAGAGAGAGAGAGAGAGAGAGAGAGAGAGGGGGGTGGGGGCTGGTTTCACGAATCTGAAGCTCGAATGCCATTTTTCAGTGGCCTAGGGGACGCAACTAATGTAAATGATCTAAAACTCCGACCCAATAAGTCCCCTTTTAGGGTGAGAGTGACCCTCTCTCTCTCTCTCTCTCTCTCTGTCTCTGTCTCTCTCTCTCTCTCTCTCTCTCTCTCTCTCTCTATCCTCTCTCTCTCTCTCTCTCTCTCTCTCTCTCTCTCTCTCTCTCAAAATAGAATCATGTGAGAAGACAAACGAACCGACAAGTCAGCTTTGGTGATGCATGATGCTAATAAAGAACGACAAGACAAGAAGAAATGTGGTGAACGGCATCAACAAGTTAAGTAGACCCTTGACTAAAATCCTCAACAATGATTGCTAGAAGAACTAAGAAGGGGGAAAAAAAACAAAAAAACATGGGGTCAATAAAAACAATAACAATATAAAATCCATCACGCACAAAAAAAGACAATTACTAAGTGAGATGGGATACGATCTCATTTTAAAGACCATCCATCATTTTTCACCTCATCTGCAGAAAGTGAACGAACATGATCAGTGTAATCAGGCTTTAAGCAGAAACCCAAAAGTTTGGGTGGGGTTTTGATAAACGTTTCTGAAATTGTCAGAAACCCCATTGCCAATCTTGACAGTTTTATTGACAAATAATTAAAATGATTTGTCATTGTCAGATGGAGGCGATTCTCGGTTATCCAATATTATTTCACAAGCGGGAGCTCAACACCCTTTCATTCTAATGAGGCTTTATACCGAAAATTATCTGCCCCTGTCTCTTGACCTGAGATGCGAACGGCCCCTACTTAAGATTATCGCCCTTGCCTGTCAGGAACTAGTAGTACTTGCATAGCCACAGAAAATTATCTGCCCTGACTCATCACCAGGTGGCATCAGCAGTTCGGGCCTAAAATTATCGCCCTTTCGTGTTGGGAAGGAGTACGAGTATAAAGCCTCATTGTCTCACTCCCTCCCCAGCAAAAAGTGATGATGACGGTTGGGGCTGTGCCAGTCGGGGTTTGTCCCCGGGGGCCGCTATGGTAGCCGGATTGGCCTGACCCAAGTCATGAAACGCTGAGGAGACATCTACTTTTAGTTTCTTTGGTTTTCTGTTGATTTTTAGTTTTGTTTGGTTTTCTGTTGATTTTTAGTTTTGTTTGTGTTTCTTCCTGCACAACACTGTATAAAGGGAGGGGGGAGGGGGGGGAGAGAGATTAATACATGTATTTTGTATTAACAGTCTCACTTATTTTTAATGTTTATATTCATTGATACTTGTCTTCATGTTGATTATTCTTGGCTTGTCTTTAATGTGTATGTTTATCTGTATGTTAGTGTTTAGGCCTTTGTTCAGCGCTTTGAGCACCCTGCAAAGGGAGTTACGCGCTCTATAAATAACCATTATTACTATTATTATTACTACAGTGTCCTGAAGGGACAGCTCAGCGTATATATTCAGATTCAGAAATCAATGTCTAGGCCTAGCCTGAGGGGAAAAACAAAAACACTTGAAATCAAAGAGTTTTTCTCTGCAGACCCTCTGTTGTCCAACTCCCCAAAAGAGTGTTCTACGCAACGGAAAGGTAAGTTGCCCAGAGTGGCTAAGACGTTCGCCTACCAATCCAATGCAAAGAGTGCTCCACACATACAAACACACACGCACACAAACGCACATGCACACACAGACCGAGATACAAACACATCACCATCACCATACCTACCATAAAACAAAAGCACAAATTTTGAATGCATTAATTCTTGTACATTTACTGAAACAAAAACAGTTTGAACTGATTCAAATAAAGTTGCACAATGTTGCTATTTCTCAACCTAAAGCTCAAAAGGGGACACTCCTTGCAAACAAAACAGTGACCTAGAAAGCATGTATTGCAACATCCAAATAAGATCAACTCAATTGCAACATTGGAATTCCTGCAAGCAGCTATATGTGTGTACTTCGGGCCTATAAGTGTGTACTAATAAAAATAAAATAAAATTCATATACATGGAATTGTAAGGAACATTGCAAGATATCAGAAAGTAAAATAAATATACAATAAGATGAATTTAAGAGATGCATACAATCATTGAAGCAGTCAGCTTTATTTCTACACAAATGGAATACACTAAACGAAGATGTATATACATCTTCGTGTAGTGTATTCCACTTTGTTGCTAGAAAATAAAGCTGACTGCTTCACAATGATTGTATGCATCTCTTAAATTCATCTTATTGTATATTTATTTTACTTTCTGATATCTTGCCAATGTTCCTTACAATTCCATGTATATGAATTTTATTTTATTTTTATTAGTACACACTTATAGGCACGACCGAACCGAAGTACACACATACTAGCTGCTTGCAGGAATTCCAATGTTGCAATTGAGTTGATTTTATTTGGATGTTGCAATACATGCTTTCTAGGTCACTGTTTTGTTTGCAAGGAGTGTCCCCTTTTGAGCTTTAGGGGTTGAAGAAATAGCAAAACATTGCTGCAACTTTATTTGAATCAGTTCAAACTGTTTTTGTTTCAGTAAATGTACAAGAATTAATGCATGTCAAAAATTTGTGCTTTTGTTTTATAGGTATGGTGATGGTGGGATTCATATAGAGTGATGTGTTTGTAGTCTCGGTCTGTGTGTGCCGTGTGGTTGGATATTACTGGTTCGTCTGGCCGTTTTGTCGAGTGTGTGTTGTTTGTATGAGTGAGATGCATGCTATGAACTGGCAGGCTAACGTCTTAGCCACTCTGCCAACTTCCTTTCCGTTGCGTAGACACTCTTGGGGGAGTTGGACAACAGAGGGTCTGCAGAGAAAAACTCTTTGATTTCAAGTGTTTTGTTTTTCCCCTCAGGCTAGGCCTAGACATTGATTTCTGAATCTGAATATATACGCTGAGCTGTCCCTCAGGACACTTAATAATAATAATAATAATAATGGCTATTTATAGAGCGCTTAATTCCCTTTGCAGGGAGCTCAAAGCGCGGAACAAAAGCCTAAACACTAACTTACAGATAAACATACACATTAAAGACTAGCAAAGAATAATCAACATGAAGACACGTACCAATGAATATAAACATTAAAAATAAGTAAGATTGTTAATACAAAATACATGTATTAATCTCTCTCCCCCTCTCCCCCCCCGTACCCATTTATACCAGTGTTGCGGCAGGAAGAAAACCAAACAAAACTAAAAATCAACAGAAAACCAAACAAAACTAAAAATCAACAGAAAACCAAAGAAACTAAAAGTAGATGTCTCCTCAGCGTTTCATGACTTGGGTCAGGCCAACGGCCCGGCTACAGGGTTGGGGCTTCTACAATAGCTGGCCCTACGGGGACAAACCCACCCCCCGCCGCGCCCCCCGATCCCCCGTCCGCCGACTGGACACAGCCCCAACCCGTCTTTTCATCACCTTTTTGCTGGGGGAGGGAGTGAGTGAGACCAGTGAGGTGCGTGACGTGAGTAAGTGAGACCACATGAGGTTTCATATACCTTCGACCTCATTCAACAACACGCGGAGAAGGCCGATAATTGTGTTTTGTTTTATTGTTTAGGCCCTGAATTGCGGATTGCCCTCTAAGTGATGAGTCAGGAGCCCAGGACGGTTGAGGTCAGTGAATGTTGACGTTCAGGAAGAAGGTAATTTTCTGTGGTTATATACTACTACTTCATGACAGGCAAGGGCGATAATCTTAAAGTAGGGGCCGTTCGCATCTCAGGTCAAGGGACAGGGGCAGATAATTTTCGGTATAAAGCCTCATTAGAATGAAAGGGTGTTGAGCTCCCGCTTCCGTTTTTATTTATTATGTGTTCTCTGTGGTGAAATAATATTGGATAACCGAGAATCGCCTCAATCTTGACAATGACAAATCATTTTAATTAGTTTAGTCCAATTATAAACACTGTCAAGATTTGCAAATGGGGGTTTATGAACAATTTCAGAGAAGCAACGTTATTCAAACCACCACCCAAAACTTTTGGGGTTTCTGCTTAAAGCCTGATTACCACTGATCATGTTTCGTTTCAATTCTCTGCAGATGAGAGTGAAAATGGAAAAATGATTTGAAAAAAATGATGGATGGTCTTTAAAATGAGATCGTATCCCATCTCACTTAGTAATTGTCTTTTTTTGTGCGTGATGGATTTTATATTGTTATTGTTTTTATTGACCCCATGTTTTTTTGTTTTGTTTTCCCCCTTCTTAGTTCTTCTAGCAATCATTGTTGAGGATTTTAGTCAAGGGTCTACTTAACTTATTGATAGAGTTCACCACATTTCTTTTTGTCTTGTCGTTCTTTATTAGCATTCATGAATCACCAAAGCTGGACTTGTCGGTTCGTTTAGTATTCTCACATGATTCTCATTCTGAGAGAGAGAGAGAGAGAATGGAGACTGGGGAAGAAGATGAAAAAGAGAGAGAGGTGCTGAGGTGAGGAGGGAGATGGAGAGCGAGAAGATGGAGAGTGAGATGAAGGTAGAAGAGTAGAGGAGTGGAGGGAGACGGATGACTGAGAAGAGATAGAGGTGCCGGGGAAGGACTGCAGAGACGGAGGAAGAGAGATGGGGGGTTGGAGCGAGAGAGGGATGACTGTGGGGTGAGGAATTTGAGAGAGAGAGATAGACAGAGAAAGAGATCAGAGAGAGAGAGAGAGAGGAGACAGAGCGAGTGAGAGCGAGCGAGAAGAGAGAGAGAGAGGGCACTCTCACCCTAAAAGGGGACTTATTGGGTCGGAGTTTTAGATCATTTACATTAGTTGCGTCCCCTAGGCCACTGAAAAATGGCATTCGAGCTTCAGATTCGTGAAACCAGCCCACCACCCCTCTCTCTCTCCTCTCGTTCTCTCTCTCTCTGTGTCCTCTCTCTCACCTCCACACCTACAAATGTCCAATTTAAGAAAATCTTTTATTTTCCCGTCTATGCGTATATTTTCGCCAATGGAATTTGTATTTTAAATGATAGTAAATGTAAGGTGATGCATTTAGGAAAGAATAATCCAAGTTGCAATTATAAAATCTCACACACAAACATATTCTAGAAACTTGCAAGGAGGAAAAGGATCTTGGATAATCACATTAGCACGGCTATTAGTAAAGGCAACACAATGCTGGGCATAATTCGAAGAAGTTTTATTGGGTTAGATAATAAATATAGTATTTTTAAAACTATATAAAAAAAAGTTTGGTCAGACCTCATCTAGAATATGGGCCTAATTATCAGAAGTTTTATTGGTTAGATAATATAGTATTTAAAACTGATAAAAGTTTGGTCAGACCTATACTAGAATATGGAAATCAGGTCTGGAGTCCGTTTTTAAAAAGTCAATCGGCAGCATTAGAGAGGGTCCAAAGACGAGCAACAACCTTGATTACGAACACAGACTAAGGAAGTTGAAATTACAATCTCTGAAATATAGAAGAATTCTTGGGGATCTGATAAATACATACAACAAAATCCACAGTGATAATAATGCTAATAAATCTTTTGTTCCAGCTAACAACTGACTCAAGAACCCGCAACAGTGATTTAAAAATACTAACAGCGCCGAGATAATATTTGAAAACATTTCTTTTTCGGTAAAGGTCAAGATGTGCCACCACCCCCACCCCTACATTTCTCGGTTAATTGTATTTTTTCCGTTTTTGCCTTTCTTACCATCCATAAAGCTGTAGGGGGAAGACGGGGTAAAAAAACGCATGGGGGGGTAAGAAGCCCACCCCAATTATCTCATGAGTCATGAACTGAAGCAAATTTCAGTCTAATTTTGCACATGAGACGAGCGTTAATGTCTAGCATTCGTTCTCATGGGCACATTTGACTGAAATATGCTTTATTTCATAAGATAATTGGGGTGGGCCTCTTACCCGCCAATGCGCTTTTTACCACGTCTTCCCCTATTTTAGGAAACTTTTTAGCTAATAACCAGTTTTGGAATACTAACCCTATCCCTAACCTAACCCTACCCCCCACCCTATCAAACGGAAAAAACGCAACGAACCACAAATGTGACAAATCGCGGTGTACTGTAGTGGGGGATAGGGTTAGGTTTAGGGCTAGGGTTAGGGATAGGGTTAGTATTCCAAAAAGTTTTTTAGCTAATATGAGCATGACTAAACGGCAGATTTGCAAAAACAAAATATAAAAACCTCTCAGCTGTGCAAAGGTTCAAACAAAAATGAAAGGACAGTGAAGATGCCGCGAGGCCTAATGTCCTAACTACTGTACCTGACATACTATATCCTCCTCTGCTTTTTTTTCTCTCCATTTTCCCGTTAACCCTTTCACACCAAAGTCGCATTTTAGCACCACAGTGATTTAACACCTATGTCACTAAAAAGGCATCAAATTGGGGTCTATTATCCAAAGACCCTATATTGTCTTAGTTTTGGGAAGTAAGGATACCTTATTTTATATATGTCACAGAAGAATCCCCAATACTGCAGATGGGTTTTGCTCTCTACCCCCCCCAGGTACATTTAATGGACATTGTTTGGCTGAAATATGGCTGGCGGTGAAAGGGTTAATGTCCACCTTGCTTCATCAGGAATCCCCTACATGCATTTCAGTTTACTACTTTTGGGACCACGCCCCGTTCTCCATTTCACAAATCTTTTCTCTTTCCCTCCTTCTTTTTTAAATTCCGGAAATGTCCACCTGAGTTGTTGTTTTTAAAACTTTTCTTCTTCTGAGTATCCAACAAAGGACGAAGGTATGACTAAACCTCTCTCTCTCTCTCTCTCTCTCTCTCTCTCTCTCTCTCTCCTCTCTCCTCTCTCTCTCTTCTCTCTCCTCTCTCTCTCTCTCTCTCTCCTCTCTCTCTCTCTCTCCTCTCTCTCTCTCTCTCTCTCTCATTAGGCCTCAATGCAGTGGAAAAAATCAGCGGAAATTTTAATCTTGAATATCTCGAAAATGGGCTTTGTACCAAATGCATTCATATTAATCTTCAGCGGTATTCACTAGTAGGGGAAGACGGGGTAAAAAGCGCATGGGCGGGCAAGAAGCCCACCCCAATTATCTCATGAAATTAAGCAAATTTCAGTCACATTTTTGCCCATGAGACGAGCGTTAATAATGTCTAGCATTCGTCTCATGGGCAAATTGTGACTGAAATTTTCTTTATTTCATGAGATAATTGGGGTGGGCTTCTTACCCGCCCATGCGCTTTTTACCCCGTCTTCCCCTATAGAAATTTAATGTACCAACACTTCCGGTATATTTTTCGAACTGGGAGTGTTCTGGCTGGGAACCAGAGCTCGGGGGCGAGGTTTCTCTAGATAACGGTCGCCGCGCGAATAACGTTCACGGCAAACAGGGCCTAAGACACACTTTAGAAAGCGTTTGCGGAAGAATATTACAAGCTCTTGTCTGATTGGTCAAATTTAAAAATTTTGTTTTAAACAAACTGTAATGGACCAATCAACAACAAGAACCGTATTCACCCCCTACTAGTTCCGGATAGTTCGCCGCTTGTCACCTTTCGACTGAGAGCAAAACTACGCCATGCGAACTATCGGCAAACGAAAGGTGTTTTTTCTTAGACCGTTTTTGTCGATTTGAGCGAGCGCGACGAAACGTTAGCTCTTGTGAAACTCGCCCTGAGTTTCTCTAGACGACTGTCGCCGCGCGCAAAACTGTTACGCCAAAACGGGCCTAAGAAACACTTTAGAAAACGTTTTCGGAAGAATTTGCATCTGCATCGTGGTACGTCGGCAGGAACCAATTCTGGCATATACACCGACGGAATATTACAAGCTCTTGTCTGATTAGTAAAAAAAAAAAAAGTATTATTTTAACCAAACTTTAATCAGTGGACCAATCAACAACTAGAAATGTATTCACCGCCATGCAAGTCACGTGATAGTTCGCCGAGAGATACTTTGGGAGTAGCCACAAAACGATTTCGACAAACGTCGGCAAAAGAGGTGTTTCTTAGTACCGTTTTTTGTTTTTGCCGATTTGCGCTCACGCTACGTAACGTTAGCCCTTGTGAAACGACCCAGGGTTGAGTTTCTGTAGACGACGGTCGCCACGCGCATGACTGTTACTCTCAATTTGTTTTTCACGAAATAGCTAAAACCGGAAGTGACATAACAAAAAGAATTAACTATCGGATATTATAGCCCAGGTCTGAAAAGAGTTTGTTGATGATATTGTTAAAATAGTTTGAAAGTTATTTATGTAAATTGGGTTGTGTTGAATTCATTGTTTTCCATTTGTGGGGTTTCTTGGTTTTCTTCCGATGTTGCTGAAATTTAGAGAAAAGTTGGAGGGGCGGTACAGGGCTGCTTCTTTGTTATGTGTATCGACTTGGAATCGAATAGGCTTTGTAACTACTAAGTGATATTATGCAATACATGGTAGGGAAGAACTCCTTTAGGAATATGTGAAGTTTCGTGAACATACAAGTCCAAATAATCAAGATAATTAAAACTATATTTTGAGACAATCAGTAACAAAGAAATGGGAAGCAACTCAATAAATACGGCCAGCAATGCGTATAGATTACCCCCCTTTGACCATACTGACTTGTTTGATTTGCTATGTAAGAAGGACTATATCAATCTTTGCTATATCTACAGACGATTCCACCCCCACCCCCACCCTACTGCTGGTTAGTGTGGGTCACAGAAAGTAGGGGGTATAGTTGCTTAAGGTCTCAATACGCGTTAACATTTTCACTCTATTCCCATCTCAACACAGTGGTAGCCACTCATCTAGCTTTCACTGCTAATCTGAAAAGCTGGGCTGGGATTTGCTTACTTCAGGAAAAGGATTGCCTGGGTACGCGCGAAGCGGGTACTTAAACCTATATAGCTTACAATATTAAACCGACTGGCGAGATTTTGGCAGAATTTTTAAAACTTGAATATCTCACAAACTGCTGGACCAAATGGATTCTATGGGGCGTTATTCTGATTAAATACCAGTTAACCACTTAACTGGCTTTTCTAATTCAGTTGACAGTTAACTGACTTTGTTTTACCGTAAGCGGAAATCGCTATACCAGTTAACTAGTTAACTGACATTTCGAAATATCTAGTGTTGGGAATTTTCATTGCAATAAGCATAAAAATTGTATAATAATTATGATAGTTTCTTATGGTGTGTTTATCAATTTCTGATGTAGGGACATTTGCAATTCAGCCTTTAACCCCTTCATTGCCATAGGGGCATTTTGATTGCGAACAGTTATTTAATTAAAAATAAACTAGTGTTTGGCATTTTCATGTAACTAGCATGAAATTTGGCATGATATTTTCTTATGGTGTGTTTATCAATTTCTGACGTAGGAACATTTTCAATTCATTCTTTAATCCCTTCAGTGCCAAAGGCATTTTGATCATGGACAGTTACAATTAACGAAAATTCTAGCAAGGGACTAATGAGAAAAACTAAACATAACCCCTTTTTTTAAGGTAAGTAAAAAAAGGCTGACTTGAAAGTGGTTTAGACTGATATATCCTATACTTCACTGTCAGTATAAAGCCATAACGAAGTTATTAATATGCAAAAATACCTTATTTTCCTTCCTTAACCCTTTCGCCGCCAGCCATTTTTCAGCCAAAAAATACCATTAGACTTAACTTGGTAGAGAAAAATAATATCTGCAATATTGGGAATTCCTCTCTGACATATAACATTAGGCCTATCCTTACCTCCCAAAATCAAGAAAATAGGGTCTTCAGGTAAACAGGTCCTGATTTGATGCCTTTTAGTGACATGGGTGCTAAAACCATTGTGGTGCTAAAATGCAACATTGGCGGTGAAAGGATTAATCCCTCTCCAGTTACATACTCAATGAAAATGACTAAAAACAATGCCTGCTATCAATTTGTTACACAACCAAGCCTTTTAGTCACTCCATCAGCAAGCAAATCCATTTGATAATGTAAGTGCAAATCACAAAAAAAGAGGAGGGAGGTGTGTGTTCAACAACCCATGACCTGATTCCCTTATTGCAGTTAAACTTAAAAGATGATGCTCGTGATTTGGTAACAGATCAACCTAGTTGTGTGACACAGAATTGAACACTTGTATTCAAACATTTGGCCAATAACTTATGCACTGGCCTCGCCTGTCCATGGTGGGCTGTTGGATATATGTAATGATAGTTTCTGAGTGTGGTGTCTTTTGCCGTCGGGCTCTGCAGTCATGAAAAACGAGCAGGTACACCCATTGGGACGCTTTCAAGGCACAAAGACTCCTTCGAATGGTATATGATGGCCAACAAGCCAGGAGTAGCTATGTACCTTGTATGCTTAATGGAATGCGCCGTGTGTACCTGCTCCTAAACAACACAAAAAACACGGACTTTCATGGCTGGCGACAGGGCTGCTCTCATGTTGATAGGGCAGGCGTGGCTAGTGTATCTCTGGTTCTCATCAGCACCTTCGGGTGGTTTCTATTACATGTTTTCTCTCTTTAAAAACAGCAGGAATTATGTATGGAAATGTTCCGTAAGCACTGAAGGGTTTAAGCAGTTTTGCATTCTTTGAAACCGAGCTGTAGTTCATAATGGCTGCCCATCCTTCTTTTCAATCTATGGCACTATAACAATTTCTCTACAATATTCTGTGGATCACTTCTAATAAACAAATAAAAGCGATAATCCATGCTTCATTTATTTTTCTTAAGCTCGCCTTTAAGGGGTCGGGTCAGGCCCCAATCAAACATTAGTGCTAGAAACACAAAGGCGGATACATCAAAAAGTTGTTATGCTCTATCCATAGTTATGCGGGGATTGTCTTTAGCTATGACAATCTCCTAGCATAACATAGTCAGTCTCCCAAATCCTCCGAAGTTGACGGAGCTCAAAGATACGTGTGACATTTACACTGGATCTCAGTCCCGCAGCCAAAGGGATCCGTTGGCATTTAAGGACTTCCCCCAAAGCTGTTTGTCTTTTTTCGCCGAAAGAGCGGGGATATGGCATGGGCAAGGTATCTTCACTACAAGCAAAATATTAACTTTAGCCCTGTCTTTATCACCCGCGTGTTTACGGAGCGAAGGTGATATTGTTATCACCCGCGGAGTTTACGGAGCGAAGGTGATATTGTTTTTGTTGTGTAAGTGGCTGTGCATTGTAATGAATGTAGTGTGTGTGTGTGTGTGATGTTGTGTGTGTGTGTGTGTGTGTGTGTGTGTGTGTGTGTCGTGTGTGTCTGTTAACAGCATATCACCATGAAGGAATAAAGATAGGAAGATGAAACTTGATGTGCATGTAGGCTAGGTACTGTAGATGTGCCCTTTGGTGTCAAGGTCAAGGTCATGACCTTGACGTACGACCTTGAAAAACCAAAAATCTATTTTTAGCCATTAACTCGGACCAGTCCACCGATCAACATAGGATGTTGAAAACTTGGTATGAAGGTGGTTTGGCTTATGCTCCTTCCGAATATTGTCGACCAATCAAGGTCAAGGTCAAGGAGATCGCTGGACCCTGAAAATCGGGGGGTCTTTTGAAAAATGGACTTCCCAAGATAACAGCATATCACCATGAAGGAATAAGGATAGGAAGATGAAGCTTGATGTGCATGTAGGCTACGTACTGTAGATGTGCCTTTTGGTGTCAAGGGTTAAGGTCATGACCTTGACCTTGACGTATGACGTTGAAAACTGAAAAAAAATGTTTAGCCATATATCAGGCACCAGTCAACATATGATGTTGAAACCTGGTATGAAGGTGGTTTGGCTTATGCTCCTTCCGAATATTGTTAACCAATCAAGGTCAAGGTCAAGGAGATCGCTGGACCCTGAAAATCGGGGAGTCGGAAAAATGATGAAATCAGGTGGGAATGTTGGCTGGGTATTGTAAATGTGCCTTTTGGGGTCAAGGTCAAGGTCATGACTTTTGACATGCGAACTTGAAAACTAGCAACGCGGGCTCTGCGGGTGATTCTCGAATGCTACATTCGATAACTTTTCAATCTAGTTTTTGTTGTGTAAGTGGCTGTGTATTTGTGTATGTGTGTGCGTGGTGTTGCGTGCGTGCATGTGGTGGGGGGGGGGGGGGGGGGGGAGGTGGGCGGAGGGGGGGGGGGGGGGGGGGGTTCTTAACCACAGCATATCGACCATGAAGGAATAAAGATAGGAAGATGAAACTTGATGTGCATGTAGGCTAGGTACTGTAGATGTGCCTTTTGTGGTCAAGGTCAATGTCATGACCTTGACGTATGACCTTGAAAACTGAAAATATATTTTTAGCAATATCTCGGGCACCAGTCAACATATGATGTTGAAAATTGGTATGAAGGTGGTTTGGCTTATGCTCCTTCCGAATATTGTTGACCAACTAAGGTCAAGGTCAAGGTCAAGGAGATCGGCTGGACCCTGGAAATCGTGGGGGTCACAAAAATGGAGTTCCCAAGATAACAGCATATCACCATGAAGGAATAAGGATAGGAAGATGAAACTTGACGTGCATGTAGGCAAGGTACTGTAGATGTGCCTTTTGGTGTCAAGGTCAAGGTCAAGGGCATGCCCTTGACGTTTGACCTTGAAAACTGAAAAGAATATTTTTAGCCATATCTCGGGCACCAGTCGACATAGGATGTTGAAACTTGGTATGAAGGTGGTTTGGCTTATGCCCCTTCTGAAAATTGTTAACCAATCAAGGTCAAGGTGAAGGTTAATGAGATCGATGGACCCTGAAAATCGGGGGGTCAGAAAAATGGAGTTCCCAAGATAACAGCATATCACCATGAATGAATAAGGATAGGAAGATGAAACTTGATGTGCATGTAGGCTAGGTATAGGCCATGTTACTGTAGAGGGGCGTGCCTTTTGGTGTCAAGGTCAAGGTCATGCCCTTGACGTATGACCTTGAAAACTGAAAATATATTTTTAGCCATATCTCGGGCACCGATCGACATAGGATGTTGAAACTTGGTATGAAGGTGGTTTGGCTTATGCTCCTTCCGAATATGTTGACCAATCAAGGTCAAGGTCAAGGTCAAGGAGATCGCTGGACCCTGAAAATCGGGGGGGGGGGGGGGGGGGGCCGGAAAAATGGGGTTCCCAAGCTGAAATCAGGTGGGAATGTTGGCTGGGTATTGTAAATGTGCCTTTTTGGGGTCAAGGTCAAGGTCATGACCTTGATGTGTGACCTTGAAAACTAGCAACGCGGGTGATTCTCGGATGCTTTTATGGGAAATCTACTCAGCAACGTAGGGACAGTCAGCAGCAGAAACAGTAAGATAGTGACAGTATGCAGCAGCAGCAAAATAATCACAGTCATCCTCCGAAGTCGGGGTGTGGCTGCGTAACTCCGCGGGTGATTCTCGAATGCTACATTCGATAACTTTTCAATCTAGTTCAAAATAGCATCTGTCTTCTCTACTATTTGAAAGTCATGGTCGGAAACGACAGACTGGTAGGCCTATACACGTAAGGACGAACAAAGACGGGAGGGGGTGTATAAGAATGGTGCAGTGAGTAGTGTTAAGGGAAAATAGTTTTACGGTGGTTCTACAAGGCAAAATGAACTGAAATGGCAAAGAGAGTCAGGGTGAGGGAGCTTTGGAGAAGAATTGGTGTGAAAGGAAAGGAAAATTAGCGCAATGGCGCGTGTGTGTGTGTGTGTGTGTGGTGTGTGTGTTTGTGGTGTTTGTGTGCGTGTGTGTGTGTGTATGTGCGTGTGTGCGTGTGCGCGCACGCCTAAATGCACGCGTATTGGAAAGAGTAGAGGACGACGGACTAAAGAAAGAAACAAGCTGGATTTCTGGAGCAGGGTGGCAGGCAACTGGAATGACAGTTAATCAGCATTTGGTTCCAATGCTCTTCTAGTCCCTCCATTCTAATTCAGCCACCGGTCTGTCATTCCTTGTGGTCCTGTTTCACTCTCATTCTTCATGCATTTTCTATTCAGGTCTTCTCCCTCCATCCCTCGCTGTCTTGTTCGTCTGGCTCGAGTGTCAACTGAACTGATGCGATGAATCCTTCCCCTCCAACCCCCACCCCCCACCAGTCAACTCCTCCCTTCCCCTCCTCACCACCACCGCCCCTACGACCATCCCCACGCTCTTTTCTTCTTCATACCATTCTCAACAAAACCTCACCATTTACCTCTGTCCTGTCTTCTGTTTCAAATTATTGAAACGTTACAAACGAGATCAACGGAGAATACTTATGGGAACATTGATTAGCAACAACGGGTATTTACACATTTTAGCGTCAAGGACGAACCAGCGAGATACATTTTTGTTGTTTCCAAAACGTGAATTTATTACTGGCTAGAGACGCCAAGGTGTTGGTTGGGCACCCGAAGGAGTAGCCAAAAAAATGGCACAGAGGACGAAAGGGAAAGACGATGGGGGGTGGGAGGATGGGGGTGGGGTGACCCAGGAAGGGTGCTGTGGAGAGGGGTGGGGGTGGGGTGGGGATTGAAGGCAGATGGTCAGACGACAGCTCGGTCCTCGTTTGCGTTCAGTCCCAGGGAGATTTGCGGGCAGGGAAGTCATTCTTGGCTTGGGCAATCGAATTGATGAAGAGTTTTTCTTTTTCTTTTTGCTCAGTTTCTTTTTATGACACTTTGTGGGTGAGGGGGAGAAAGAAGGATGGAGGGAGGGAGAGAGGATTAAGAATGCAGAAGTGTTAATTCTGTTTGGCCATAGCCACTCAGAATGGGGGTATTATACAAAAATATCAAATGAGAAGAGAGGGAGAGCGAGGGAATGATGAGAAGGAAACGTGTGGTTGGGTGTGTGTGTGTGTGTGTGTGTGTTTTTCAATTCCCCGCATTTTTTTCTTAGATTAAAGAATGAGTAAAAATGGAGGGATGGCGTGACGGGGATAGGAAGGAACACAAAATAGGAGAAGAGGAGGGGGGGTGGGGGGGGATTGGCCTGGGACGGTACCAAAGACAGTACAAGAATTTAAGCTTTTATGACGGTATGAGTGAATCTTGTGATATGCAGGCAAGACAGATGAAGTATGGAACTAAAAGAGGGAGGAGACGAAGGAGATCTCTGGAAACTTTGCAAGTTTGACGTAATTGAAACTGTAGGCTCTGTTTTCCTGAAAGAGAGTCTAAGCACAATGCCGTAGCGTTTTCCCCCACGAAAACCCATTTCGTCTTTTAACCCTTTCACCGCCAAAGTCGGAATTTAAGCACCACAGGGATCTAACACCATTGTCACTAAATGGCATCAAACTGGGGCCTATTATTCAAAGATCCTTTTGTCTTAGTTTTGGGAAGTAACGATATACCAACATAGTTGATGTATTTCACAGAAGAATACCCAAGTACTGCAGATGGATTTGGTTCTATACAAAGGTAAATTTAATGGAAAGTTTTTGCCGAAATGTGGCTGGCGGTGAAAGGATTAAACTCTGCAATCATCAAATTCCTTTTATGACTTTTTTTGATGAGCTAGCAAAAACTTCAAGAAACGTTTTTCCTGCGCCTTCTGTCGTTTCTCCACGAAGACATTCAGTGTGTAGATGAACGGGTTAATCGCTGAATTGAGTAGCAAAACGAAAATCGCCGTGGCCACATTAACCTTGTCTGAAATGATCACGCCTATTGCCGCCAACAGCCCGCACAGACCAATGGGAAACCAGCACAGAAAATCTGACATGGCGATGGTCAGCAGACGTCTGGCAATGACGGTCTCCTTGGTTCTGATACTATGCTGATCACCCTTTTTAGTCTTTGTTGACATTGCATTGGTCCGAATGGACCAGTAAATGAGAGACTGGCCGACAGCAATGAAGAGGAAGAGAACGAAGTTACAAACAGTCATGACACTGAAAGAATAATAGTGGCCAGCAAAGTCGGCCTTGGTGACAGGGAGCGGGATGCAAATTCCTGTCTGTTGGTAAAACCTCCAGTGTGACAGTAAGGGATACAAAGGAACAGAAGCCAGGAGGATCCCAACAGTCCAGACAGTGACACAAGCAATGAGAGCTGATGTGCGTCCAAAGCGAATCTGACTGAATGGAAAGCGTAGAACAATGAACCGATCCAAAGTGATGAGGCAGATTATGAATGCTGACACCTCAGATGACAACAAAGATAAAAACCCTGCCACACTGCATGCTGTACTCGTTTTCCAAGCAGTGTCATTCCAGACATAAACCCCTGCATAAACTTTGTCAGCTATTCCAATGACACTTAGATATAATCCCATCAGAAAATCTGAAGCGCACAAATTGATGGCAAACACAGAGAAACCAGTTTTGATTTTCCCTGATGAAGACCAAAGACGATAAAGAAAAGAACATAAGTTTCCCAGAATTCCAGAAAAGGAAAGCATTGCCAAGAAAAAACGGTAAATGCTAGATTTTAGCAAATCATCACAAGATGAGATTTGATCAGACTGGGCTAAACATTGACCTAAAAAAACATCGGGCAAAACAGTTAGGCAGCACAGTTTGAAACTGTTTGCTAAGACACGTTCAAGGGAAGTCATACTTTTCATGAAGTCTGAAGTGAAGTAAGTCACAGAACTTCCCTGCACGTTTAACACTCGAAGATTCTTAAACAATTGGTGACCCTGCAGTGATTCAATTCCACTGTTGGACAAATCCAAAACTTCTACTTGTGGCAAAACAGCTGACAAAATAGTCAAGTTGAGAAAATCAAAAACTACCCGTGAAAAGCTAACAACCTTCATTGATGGAAGCAAATATTTCACCTGGGCGCCAGAAAGACGAGTTGCCAGAGGATTTCCCGCAAAGCTTAATATTCGAAGCTGATATATTCGTACAAAATGACTGAAGTTAATATGTTTTAATGAATTATCACTTAAATCCAAACTGTGAAGAGTGGTAAAGTTTAATTCAGTCAATTTGGACCATCCACAGTTCTGCACACCGAGATGAATCAGCATGATGTTGTGCAACAGGTCTGTCTGCAGCAGGTGACTACCTCTGGCATCCAGATAACGTAGCTGAGGAAAGGAGTGGACCTCAAAGGGGTGAGAGCAGGTGAAGGCCAGGCCGTTACAAACACACGGCTCAGGACAGGTCATGTCACACAGCAGTTCATCATCATGCTGAGGACACTGGGGCCAGCCATCACACATGTGAGTCACATGAACACATCGAGTTTTGTCTTTTCCACGACATCGATAAAACCCAGGACACCTGAAATGGCCACACAGCATTTCATCTTCATGACCAGGACAGTCGTTGATACCGTTACACCTGACATACACAGGCATGCAGTAGCCACCATCAGGACACTGGAAGTGGGTGTCTGGACACTGAGAAGTATTGGCTGGAAGAGCGGTGACAGAAAACCCTCCAGGTCGGTCAAAGTTCACCACAGCTGGGGGATTCATGGTATGGAACTGAGGCACTGGTTCTTCTGAACACGTCGTTTCGTCTAACTTTGACAGGCAATCTTCAAAACCATCACAGAGTTTACTAAGATCTACACACTACAAACAGAAACAAACTTTTTTTTAATAAGTCATCAATGTGATACATTTAGACAAACGTAAACCCAAGAGCATAACCTCGTGCTACTTTATTCATTTTGGAGTGTTCCCTCTAGTCTAATTGAAAATTGAACTACGATTATAAGAACTAAATTTTGTAATGCTTATTTTCATAAATGTAATGCTTAATACCTTTTAATTAAAAAGCTTTTTGAATACAAATAGATGGCATTTACCTGTCCTTTTCCACAGTTAAAAGCAGATTCTGTGCACAATGGAGGAACACAAAAGTCTTCATCATCTCCTCCTTGACAATCCTCGCGATGATCGCACACTAAGCTGTAAGGCAGGTACTCTCCTGAAGTGTCGCAGTAGAAATAGGGCTGCTTCAGTTCAGTTGTAACTTTACACTTGTTGTTGTACCACCCTGCAATACTGTCCACCTCCCAGCAGAGACTTTGGCTATCACAGCCTGTCATTTCATGCACTAGGTGTTGTAAAGGACACACAACAAGTGAGACACGTGATTTGGCTCTAGAACTTACCACGGGAAACGCTAGAGGTTGACCGTACCGCTTGTGCTTCGATGGTAAAGACAGATCACATAAATAGGCTGCATAAACGTTCTTTTGACAGGACAGAGAATCAGCTATGTGAGATACTGATTTAGTTGATGCTAAGCGCTGTAGCATTCCACAGTACTGCTCCAAATGTATATTAGGTAGATGTAAGTAGTAAGCCACGGTTCCACTCGTCCATTGCCAGGTGTGCTTGTACCTGCAGATAATGAAACGAACAGTCTATTACGATGTCCCCTTGACACTGCATTTGGGTCCAAGCAAAACAAACAAACAAACCAAACAAACAAACGGACATCAACTAGACAGCTCTAAACAAAGAACGAACTTCCATCAAGAGAATAACTAATTACATAGCTTGTTGAAAACGAAACATCTTGACCAGAATGACAAACCTAGCTAGACCTATTCAAGCAAACAGAGAGGAAGACAGACTGCCCACAAAAACAATTACACGAACATTACCCGAGTGATGGAAGCAGAGAAAAAGACAACACAGGACACAAAGAGAAAAAGCGTAACAAAGAAACCTTCACGGCAGTCACAAACTCCTAGTTAATTGCATAATGACAAGTGAAATGCGAGTGGACTGCAG
>CM065688.1:32926550-32945245 GCA_017654935.2 Phymorhynchus buccinoides
AGGCAAAGTAGAAGCAGTACCATATTTTACGGACCATAAGGCAATACTTTTTTTCATAGATTGAGACCCTTGCGCCTTATAATATGACCGATTGTAAGAAACTGTTAAAACAAAATAAGAATTTTGTGTAAGATTTGAGTGAGTGTCTTGTGATAAGGTGCGCCCTATAGTCCATAGAATATGATTGAAGAAGGAAAAGAGGAAAAAGAGGAGGAGTAGGAGGAGGAGGAATACACTGTAGGGATAGTGAGTGAGCTGAAGGGTGGAGTAGAGAGGAGAGGAGAAGGAAAAAGAGGGAGGAAAGAGGATAAAGGGTGGAGTAGAGGAGGAAAAGAGGAAAAAGAGGAAACAGGAGGAGGAATACACTGTAGGGATAGTGAGTGAGCTGAAGGGTGGAGTAGAGGGAGGAGAAGAAGAGGGAAAAGAGGAAAAAGAGGAGGAGTAGGAGGAGGAGGAATACACTGTAGGGATAGTGAGTGAGCTGAAGGGTGGAGTAGAGGGAGGAGAAGAAGAGGGAGAAGAGGAAAATGAGGAGGAGGAAAACACGCGGGGAATTGTTGAACTGAAGGATGAAGTAGAAACGGAAGATGAGGAAGAAGAAGAAGAAAATAAAGGAAAAAGAAGGAGTAGGAGAAGAGAAGAGAAGAAGAGGAGGAGAAAGGGGATGATGTTGATGATAACAACTGTTGAATGACTGATTGGCTGATTACAAATGCTCAATTTAGGTCTGTTATGAGATGAAGAAAAAAGGTCTTTAACCTGTAGCCTAAAGTATGTAGTTTATGCCGAGGTCTACATTTTGCAGTAATACGAACATGTCATTTGAAATTGCTAATGTTATGCAAGCATGTGCAGTCAGAAGTACTGTAGAAGACATCAGCTGTTCAACATGTTACATCAATGCGTTAATAATAAGCCTTATTGAGGATGAACGTGTTCATTATAATTGTATAGGATTTTTTGTTACGGCCATTTTTTGCCCTGTGTGGAAAGACAAACATAAAAAAACAACTTAGAACAAACAAAACTGCTGAACTTATTTTTTAAAGTGCTCAAGGGTAACCCTTCAGAGTGTGAAACTTTGTACTGAACAGAATTGAGGCTGTATATTTTGTATGGGTTGGGATTTTTCCACCACCAAACAAAAGAAACTAAATCAAAAGTACAGATCAAACAAGTCTGGGCAAAAGGGCCTATGAAGCTTATTTCAAATGTGCTGCTTATTAGAAATGCCAGGAACTCTGCAAAGTAAACTGAAAGAGCTTTCAGCATAATTATGTATTGTGTGAATGGGTGAGAATGTGTGATTGACGAGAGTCCTTTTTGTTTTGTTTTGTTTTATTCATTAATTGACCAAAGTTTTGTTTGAGTGAGCTGGGTTGATGTCATTTGATGTGCAAAGGCCAATCTGTGATACCCTTCAAAGTCAAAGCAAATTTGACTTGTAGTACATACTTCTCGATACATTCCATTGTGTACATAGCTGGCAAAAAGATTACTGGATATATACATCTTCGTGTAGTGTATTCCATTTGTGTAGAAATAAAGCTGACTGCTTCAATGATTGTATGCATCTCTTAAATTCATCTTATTGTATATTTATTTTACTTTCTGATATCTTGCAATGTTCCTTAAAATTCCATGTATATGAATTTTATTTTATTTTATTTTTATAAGTACACACTTTTAGGCCTGAAGTACACACATATAGCTGCTTGCAGGAATTCCAATGTTGCAATTGAGTTGATCTTATTTGTATTTGGATGTTGCAATACATGCTTTCTAGGTCACTGTTTTGTTTGCAAGGAGTGTCCCCTTTTGAGCTTTAGGTTGAGAAATAGCAACATTGTGCAACTTTATTTGAATCAGTTCAAACTGTTTTTGTTTCAGTAAATGTACAAGAATTAATGCATTCAAAATTTGTGCTTTTGTTTTATGGTAGGTATGGTGATGGTGATGTGTTTGTATCTCGGTCTGTGTGTGCATGTGCGTTTGTGTGCGTGTGTGTTTGTATGTGTGAGCATGCATGCATGAACTGGCAGGCGAACGTCTTAGCCACTCTGCCAACTTCCTTTCCGTTGCGTAGACACTCTTGGGGGAGTTGGACAACAGAGGGTCTGCAGAGAAAAACTCTTTGATTTCAAGTGTTTTGTTTTTCCCCTCAGGCTAGGCCTAGACATTGATTTCTGAATCTGAATCTGAATCTGAATATATACGCTGAGCTGTCCCTCAGGACACTTAATAATAATAATAATAATAATGGTTATTTATAGAGCGCGTAACTCCCTTTGCAGGGAGCTCAAAGCGCTGAACAAAGGCCTAAACACTAACATACAGATAAACATACACATTAAAGACAAGCCAAGAATAATCAACATGAAGACAAGTATCAATGAATATAACATTAAAAATAAGTGAGACTGTTAATACAAAATACATGTATTAATCTCTCTCCCCCTCCCCCCCCCCTCTCCCCCCCCCCCTTTATACAGTGTTGTGCAGGAAGAAAACCAAACAAAACTAAAAATCAACAGAAAACCAAAGAAACTAAAAATCAACAGAAAACCAAACAAAACTAAAAATCAACAGAAAACCAAAGAAACTAAAAGTAGATGTCTCCCCAGCGTTTCATGACTTGGGTCAGGCCAATCCGGCTACCATAGCGGCCCCCGGGGACAAACCCCGACTGGCACAGCCCCAACCGTCATCATCACTTTTTGCTGGGGGGGAGTTTTTGTGAGACCTGGGAGACATATGGGAGGCTTTATGGAAGTTCAGTTTAACGTCGCGTATCGGCTTTCGCCATGTACGACGGAAAAATGGGGAGTGAGTGAGACAATGAGGCTTTATATTCATACTCCTTCCCAACACGAAAGGGCGATAATTTTAGGCCCGAACTGCTGATGCCTCCTGGTGATGAGTCAGGAGCAGATAATTTTCTGTGGCTATACAAGTACTACTAGTTCCTGACAGGCAAGGGCGATAATCTTAAGTAGGGGCCGTTCGCATCTCAGGTCAAGAGACAGGGGCAGATAATTTTCTGTATAAAGCCGCATTAGAATGAAAGGGTGTTGAGCTCCCGCTTGTGAAACAATATTGGATAACTGAGAATCGCCTCCATCTGACAATGACAAATCATTTTAATTATTTGTCAATAAAACTGTCAAGATTGGCAATGGGGTTTCTGACAATTTCAGAAACGTTTATCAAAACCCCACCCAAACTTTTGGGTTTCTGCTTAAAGCCTGATTACACTGATCATGTTCGTTCACTTTCTGCAGATGAGGTGAAAAATGATGGATGGTCTTTAAAATGAGATCGTATCCCATCTCACTTAGTAATTGTCTTTTTTTGTGCGTGATGGATTTTATATTGTTATTGTTTTTATTGACCCCATGTTTTTTTGTTTTTTTTCCCCCTTCTTAGTTCTTCTAGCAATCATTGTTGAGGATTTTAGTCAAGGGTCTACTTAACTTATTGATGCCGTTCACCACATTTCTTTTTGTCTTGTCGTTCTTTATTAGCATCATGCATCACCAAAGCTGACTTGTCGGTTCGTTTGTCTTCTCACATGATTCTATTTTGAGAGAGAGAGAGAGAGAGAGAGAGAGAGAGAGAGAGAGAGAGAGAGAGAGAGAGAGAGAGAGAGAGAGAGAGAGAGAGAGACAGAGAGAGAGAGAGAGAGAGAGAGAGAGAGGGTCACTCTCACCCTAAAAGGGGACTTATTGGGTCGGAGTTTTAGATCATTTACATTAGTTGCGTCCCCTAGGCCACTGAAAAATGGCATTCGAGCTTCAGATTCGTGAAACCAGCCCCCCCCCCCTCTCTCTCTCTCTCTCTCTCTCTCTCTCTCTCTCTCTCTCTCTCTCTCTCCCTCCACACCCACACTTTCCATTTAAGAAATCTTTTATTTTCCCGTTATGGTATATTTTCGCCAATGGAATTTGTATTTTAATGATAGTAAATGTAAGGTGATGCATTTAGATAAGAATAATCCAAGTTGCAATTATAAAATCTCACACACAAACATATTCTAGAAACTTGCAAGGAGGAAAAGGATCTTGGATAATCACATTAGCACGGCTATTAGTAAAGGCAACACAATGCTGGGCATAATTCGAAGAAGTTTTATTGGGTTAGATAATATAGTATTTTTAAAACTGTATAAAAGTTTGGTCAGACCTCATCTAGAATATGGAAATCAGGTCTGGAGTCCGTTTTTAAAAAAGCAATCGGCAGCATTAGAGAGGGTCCAAAGACGAGCAACAACCTTGATTACGAACATAGACTAAGGAAGTTGAAATTACCATCTCTGAAATATAGAAGAATTCGTGGGGATCTGATAAACACATACAAAATGTTTCACAGTGATAACAATGCTAATAAATCTTTGTTCCAGCTAACAACTGACTCAAGAACCCGCAACAGTGATTTAAAAATACTAACCCAGCCGAACTAATATTTGAAAACATTTCTTTTTCGGTAAAGGTCAAGATGTGCCACCCCCCCCTACATTTCTCGGTTAATTGTATTTTTCCGTTTTTGCCTTTCTTACCATACATAAAGCTGTAGGGGAAGACGGGGTAAAAGGCGCATGGGCGGGTAAGAAGCCCACCCCAATTATCTCAGAGTCATGAAATGAAGCAAATTTCAGTCTCATTTTGCCCATGAGACGAGCGTTAATGTCTAGCATTCGTCTCATGGGCAAATTTGACTGAAATTTTCTTTATTTCATGAAATAATTGGGGTGGGCTTCTTACCCGCCCATGCGCTTTTTACCCCGTCTTCCCCTATTTTAGGAAACTTTTTAGCTAATAACCAGTTTTGGAATACTAACCCTAGCCCTAACCCTAACCCTACCCCCCACCCTATAAGACGGAAAAACGCAACGAACCACAACTGTGACAAATCGCGGTGTACTGGGGGGTAGGGTTAGGTTTAGGGCTAGGGTTAGGGATAGGGTTAGTATTCCAAAAAGTTTTTTAGCTAATATGAGCATGACTAAACGGCAGATTTGCCAAAAACAAAATATAAAAACCTCTCAGCTGTGCAAGGGTTCAAACAAAAATGAAAGGACAGTGAAGAGGCCGCGAGGCCTAATGTCCTAACTACTGTACCTGACATACTATATCCTCCTCTGCTTTTTTTTCTCTCCATTTTCCCGTTAACCCTTTCACCACCAAAGTCGCATTTTAGCACCACAGTGATTTAACACCTATGTCACTAAAAGGCATCAAATTGGGGTCTATTATCCAAAGACCTTATTGTCTTAGTTTTGGGAAGTAAGGAGATACCTTATTTTATATATGTCACAGAAGAATCCCCAATACTGCAGATGGGTTTTGCTCTCTACCCAGGTACATTTAATGGACATTTGAGGCTGAAGTATGGCTGGCGGTGAAAGGGTTAATGTCCACCTTGCTTCATCAGGAATCCCCTACATGCATTTCAGTTTACTACTTTTGGGACCACGCCCCGTTCTCCATTTCACAAATCTTTTCTCTTTCCCTCCTTCTTTTTTAAATTCCGGAAATGTCCACCTGAGTTGTTGTTTTTAAAACTTTTCTTCTTCTGAGTATCCAACAAAGGACGAAGGTATGACTAAACCTCTCTCTCTCTCTCTCTCTCTCTCTCTCTCTCTCTCTCTCTCTCTCTCTCTCTCTCTCTCTCTCTCTCTCTCTCTCTCTTCTCTCTCTCTCTCTCTCTCTCTCTCTCTCTCTCTCTCTCTCTCTCTCTCTCATTAGGCCTCAATGCAGTGGAAAAAATCAGCGAAATTTTAATCTTGAATATCTCGAAAATGGCTGTACCAAATGCATTCATATTAATCTTCAGCGGTATTCACTAGTAGGGGAAGACGGGGTAAAAAGCGCATGGGCGGGTAAGAAGCCCACCCCAATTATCTCATGAAATGAAGCAAATTTCAGTCTCATTTTGCCCATGAGACGAGCGTTAATGTCTAGCATTCGTCTCATGGACAAATGTGACTGAAATTTTCTTTATTTCATGAGATAATTGGGGTGGGCTTCTTACCCGCCCATGCGCTTTTTACCCCGTCTTCCCCTATAGAAATTTAATGTCCAACACTTCCGGTATATTTTCGAACTGGGAGTGTTCTGGCTGGGAACCAGAGCTGGGGCGAGGTTCTCTAGATAACGGTCGCCG
This sequence comes from Phymorhynchus buccinoides, assembly GCA_017654935.2. NCBI lineage: Eukaryota > Metazoa > Mollusca > Gastropoda > Neogastropoda > Raphitomidae > Phymorhynchus > Phymorhynchus buccinoides. The sequence continues at coordinate 32,932,713 of CM065688.1, forward strand.
CGCGAATAACGTTCACGGCAAACAGGGCCTAAGACACACTTTAGAAAGCGTTTGCGGAAGAATATTACAAGCTCTTGTCTGATTGGTCAAATAAAAATATTGTTTTAAACAAACTGTAATGGACCAATCAACAACAAGAACCGTATTCACCCCCTACCAGTTCCGGATAGTTCGCCGCTTGTCACCTTTCGACTGAGAGCAAAACTACGCCATGCGAACTATCGGCAAACGAAGGGTGTTTCTTAGACCGTTTTTGTCGATTTGAGCGAGCGCGACGAAACGTTAGCTCTTGTGAAACTCGCCCTGAGTTTCTCTAGACGACTGTCGCCGCGCGCAAAACTGTTACGCCAAAAGGGTCTGAGAAACACTTTAGAAAACGTTTGCGGAAGAATTTGCATCTGCATCGTGGTACGTCGGCAGGAACCAATTCTGGCATATACACCGACGGAATATTACAAGCTCTTGTCTGATTAGTAAAAAAAAAAAAAGTATTATTTTAACCAAACATTAATGGACCACCAATCAACAACAAGAAATGTATTCACCCTATGCAAGTCACGTGATAGTTCGCCAAGAGATACTTTGGGAGTAGCTACAAAACGGTTTCGACAAACGTCGGCAAAAAAGGTATTTCTTAGTACTGTTTTTGCCGATTTGCGCTCACGCTACGTAACGTTAGCCCTTGTGAAACGACCCAGGGTTGAGTTTCTGTAGACGACGGTCGCCACGCGCATGACTGTTACTCTCAATTTGTTTTTCACGAAATAGCTAAAACCGGAAGTGACATAACAAAAAGAATTAACTATCGGATATTATAGCCCAGGTCTGAAAAGAGTTTGTTGATGATATTGTTAAAATAGTTTGAAAGTTATTTATGTAAATTGGGTTGTGTTGAATTCATTGTTTTCCATTTGTGGGGTTTCTTGGTTTTCTTCCGATGTTGCTGAAATTTAGAGAAAAGTTGGAGGGGCGGTACAGGGCTGCTTCTTTGTTATGTGTATCGACTTGGAATCGAATAGGCTTTGTAACTACTAAGTGATATTATGCAATACATGGTAGGGAAGAACTCCTTTAGGAATATGTGAAGTTTCGTGAACATACAAGTCCAAATAATCAAGATAATTAAAACTATATTTTGAGACAATCAGTAACAAAGAAATGGGAAGCAACTCAATAAATACGGCCAGCAATGCGTATAGATTACCCCCCTTTGACCATACTGACTTGTTTGATTTGCTATGTAAGAAGGACTATATCAATCTTTGCTATATCTACAGACGATTCCACCCCCACCCCCACCCTACTGCTGGTTAGTGTGGGTCACAGAAAGTAGGGGGTATAGTTGCTTAAGGTCTCAATACGCGTTAACATTTTCACTCTATTCCCATCTCAACACAGTGGTAGCCACTCATCTAGCTTTCACTGCTAATCTGAAAAGCTGGGCTGGGATTTGCTTACTTCAGGAAAAGGATTGCCTGGGTACGCGCGAAGCGGGTACTTAAACCTATATAGCTTACAATATTAAACCGACTGGCGAGATTTTGGCAGAATTTTTAAAACTTGAATATCTCACAAACTGCTGGACCAAATGGATTCTATGGGGCGTTATTCTGATTAAATACCAGTTAACCACTTAACTGGCTTTTCTAATTCAGTTGACAGTTAACTGACTTTGTTTTACCGTAAGCGGAAATCGCTATACCAGTTAACTAGTTAACTGACATTTCGAAATATCTAGTGTTGGGAATTTTCATGCAATAAGCATAAAAATGTATAATAATTATGATAGTTTCTTATGGTGTGTTTATCAATATCTGATGTAGGGACATTTGTAATTCAGCCTTTAACCCCTTCAATGCCAAGGGCATTTTGATTGCGAACAGTTATTTAATTAAAAATAAACTAGTGTTTGGCATTTTCATGTAACTAGCATGAAATTTGGCATGATATTTTCTTATGGTGTGTTTATCAATTTCTGACGTAGGAACATTTTCAATTCATTCTTTAATCCCTTCAGTGCCAAAGACATTTTGATCACGGACATTTACAATTAAACGAAAATTCTAGCAAGGGACTAATGAGAAAAACTAAACATAACCCCTTTTTTTAAGGTAAGTAAAAAAAGGCTGACTTGAAAGTGGTTTAGACTGATATATCCTATACTTCACTGTCAGTATAAAGCCATAACGAAGTTATTAATATGCAAAAATACCTTATTTTCCTTCCTTAACCCTTTCGCCGCCAGCCATTTTTCAGCAAAAAAATACCATTAGACTTAACTTGGTAGAGAAAAATAATATCTGCAATATTGGGAATTCTTCTTTGACATATTAACATTAGGCCTATCCTTACATCCCAAAATCAAGAAAATAGGGTCTTTGGATAACAGGTCCTGATTTGATGCCTTTTAGTGACATGGGTGCTAAACCATTGTGGTGCTAAAATGCCACATTGGCGGTGAAAGGATTAATCCCTCTCCAGTTACATACTCAATGAAAATGACTAAAAACAATGCCTGCTATCAATTTGTTGCACATCCAAGCTTAGTCACTCCATCAGCAAGCAATCCCATTTGATAATGTTAGTGCAAAAAGGGGGGAGGCGTGTGCTCAACAACCCATGACCTGATTCCCTTATTGCAGTTAAACTTAAAAGGTGATGCCCGTGATTTTGTAACACATCAACTTAGTCGTGTGACACAGAATTGAACACTTGTATTCAAACATTTGGCCAATAACTTATGCACTGGCCTCGCCTGTCCTTGGTGGGGGCTGTTGGATGCGTGCTGGTTTCTGAGTGGGGTGTCTTTTGCCGGTGGGCTCTGCAGTCATGAAAAACGGGCTGGTACACCCATGGGGACATTTCGCAAGGACTCCTCTGCATTGTATCTGATGGCCACCAAGCCGGGAGTAGCTATGTGCCCCTGTATACTTAATGGAATGTCCCGTGTGTACCTTCTCCTAAATAACACAACACAGACTTTCAGGGCTGGAGCAGGGCTGCTCTCGTGTTGATAGGGCAGGCATGGCTAGTGTATCTCTGGGTCCCATCAGCACCTTCGGGTGTTTCTTTTTCATATTTTTTCACTAAAAACAGCAGGACTTATTTATGAAATGTCCTAAGCACTGAAGGGTTTAAGCAGTTTGGATTTTGAAACCGAGATGTAGTTCCTAATGGCTGCACATCTCTTTTCAATCTATGAACTTAACAATTTTCTACAATATTCTGTTGATCACTTCTAATAAAAAATAAAATCGATCAATCAATGCTTCATTTTATTTCCTTCAGCTCGCCTTTAAGGCTGTGTCAGCCCAATCAACATAGGCTAGAACACCAAGGCTACATCAAAATGTTGTTATGCTCTGCATAGTTATGCGGGGATTGTCTTTAGCTATGACAAGCTCCTAGCATAACATAGTCAGTCTCCCAAATCCTCCGAAGTTGACGGAGCTCAAAGATACGTGTGACATTTACACTGGATCTCAGTCCCGCAGCCAAAGGGATCCGTTGGCATTTAAGGACTTCCCCCAAAGCTGTTTGTCTTTTTTCGCCGAAAGAGCGGGGATATGGCATGGGCAAGGTATCTTCACTACAAGCAAAATATTAACTTTAGCCCTGTCTTTATCACCCGCGTGTTTACGGAGCGAAGGTGATATTGTTATCACCCGTGGAGTTTACGGAGCAAATGTGATATTGTTTTTGTTGTGTAAGTGGCTGTGCATTGTATGAATGTGTGTATGTGTGTGTGTGTGGTGTGTGTGTGTGTGTGTGTGTGTGTGTGTGTGTGTGTGTGTGTGTGTGTGTCTGTTAACAGCATATCACCATGAAGGAATAAAGATAGGAAGATGAAACTTGATGTGCATGTAGGCTAGGTACTGTAGATGTGCCTTTTGGTGTCAAGGTCAAGGTCATGACCTTGACGTATGACCTTGAAAACTGAAAATCTATTTTTAGCCATATCTCGGGCACCAGTCAACATATGATGTTGAAACTTGGTATGAAGGTGGTTTGGCTTATGCTCCTTCCGAATATTGTTGAACAATCAAGGTCAAGGTCAAGGAGATCGTGGGACCCTGAAAATCGGGGGGTTGGAAAAATGGACTTCCCAAGATAACAGCATATCACCATGAAGGAATAAGGATAGGAAGATGAAACTTGATGTGCATGTAGGCTAGGTACTGTAGATGTGCCTTTTGGTGTCAAGGTCAAGGTCATGACGTCATGACCTTGACGTATGACCTTGAAAACTGAAAAAAAATGTTTAGCCATATCTCAGGCACCAGTCGACATAGGATGTTGAAACTTGGTATGAAGGTGGTTTGGCTTATGCTCCTTTTGAATATTGTTGACCAATCAAGGTCAAGGTCAAGGAGATTGCTGGACCCTGAAAATCACTGGACCAAGATGAAATCAGGTGGGAATGTTGGCTGGGTATTGTAAATGTGCCTTTTGGGGTCAAGGTCAAGGTCATGACTTTGACGTGCGAACTTGAAAACTAGCAACGCGGGCTCTGCGGGTGATTCTCGAATGCTACATTCGATAACTTTTCAATCTAGTTTTTGTTGTGTAAGTGGCTGTGTATGTATGTGTGTGTGTGTGTGTGTGTGTGGTGGGGGGGGGGGGGGGGGGTTGTTAACAGCATATCACCATGAAGGAATAAAGATAGGAAGATGAAACTTGATGTGCATGTAGGTTAGGTACTGTAGATGTGCCTTTTGGTCAAGGTCATGACCTTGACAACTGAAAATATATTTTTAGCCATATCTCGGGCACCAGTCAACATAGGATGTTGAAACTTGGTATGAAGGTGGTTTGGCTTATGCTCCTTCCGAATATTGTTGACCAATCAAGGTCAAGGTCAAGGTCAAGGAGATCGCTGGACCCTGAAAATCGTGGGGGTCGGAAAAATGGAGTTCCCAAGATAACAGCATATCACCATGAAGGAATAAGGATAGGAAGATGAAACTTGACGTGCATGTAGGCTAGGTACTGTAGATGTGCCTTTTGGTGTCAAGGTCAAGGTCAAGGTCATGACCTTGACGTATGACCTTGAAAACTGAAAATCTATTTTTAGCCATATCTCAGGCACCAGTCGACATAGGATGTTGAAACTTGGTATGAAGGTGGTTTGGCTTATGCTCCTTCCGAATATTATTGACCAATCAAAGTCAACGTCAAGGTCAAGGAGATCGCTGGACCCTGAAAATTCGGGGGGTCGGAAAAATGGAGTTCCCAAGATAACAGCATATCACCATGAAGGAATAAGGATAGGAAGATGAAACGTGATGTGCATGTAGGCTAGGTACTGTAGATGTGCCTTTTGGTGTCAAGGTCAAGGTCATGACCTTGACGTATGACCTTGAAAACTGAAAAACATTTTTAGCCATATCTCGGGCACCAGTCAACATAGGATGTTGAAACTTGGTATGAAGGTGGTTTGGCTTATGCTCCTTCCGAATATTGTTGACCAATCAAGGTCAAGGTCAAGGTCAAGGAGATCGCTGGACCCTGAAAATCGGGGGGGGGGGGGGGGGGTCGGAAAAAATGGCGTTCCCAAGATGAAATCAGGTGGGAATGTTGGCTGGGTATTGTAAATGTGCCTTTTGGGGTCAAGGGTCAAGGTCATGACCTTGACGTGTGACCTTGAAAACTAGCAACGCGGGTGATTCGCGGATGCTTTTATGGGAAATCTACTCAGCAACATAGGGACAGTCAGCAGCAGAAACAGTAAGATAGTGACAGTATGCAGCAGCAGCAAGATAATCACAGTCATCCTCCGAAGTCGGGGTGTGGCTGCGTAACTCCGCGTGTGATTATCGAATGCTACATTCAATAACTTTTCAATCTAGTTCAAAATAGCATCTGTCTTCTCTACTATTTGAAAGTCATGGTCGGAAACGACAGACTGGTAGGCCTATACACGTAAGGACGAACAAAGACGGGAGGGGGTGTATAAGAATGGTGCAGTGAGTAGTGTTAAGGGAAAATAGTTTTACGGTGGTTCTACAAGGCAAAATGAACTGAAATGGCAAAGAGAGTCAGGGTGAGGGAGCTTTGGAGAAGAATTGGTGTGAAAGGAAAGGAAAATTAGCGCATGGCGCGTGTGTGTGTGTGTGTGTGTGTGTGTGCGTGTGTGTGCGTGCGTGCGTGTGCGTGCGTGTGCGTGTGCGCGCACGCCTAAATGCACGCGTATTGGAAAGAGTAGAGGACGACGGACTAAAGAAAGAAACAAGCTGGATTTCTGGAGCAGGGTGGCAGGCAACTGGAATGACAGTTAATCAGCATTTGGTTCCAATGCTCTTCTAGTCCCTCCATTCTAATTCAGCCACCGGTCTGTCATTCCTTGTGGTCCTGTTTCACTCTCATTCTTCATGCATTTTCTATTCAGGTCTTCTCCCTCCATCCCTCGCTGTCTTGTTCGTCTGGCTCGAGTGTCAACTGAACTGATGCGATGAATCCTTCCCCTCCAACCCCCACCCCCCACCAGTCAACTCCTCCCTTCCCCTCCTCACCACCACCGCCCCTACGACCATCCCCACGCTCTTTTCTTCTTCATACCATTCTCAACAAAACCTCACCATTTACCTCTGTCCTGTCTTCTGTTTCAAATTATTGAAACGTTACAAACGAGATCAACGGAGAATACTTATGGGAACATTGATTAGCAACAACGGGTATTTACACATTTTAGCGTCAAGGACGAACCAGCGAGATACATTTTTGTTGTTTCCAAAACGTGAATTTATTACTGGCTAGAGACGCCAAGGTGTTGGTTGGGCACCCGAAGGAGTAGCCAAAAAATGGCACAGAGGGACGAAAGGGAAAGACCGAGGGGGTGGGAGGACATGGGGGTGGGGTGACCCAGGAAGGGTGCTGTGGAGAGGGGTGGGGGTGGGGTGGGGATTGAAGGCAGATGGTCAGACGACAGCTCGGTCCTCGTTTGCGTTCAGTCCCAGGGAGATTTGCGGGCAGGGAAGTCATTCTTGGCTTGGGCAATCGAATTGATGAAGAGTTTTTCTTTTTCTTTTTGCTCAGTTTCTTTTTATGACACTTTGTGGGTGAGGGGGAGAAAGAAGGATGGAGGGAGGGAGAGAGGATTAAGAATTCAGAATTTTAATTCTGTTAGGCCATAGCCCCTCAGAATGGGGGTATACAAAATATCAAATGAGAGAGAGGGAGAGAGATGGAATGATGAGAAGGAAATGTGTGTGTGTGTGTGTGTGTGTGTGTGTGTGTGTGTTTGTCAATTCCCCGTATTTTTTTCTTAGATTAAAGAATGAGTAAAAATGGGGGGGATGGGTGACGGGGATAGGAAGGAACACAAAATAGGAGAGATGGCGCCTGGGGGGTGTGGGGGGGGGGGGGGGGGGATGGCCTGGGACGGTGGTACCAAAGACAGTACAAGAATTTAAGCTTTATGACGGTATGAGTGAATCTTGTGATATGCAGGCAAGACAGATGAAGTATGGAACTAAAAGAGGGAGGAGACGAAGGAGATCTCTGGAAACTTTGCAAGTTTGACGTAATTGAAACTGTAGGCTCTGTTTTCCTGAAAGAGAGTCTAAGCACAATGCCGTAGCGTTTTCCCCCACGAAAACCCATTTCGTCTTTTAACCCTTTCACCGCCAAAGTCGCATTTTAGCACCACAGTGATTTAACACCTATGTCACTAAAAGGCATCAAATTGGGGTCTATTATCCAAAGACCCTATTGTCTTAGTCTTGGGAAGTAAGGATAGAACCTTATTTTAATATATGTCACAGAACAATCCCCAATACTGCAGATGGATTTTGTTCTATACCCAGATAAATTTAATGGCATTGTTTGGCTGACATATGGCTGGCGGTGAAAGGGTTAAACTCTGCAATCATCAAATTCCTTTTATGACTTTTTTTGATGAGCTAGCAAATATACTTCACAAGAAAACGTTTTTCCTGCGCCCTTCTGTCGTTTACTCCACGAAGACATTCAGTGTTGTTAGATGAAGCGGTTAATCGCTGAATTGAGGTGGCAAAACGAAAATCGCCATGGCCACACTGACCTTGTCTGAAATGATCACGCCTATTGCCGCCAACAGCCCGCACAGACCAATAGGAAACCAGCACAGAAAATCCGTCATGGCGATGGTCAGCAGACGTCTGGCAATGACGGTCTCCTTGGTTCTGATACTATGCTGATCACCCTTTTTAGTCTTTGTTGACATTGCATTGGTCCGAATGGACCAGTAAATGAGAGACTGGCCGACAGCAATGAAGAGGAAGAGAACGAAGTTACAAACAGTCATGACACTGAAAGAATAATAGTGGCCAGCAAAGTCGGCCTTGGTGACAGGGAGCGGGATGCAAATTCCTGTCTGTTGGTAAAACCTCCAGTGTGACAGTATGGGATGTAACGGAACAGAGGCCACAATGAATCCAAGTATCCACACAGTGACACAAGCAATGAGAGCTGATTTGCTTCCAAAGCGAATCTGACTGAAAGGAAAGCGAAGAACAATGAATCGATCTAAGGTGATGAGGCAGATGATGAATGCTGACACTTCGGACGACAACAAAGATAAAAACCCTGCCACACTGCATGCTGTACTCGTTTTCCAAGCAGTGTCATTCCAGACATAAACCCCTGCATAAACTTTGTCAGCTATTCCAATGACACTTAGATATAATCCCATCAGAAAATCTGAAGCGCACAAATTGATGGCAAACACAGAGAAACCAGTTTTGATTTTCCCTGATGAAGACCAAAGACGATAAAGAAAAGAACATAAGTTTCCCAGAATTCCAGAAAAGGAAAGCATTGCCAAGAAAAAACGGTAAATGCTAGATTTTAGCAAATCATCACAAGATGAGATTTGATCAGACTGGGCTAAACATTGACCTAAAAAAACATCGGGCAAAACAGTTAGGCAGCACAGTTTGAAACTGTTTGCTAAGACACGTTCAAGGGAAGTCATACTTTTCATGAAGTCTGAAGTGAAGTAAGTCACAGAACTTCCCTGCACGTTTAACACTCGAAGATTCTTAAACAATTGGTGACCCTGCAGTGATTCAATTCCACTGTTGGACAAATCCAAAACTTCTACTTGTGGCAAAACAGCTGACAAAATAGTCAAGTTGAGAAAATCAAAAACTACCCGTGAAAAGCTAACAACCTTCATTGATGGAAGCAAATATTTCACCTGGGCGCCAGAAAGACGAGTTGCCAGAGGATTTCCCGCAAAGCTTAATATTCGAAGCTGATATATTCGTACAAAATGACTGAAGTTAATATGTTTTAATGAATTATCACTTAAATCCAAACTGTGAAGAGTGGTAAAGTTTAATTCAGTCAATTTGGACCATCCACAGTTCTGCACACCGAGATGAATCAGCATGATGTTGTGCAACAGGTCTGTCTGCAGCAGGTGACTACCTCTGGCATCCAGATAACGTAGCTGAGGAAAGGAGTGGACCTCAAAGGGGTGAGAGCAGGTGAAGGCCAGGCCGTTACAAACACACGGCTCAGGACAGGTCATGTCACACAGCAGTTCATCATCATGCTGAGGACACTGGGGCCAGCCATCACACATGTGAGTCACATGAACACATCGAGTTTTGTCTTTTCCACGACATCGATAAAACCCAGGACACCTGAAATGGCCACACAGCATTTCATCTTCATGACCAGGACAGTCGTTGATACCGTTACACCTGACATACACAGGCATGCAGTAGCCACCATCAGGACACTGGAAGTGGGTGTCTGGACACTGAGAAGTATTGGCTGGAAGAGCGGTGACAGAAAACCCTCCAGGTCGGTCAAAGTTCACCACAGCTGGGGGATTCATGGTATGGAACTGAGGCACTGGTTCTTCTGAACACGTCGTTTCGTCTAACTTTGACAGGCAATCTTCAAAACCATCACAGAGTTTACTAAGATCTACACACTACAAACAGAAACAAACTTTTTTTTAATAAGTCATCAATGTGATACATTTAGACAAACGTAAACCCAAGAGCATAACCTCGTGCTACTTTATTCATTTTGGAGTGTTCCCTCTAGTCTAATTGAAAATTGAACTACGATTATAAGAACTAAATTTTGTAATGCTTATTTTCATAAATGTAATGCTTAATACCTTTTAATTAAAAAGCTTTTTGAATACAAATAGATGGCATTTACCTGTCCTTTTCCACAGTTAAAAGCAGATTCTGTGCACAATGGAGGAACACAAAAGTCTTCATCATCTCCTCCTTGACAATCCTCGCGATGATCGCACACTAAGCTGTAAGGCAGGTACTCTCCTGAAGTGTCGCAGTAGAAATAGGGCTGCTTCAGTTCAGTTGTAACTTTACACTTGTTGTTGTACCACCCTGCAATACTGTCCACCTCCCAGCAGAGACTTTGGCTATCACAGCCTGTCATTTCATGCACTAGGTGTTGTAAAGGACACACAACAAGTGAGACACGTGATTTGGCTCTAGAACTTACCACGGGAAACGCTAGAGGTTGACCGTACCGCTTGTGCTTCGATGGTAAAGACAGATCACATAAATAGGCTGCATAAACGTTCTTTTGACAGGACAGAGAATCAGCTATGTGAGATACTGATTTAGTTGATGCTAAGCGCTGTAGCATTCCACAGTACTGCTCCAAATGTATATTAGGTAGATGTAAGTAGTAAGCCACGGTTCCACTCGTCCATTGCCAGGTGTGCTTGTACCTGCAGATAATGAAACGAACAGTCTAATTACGATGTCCCCTGAACACTGCATTTTGTCAAGCCAAAACAAACAAACAAACAAAACACACACACGGGACATCAACTAGACAGCTCTAACAAAGAACGAACTTCCATCAAGATGAATAACTAATTACATAGCTTGTTGATAAACGAAACATCTTGTACCAGAATGACAACCTAGCTAGACCTATTCCAAGAAACAGAGAGGAAGACAGACGCCCACAAAAACAATTACATGAACATTACCTGAGTGATGGAAGCAGAGAAAACAGACAACACAGACACAAAGAGAAAAGATTAACAAAAGAAACCCTCACCGGCAGTCACAACTCCTTGTTAATTGCATAATGACAAAGTGAAATGCGAGTGACTGCAGAATAATGATGATTTCATGGACAATGCAAACACAGTCAGTTCATTCTTGGCAAAATGTCTTAATAAGTTTAACACAGGGCTTCTGAAAACGTACAGATTATACGTGTTTATGCACTAGAGCTCTCAAATCACTCACTAGAATCTGAAACTGTGCGTGAGATTTACTCTATACAATGTCATTTAGGGGGTGAGATGATGCATTAAAATAATGACCCGTGCGCGAACACAACCGTTACTTATCAATAAGTAAATGACGTTCTTCGTATTTCAATCGTCTGCAAGGCCTTTCTGCCACAAGCTGTCTAGGCTACATATGAAATTCTACTGGATCCCGCAGAAAACCCAAATCGTTGAAAGCTCATTGCGCATGGGTGGGGGTGAGGAGTGGGGGGAGCATGGTATGGACCTTCTCCCATGTTTTCGCATTTACCACTGTGTCGTATGTAGTTAGTAGTGATCAGTCTGCTGATAGCATGCAGCACGATAAGGATAGCCCAATGTGATTGTCCATTCGGTAAGTGAACACGATTCGTTGTAATTGGTAACTGCATCAGCCTTATTGTGTATTCAGACAGCAGAGAGTAAAGACATAGAAAAATTGTATAAAGCTTTACTTGTTCTCTGTTGCTGGAGAAGTGGTAAATGAAACAACCCTTTCAAATTAGAAACTGGGGGTGAAAGTACCCCGTCAAGTCTATAAACAGGGAGTGAGCGTACCCCTTAATAGGGGAAAAGATCATAAGCCCCGTAACAAGTCACACAAAACAGAGTATCGGCATCTCCCCTTTACATCCAGCTGGCAAATGGTAAACAAAGATACACATAATAGTCTATTAGTAGGTGTCTGGGCGGAATCGCGACTATCGAAACAGCGACGATCACAAGAGCTACCTAAAAAATGCGACTGGTTCAACACAGCGACAGCAAAAGACTGTACAGGGGAAGATAAACATCCGGTCTCTTTTCCCTATATGAGTAGTGAGGACAGAAACACACTGGTTATGTCCCTTTTAAACAGGACACATTTTACACATCGATAGGCCAGTTGAATTCTCCGTTCAAGTTCCAGTCCGAGTTTTTGGATAGCCTCCACTGTGAATAGTGTACACGTCCCGCACTAACGATAACTCTATCAGCCCGGTTCGCCGAGCTTTTAAGTAATCCATCTTACCCTTTTAGAATATCTTTGGCGACAGTCATAGCAGCGACAGGATCAATTTTGGTTCAAACAGCCACGATCAAAACAGCGATTATCATCAGAAGAATTGATATAAATATGTGTGTGTGTGTGTGTGTGTGGTGTGTGTGTGTGTGTATGTGCGCGTGGCGGTGTGCGTGCGTGCGTGCGTGTGTGTGTGTGTGCTGATTGGGCGACATAATAGCTCACAAGACACTTGCTCACAATGTTAACGAAAAAGACGACAAATGTTCACTA
>CM065688.1:32945745-32985092 GCA_017654935.2 Phymorhynchus buccinoides
AAGGAAAATGACGGAGTAAAAGAGAGAGACAGATTAGAGGAAGTTACAAGCACAGAACTTCCAGAAGGTGGGGGAACTATTTGTACGGAAGACCCCCCGGTATCCCCACTGGGAAAGTTCACTTCTGAATCACATCAAAGCTGTACTGGTTGGGTTTTATTTTGGGAGGGGTCATATTTTCTGGTTGGTTGGTTTCTTTTGCTTTGATTTTTTTCGTTTTGTTTGGGGGGGGTGGGGTTACGGCAAAGTATTCATGGATTGGGTGTCTATATGGGGCAGTGGGTGAATGCCTCATGTCTTCTTACGGAGAGCTGGATGACCCCATATACCACGAATCTTACCCCCAGGCATGAAAACAGCTCCGCTGTCTCCACCAAATTTTTTGTGGAAATCGATCGATCTTTGCCGGAAAAAAAAAATCTCCGCCGAAGAAAAAAAATGAATCAAAATTATCCTTTATGCGGTACAATCTTCATTTCGCGCCTTTTTGCTCTTCCGCCGTTGTTATTTCTAAGATGGCGTCCGCCGAGTACGCGTGTATTGAGTTGGCGAAACGAAAATGTAAAAAAAAGAAAAAGTACGTGGCTGCAGAATGTAGTTTGTGGCCGAAGATTCGGCGATGTTTAGTCGGAAAAGAGACAAAGATGAAGAGTTTGAATCTTTTTGTGAACCTTGTCCAAAAGTTGTTAGTTGGAAGGAAGGCGAAATGCGTACTTGCTCACTTCTGATGTCAGCTGAAAATCCGGGTGGAAGGATGTTTGTGCCGAGAAAAAAAGATTGGGAACAGTAGCTCTCTTCGCCCCCCGTTCAGCAAAAGTTCTGACGTTAGCTGAAAATCCGGGTGGAAGGATTTATCGGCTGGAAAAATCTCCTCTTTTTTTTTGGAACAGTAGTTTTCATGCCTGTACCCCGTGGGGATGCCAAGGGGTCTTTCAGTACAAGTAGTTCCTCCACATTCCGGAAGTTTTGTGCTAGCAACTTCCTCTAATCTATCACTCGTTGACACTGCCTTTTCCTTATGTTACTTTCATCTACTATTTGTCTGACTAATTGGCCCATTCTCCTGCTTGTTTCTGAAAAATCTTCCAAATAATGTTTGGTCTGAGGAGGGAGAAAAATCAAAGCAAAAAGCTTGGTAACAAGTGTCGACATTTCGATTTAATAATCTTTATCAAGACAACCAGAAACACACTCGCCAAATAATGTTTGTCCTTTGAGCTCAAGACTCTGAAATCTGAATGTGTCAGCTGAATACATCGGGTAGGCAGGTGAAAACCAGGCTCATATGTTACCTCACCCATTATGGCCATATGGCCTGAAGACGCAAAAGAAAAAGGGTGTCTATATTTTAAAACATTATTCTACTAAGAGAAGGAGAGTTCACTTGTGGCATTGGAGAAAGTGTTATCGCAGCATTGCTTTTTGGATTTTATATGCCCCCTGTGGCTTTGACCACAAAACCTCTCATTAAGCCACGATAAGCTTGTCACTTGAATAATGATATTTGAAGGAAATAGGCACAAGAAAACAAGCTGTGAAATGTTAGATTGTATAACTTACTAACAAAATAGTATCTACTGTATGTTTTTTTCATTAAGGTGTGTGCATATGTCAAGTTGGCCATTTTTGTGTGTGTTGGAAGCCAACTTGAGACTAGGCTACCCTTTTGTTACTAAACCCTAACCTACATAGAGGGCAAGGAGATCTATGAAAATCTTTTGAATGTGAAGTAAGTTCACCGTGATTTGGCTGTAGTGTTGTAGAGTGAATCGAACAGAAATCTTGGAGAGGGCTCTGAAGAACTGCACCAAAGACTGTATAGGGGAAGATAAGCATCCGGTTTCTTTTCCCTATATGAGTAGTGAGGGCAGAAACACTGGTTATGTCCCTTTTAAACAGGACACATTTACACGTCGATAGGCCAGTTGAATTCTCCGTTCAAGTTCCAGTCTGAGTTTTTGGATAGCCTGCACTGTGAATAGTGTACTGTCCCCACTAACGATAACTCTATCAGCCCGGTTCGCCGAGCTCTTAAGTAGTCCATCTTACCCTTTTAGAATATCTTTGACTGCACTGAGAGTGTGGGCTGATTCTCAGTGATTTGACCAGCAGCTGGTGTGCGAACTTATTCTTAATCCTTTGTCCCCAGTGCTGAATGAGGAACTGTGTAAAGAAAATATGTTAAGGTAGATTGGGGTTTTGTAAAAGGGACAGGTTGTATGTGTTCAGGCATGAAAGAATTCCGCTTTTCGCGGAAAATAAGCGACATTTTTTGAAAAGTTATAAAAATTAAAAAATTCCGTTGAATTTTCTTGGGGAAAAAATGTTTGTATAGAAGTAAATGACTGATCTTGCCGTATTCTTATATCTACAAGTCTCTATTTGTCGATTCTCAAACTGGTTAACCGGAAGTCGCTTTAGCTCACTCGCTTCATTTGTGTGAAGGAATGCGAAATGAGTACCTCCCGCTGAACAAAAGTACAGATGTTAGCTGAAAATGTGGGTGAAAGGATATTTGTGTGAAAAAATGTTTTGGAAGAGATTAGCCCTCTCGCTCAACAAAACTTCCGACGTTAGGTGAAAATCCGGGTGGAAGGATTTCTCGGCTGAAAAAATCTCCTCTTTTTTGATCTTCTCCCACTTTCATGCCTGGTGTTGCAATAATGAACAGAATGTAAAAACAAAGGGCATCTCTGTCTTTCCAGAAATCCCAGACTGGTTAAAAGTGTACGCCAAGGCACCAGCTGAACATGACCACAAATTAAAGGTAAATGATGTGTATGTCAACATGTCCATGGAGAGTGTGTGTGTTCATTATTGGTACCATGTGCTTTGTTCTGGTTTTGGGTGTGTTTTTTACAACAGAAGGTGGGGGAACTATTTGTACGGAAGACCCCCCCGGTATCCACCACGGGGAAAGTTCACTTCTGAATCACATCAAAGCTGTGCTGGTGTTGGTTTTTTGGGTGGTGGTCGTATTTTCTGGTTGGTTGGTTTTTTTTGCTTTGATTTTTTTTTTTTTTTGGGGGGGGGGGTTAAGGCAAAGTATTCAATCTCATGGATTGGGTGTCTATATGGGGCAGTGGGTGAATGCCTCATGCCTCCTTACGGAGAGCTGGATGACCCCATTTGTGTGTATGGTGTGAACATTACAGTGTGAACTTACTTCACATTTAAAAGATGGTGACTCTGCCAGCTACATTTTGGGGACATTCTTTTGTGGGCAATTATGTATGGCTAAATTTGGTATTTTTTTGTAAGTATGCAAAATTTTACCTCAGACGTTTATTGCTTTCAACCGTTCGAGCTCGACTGCTTTGACACCTGGCGTTGTGGTTTTTAATTTTATTAAGTTTGATATTTTTGTTACTTTTTAATTGACAAAGTGATGATGCCAAACATGTTGACTTGTTTCCAGTGGGAGCTGTTTCGGGTCAATGAGTTGGATTACTTTGACGCCTTGATGCGGAGACTGTGCAAACAGGACTTGGAGCAGATCGTCATGTCCTACGAAGTCTACCGCAATGCCCTCAACCGAGAGCTGGAGCGACGACAGAAAGAGCGACAGCAACAACAGCAGCAGCAGCAACAGCAACAACAAATGCAGATGGTTCCCATACAGCCATCGCTGCAAATGCTGCAGCAGCAGCATCAACAGCTGCAGCAGCAACTGCAGCAGCAGAGAGAGATTCAGCAGCAGCTTCAGCAACAGCAACATCAGCAGTTCCCCACCTCGTTTCCGTCTTCGGTGCAGCCTGTGGCATTTCCGTCCTCACCCCCTCAGCAACACCATCAACAGCTGCAGCAACATTTACAACAGCAACAACAGCAACAGACGCAGTTACAGCCACAGCCTCAGCAGATTCAGCAGCAGCAGCAACAGCATCTCCAGCAGCAACAACATCAGCAAAGAGTGCTTACACAAAACATTGAAACGAAAGTTTGATGTATATTGCGTGAAGGTATTAGTGATGTTGATGTAGTGACATTAGTGAATAGAAAGAAGGCCACCGGTTATTAAAGATCTAATAATGTGAACAGTGTTGTGAGCGCTCTTGTGTGGTGTTTTATTATTTTTATTTTGTAATTTTAAGTTTGGAGGATGGGTTGTGAGTGGAAGTTGCATGTTTGTTATCAGTTGTCTTCCCAGTGCCTTTTAATGTTTTCACTGGTTTGGAATGTGTGTGGGCATGTGTAATTTGTCTTGTTCGTTTGTTTGTTTGTTTATTTATAGTTTTGGGTGCTTGTCTGATTATAGTTTGGGTCCTTGTACTTGTAGGGATAGTAAAGAAAATAAGTACTTTAGTTTGTGAAATACTAATCTGCATGGACTGTGGTTTGTTTGTTTCTTGTTGTGATTTATGACGTGGTTGTTTGCTTTTTGTTATTGTTTCAGGCATATATAAACTGAAAATTTACCCCAGTGCCATTGACCTTTAGTACCCAAAGCTATCAAATGTCCATCTTTGATCAGAGTTATTGAAGCAGTGCACATCCCCGCCACAGTCAGCCATGTCTTAGTTAGTATGTGCACTTTCTGGGGCTGGTTCTTTTATTTGTGTTGCTAAGGTTTATTTTAAATTTGCAGCACGAGCGACCCCAAGCCTTGATGAATACGCGCATGTGTAGGCACCCATGCATACAGATATATACACTCATGGTGGCAAACACACACACATACACATACACACACTTGTCTTTGAACTCGTATATGTGTCAATAATTGCCGATAAACGGCAGGTGGACATTACTGGAAGAAGAAGAACACACACACACACACTTGCACATATGCATGCCTACACACACACACATTTGCACTCATCCATTAGCCACTAAATATGTAGTCATCAGACTTTGTGCTTCTATTATCCTTGTTATATCAACTTGTATTTTGTTCTAGTTACATTGTCCTTCAAAATGTGTCGCTATCATAGTTTACAGACTATAATGCACAGTTTATTAGAAGGCACCCCCCCCCCCCCCCCCCCATGTTTCACAAGCAAAGCGGAGTTATGGGCACCAAAGGTCTGAGTTAGGGAAGTATAGATGGTCACACTGTTGTTATAGAGCACATCCTCCGAAGTCGGTGTGTGGCTGCCCACGTGGCGAGGTAATCAAGAACGGTCACACACGTAATGTTCTCATCCCTAGCTGGTACATTTGTACCATAGTGTTCAGGTGCTTCGGCTGTTGGATGATCCCTGGAGTCTTTAAGCCAGGGAATGGCAACAAACAGAGCACTAAAATATTGTTTTTTATAAATATTTATTTTAAAAAAAGGATTTCAGTGATGTCCCATGGCTCCGGTCATAGGCCATTAACCTATTAAAATTGAAAATGTCCTATTGTTCTCCCCTGTCAGGACAAATGTCTGATTAAATTTTTAACACTGGCTCGCTTTGTCCTGTTGATTTCTTCAAGAGCCAGGACTTTGTCCTATTGGTTTCTCTCGTCTCAGGACAGTTTGTCCTATCACTTTTCGATCCTCGGTACATCAGTGGGATTTATGAATCTAACTCTGGTGACTTCCAGACGTCTTCTAGAAGTCCAATTGCTTATCAGGGTTCATAGGGGCCTTACAAGTCCTTATACGTCTTGACCAATTGAAATCTCCAAGTAAGGCCTTACAAGTGCTTACATTCACTTCAAGGTCCTTACAAGTCGTGACGGCTGCAAGAAACTGCCCTGAGCAGCAAGACTGTACTCAAAATAGATTGCAGAAGCAGCGATTTTACATTTGAGAAACATAGCTCAGCACCTACTTCACCGTACTTTCCTTCCCCCACCTTCCTGTTTCAACTGACCGCTTAGCAGACGAGCAATGCACTGCGAGTTGTCAAGAGAAATTGGACTGAAATCTTGTTCTTTATCCTGGTGTCGTTTTGCAAGAAAACACGTCTGTGTCAGCCATAGTTTTTCTTAGACATTGTTCACAATGCTGGGAAAGTGTTCCTTTTACGATCGTTGGCTAAACGATGGAGATTATCCTTAGGCCCACATGTCCTTACAAGTCCTTACTTGGGGATAGCTGAAAACCCTGGGAACCCAG
Source organism: Phymorhynchus buccinoides (assembly GCA_017654935.2). Classification (NCBI taxonomy): domain Eukaryota; kingdom Metazoa; phylum Mollusca; class Gastropoda; order Neogastropoda; family Raphitomidae; genus Phymorhynchus; species Phymorhynchus buccinoides. The sequence continues at coordinate 32,951,795 of CM065688.1, forward strand.
CTTATGTTTGTTGGGAAATTATACTTTTTGATAGTAGAGTTTTGCTTGTTTTGAAAGCTACATAAAAGGATCAATTGCTGGAATAGAAATACCACTATTGAATTCAGTTGTTATAAAATGCGTAATTACTCAAAATGAGACTGGACCATCTTGTCCAATGTTTTAACAATTACCATATGCTCAGGACACCATAAAGTTGAGGCATCAGTGAGTGACTCTTTGAAGTGAAATTAAATTCATTCCCTTCAAGAATGTTTTAGGCATGCATGTTTTGAGGCAAAGATTAACAATCTGTGTTCAAATTTGTGTAATCAAAACAAAAGCCCTTAAACTAGAACTTGGCCCGATGTTCTTTGTTCTGTGTGCCTTGTCTACTTTTATTTTTGCCAAAAAGGTATAATCAAATTTGGACAAACTGGACAGGTTTTGACTGGTGTGCCTTTGTGTCAGTGTAATAAGATCTGTACACAGTTTATCATAAATTGTGTACAGTTTTATACAGATCTCAATTTTCCAGTTGAAATTGAACAACGATTGGTTGTCTTATTGTGATTATCATTTTAAACCCAAAAATAAATCTACTGAAAAGTGTATAAATGTCGTCGGTAAAATTCAAAAACCTCGTATCTCAATTTTGGTAGTTTTGAGAAAAATGAAAAAAAATGTTTTAATAATTAACCGCGTTGACCACAATTGATTAACTTTGATGAATATGTTGTTCAAGACATTGTGAGTCTAGTCCTGCATTTCGTTAAAATTACTTCTTTTTTTTAAAATTTAGACCTGAAAAGAACGAAGATACGAGGTTTTTGCCCTTAATTACATCTGAATTTGGGACTTACGAGTTTTTCTTCTATTTTCACAACCTCATTTACCCCAGATAGAAAGTCGTTAGAGATGCGAGCTTTTGGTGGAAAGTGGCGGGTAAAATTAGAGAGCTGACTATGTATTTAACTTTAAAATAATAAAAAATCAAGATACGATTTTTTTAAATTTCACCGACAATATGCACCAGGCAACATACAACATATAGAGAGCTGTAGTTTGGCTTATGATCTGTTGCATATAATATGCAGCCTTTTTTTTCTATTCTGCTGGGCCTGTGTCCAGAGGAAGATTTATACTGCATAATTATATCATTATATAGAAGATTGTTGTTGTTGTTTTTTGTCATTATGTTTGATAAGTACTGTTTTAGAGATTTCAGGGAGAGAGCACTTATTTTCAGAGTGAAGAAATGTATCCTTGCAAGGGTACTTGTGATTCTTTACATTCAGAACACTGATATACACGCTTGCGAACTTGCATTTCTTCTTCTTCTGCGTTTCCAGGCCATATGGCCATAATGGGTAAGGTATGTATGCGTCCGGTTTTCAGTTGTCACTGGTCTCCCTGCTGTGTACAGCCGACACATTCTGATTTCGGAGGAGCTCAAAGGAGGAAAATTATTTGAAATATTTTTATTTTTTTAAGGGCAGGAGAATGGGCCAATTTGTCAGAAAGATAGTAGATGACAGAAAGCAAAGGGAAAAAGCAGAGTCAAAGAGAGTGGCAGATTACAGGAAGTTACAGGCACAGAACTTCCAGAAGGTGGGGGAACTATTTTTTTACGAAAAACCCTCCCGGTATCCCAAAGGGGAGAAACTTGCATTTAACTCACAGCCTTTCCAATGTAAAACATATCCAGCCTATTGTTTGTGTTCATTACCTAGGATAAAATAAAGCTGCTCATTGCATGCGCACTCACACATACATTTGCTTGAACACACACACACACTCTTTCTCTTTCTCTCTTACTCACTCACTCGCGCACACACACACATGACATGTACCCAAGAAAATCACACACACACACACACACACGACATGTGCCCAAGAAAATCACACACACACACACACACGACATGTGCCCAAGAAAGTCACACACACACGACATGTGCCCAAGAAAGTCACATACACACACACACACACACATATACACTCATGCACACACACATGTACCCAAGAAAGTCACACATGCACATACACTCGTGCACACACACGGCATGTACCCAAGAAAGTCGCACACACACACACACTCGCACACACACACACACACACACACACTCATGCACGCACACGACATGTACCCAAGAAAGTCACACACACACACTCATGCACACACACGACATGTACCCAAGAAAGTCACACACACACACTCATGCACACACACGACATGTACCCAAGAAAGTCACACACGCACACACACACACACACACACTCATGCACACACACGACATGTACCCAAGAAAGTCACACACACACAGTCATGCACACACATGACATGTTCCCAAGAAAGACACACACACACACACTCATGCACACACACGACATGTACCCAAGAAAGTCACACACACACAGTCATGCACACACATGACATGTACCCAAGAAAGACACACACACTCATGCACACACACGACATGTACCCAAGAAAGACACACACACTCATGCACACACACGACATGTACCCAAGAAAGTCACACACACACACACACACACACACACACACACTCACACTCATGCACACACACGACTGGTACCCAAGAAAGTCACACACACACACACACACACACACACACACACACACTCACACTCATGCACACACACGACTGGTACCCAAGAAAAAGACACACACACACACACACACACACACACACGACATGTACCCAAGAAAGTCCTCTGAACCTTTCGTTTCGACCTGGTCATATATTTTTTCTGTATTTGGTCATGTTAACTCTTTCACCACCCAAGTCAAAGGTAGCAAATAGTTCATGAAGACTAGAATATTTCAATGATGATATTACTTTTATTAGACTAGAGATGATTTATTTCATTGTTTCTGTTAATGCAATATCATAATCATAAGTTTTGTGTAGATCATGTCTTAACGAGAAAAGGAAATATAAATTTTATCTGGTACTCTACATCTTTTTGTAGAGAAAATGCTGACAGAAAAATACTCTTTCATTTTCAAACAGTTTTTCTCATTTGAAAATAATAATGATAATGTGCATTCACATGGCACTCTTTCCTACAGGAACTCAGTGCATTTTACTTCATTATGACTGTTTGAAATCTCAGAAATAGGGACAATTCGTTTTGCAATTACAAAAATGAAAACAGTAAGCAAAGGAAAAAAGGAAAAATAATGGCTAATAAAAGCTGCTCCTAAACTTAGGGGGTGAAAACAGTGACCACAGAAAACTTCATCTCTCCTGAAAAGTTTTGTTTTTGAGAGAACATTTTCCATTGAGAAATTTGACTATCAGAGGCTTTCAGAAGGGTATCAACTTTTGTTATTTCCTTTTTGTTTGTTTGTTTGTTTATTATATTTTTTTTATATCTGTGTGTGTTGCTATTGTTGGATTTGTTTTATTATTGTGTATTTGTTTTTATAGGTTGTTTGTTTGTTATGTTTTTGGGGGTGGGGGTAGTTGTGCATTTATTTTTTTGCTTTTGAAGTCTTTACATTACATTATAAGAGACATATTGACAAGTTTTGGAGTTTCTGAATTTCACCTATCACATTTTTACCTTTTTCTCTTCCACACATCCTTCTCTTCTCTATATCTCTCTATTCCTCCTTCTCTCCGTCTCAAGGATGTTGGTTTAATTTGAAAAGATGTGTTTCTGCATGTTTCTGTTGTTTTGTTCTTTTTGTAAATATACATTTTGTGAATGTTTTTTTTTAAAAAGGGAATTGATCTGTGATTTGTGAATCGCCGCCAGTGACTGATTGTTATTTTTGTGTCGTACTGTTGTGTCAGTAAAGTTTTGGACTGATAATAATTGAAGAATTGTGCAATATTTTCCTGTTGTACCCGAAATCAAGTGGCTTTGCTGAATGTCAAATTTTACAACTTATATTGCCTGTTAAGGGTGTTCTCCAATTTGTTGATATGATTTGATAAATATATGCACTGTTTTATGGACGATGGAACCTGGTTGCAATCTCACAGGAGCGAAACTATAATGAATGTATCATGTTTGCTTATGTAATTGTGTGTGTGTGTGTGTGTGTGTGTGTGAAAATGTCATATCTGGCAAATACTTCAAGCAAGAAAGTACATGTGTGATGATGAATGCCTTTTGTACATTGCATAAGATGCCCAGTGTCTTCAAGGCAATAACTTTATCCCAATGAATCTGCAGAAATCCTAAGGCGTGGGTTGGTTTAACCCTCTTGCATTCGCATTTGTTACAGAAAAATCTTCTTCTAGTGTTCACATTTTTTTCACACATTTTCAGGAAAATCTGTCATTTGAAGCACACAGAGCGCCATACAGTTACTAGTACATCATTACAAGTGAGAAGCTTCTTCACAGTGTATGTATAACGAGCCAGAATTTAGTGCGTGACGGGGTCTCAGAGTGGGGGCAAGACAAGAGCGGTTTGAATACACAGAGGCAACTTCCGGCTGGGCGGTTTTGGGCTACACAGAGGCAACTTCCGGCTGGGCGGTTTGGGGCGGTTTGAATACACAGAGGCAACTTCCGTCTGGGCGGTTTGGGGCGGTTTGAATATTCCGCTGGGCGGTTTTGGGGCGGTTTGAATACACAGAGGCAACTTAAATAAATGCATTTTTTATTTCTGAAAGTCACAAATGAAAATCAACAATCATCATTAGATAGGGCAACAAGAAAACTTATATAAAGCCCTATCTACATGGGTTTAGAAAGAAGTACACATGAAGACTGTTTTTAGTGTTCACATTGTCTCACTGAATCTTTGAAATATTCTATCAGATCAGCACAAGAGGGTGGTCAATAGAGATGATGCAGTGATGTTAATTCATTTTAGTGTGCGAAGCGAGAATATACTGTAGTTTTTAAAGACCCCATGACCCGAAGAATTTTCTTTCTAAAAATCCATAGAAATCACTGAGAGAAATCGTTCTGCATAAACCGCATCACACAAAGTTTCCTTTGGTTATCCACAAATTGAGCGCCAAAGGTGGTCACTTTTACCATGATTTGTTTCGGGGGCCAGGTGTGACTCCCATACAAATGCCCCCAAATTCAAAGCGAAACAGCACTTTGAAGAGCAGCCTCAATTTGAATTTGGGGGCATTTGTATGTGGGTCGCATTTGGTCAGAACAAAATCAAGGGACTTAGTTTTGCTGGGTCAGTGTGTCTTTAAGTCTTTGACATTTTGGTAAACGACTCAAGATGGCTCCTCCCTTTGCATTGCTGCTACATGTGTTAAATGTTTTTCTTCTGTTTGTAGTTGTTTTTTATGGCTCCAACCCACCTGCGTGCGCATCTCGACCCTTCCAACGGAAGTGTCGCCATCTTAGTCCTTATTTGTGTGCAAACAAAGTGAAAATGTTATCTAAATGTGTAAAGAAAACATCCAGATGTTATAAATACAGTTTAGATAAGTTTCGAATTGGAACAGCCAAATACGCAGCATCGATCTGGCATTTTTCCAAAAAAAGGTAAGGACTAAGATGGCGGTCTCCCATAATATGGCGCTCCTTGTGGCCGGATATGACGACACGTGGGTACCAGCCATTGAACTTTTTTTTTTTTTTTTGCACATTATTTCACAAGGAAGAAAAACAAAACAAATAATAGGCAAAAATCAAATAAATACATACAGAAGACAAACAAACACATTTACACACATCTGTGCCGTGGAAGTCATTGAAAAATGTTATCACAACATCTTGAGGTAACAATTTATCATCACTATGTGGAGTTAACTAAAAACAGAGAGCTCAACATTTCAAATTGTGAGTTTCAAGCTCTGAACAACAGGTGTTACTCATCATATTTTAAAATGTTTGGGGGGTTTTTAAAAAAACACCGAAAGTTCATATATATATATAAGACTAATCATTACTAGGTATCTTATTAGTAACTTCTGTTTGTAGTTTGTGTGTTGAGATTTGGCTTAGTGGAAGAGAACACTGTATTAGGATAGGAGCATTATGCCAGTAGCGCTGCAGAGGTAGAATGGAATATCCTTTTACATTTGATATCAGCTTTTTTATTGTTTATTTTCTGTTGTTGTTTTTTTTTAACCCTTTCACCACCACCATCTTTGAGCCAAAAATTTCCATTAAAGCTACTTTGGGTACAGACAAGATTTTGTCTGCAATACTGTTGGATTTTTCTGTGACACATTTAGAATAGTGTCAATCCTTACTGCCTAAATTCAGGAACACAATATCATTGAGTAACAGACCCTGATTTTTTTGTTTTTTTCAAGAGCTTTTAACCCTTTCACCGCCAATGTCGCATTTTTGCACCACAATGATTTAATACCCATGTCACTAAAAGGCATCAAAGCAGGGTCTGTTATCCAAAGACCCTTTTTTCTTAATGTTGGGAGGTAAGAACAGGCCTTACGTTATACATGTCATAGAGGAATCCTCAATATTGCTGATGATTTTTTTTCTCTATTCTGGTAATTTTAATGGAATTTAGTTTTTGCGAAAAATGGCTGGCGGTGAAAGGGTTAAAACATGGTTGTTAAACCATTGTGGTGCATAAATGCAACATTGGTGGTGAAAGGGTTAAAGTAGGGAGGGACAGGGTGGTGCATAAGTATCAGAACAAATGAGCTGAGAGACTAGATAGTGAAGAATTTAGTATTCCTGCTGTGATGAAATTCTGCTTGGCGTCCTCCGGTCTGGAACAGGCACATTTGGGACATTAGTAGATATAAAGATGGTGGGAACGATCCTGGAGGCAATGCCCGGAGGCAGTGCAACACCAGGAAAGTCCTGAATTTTTAACAATAACAGATGTGTAAACCTATAGTATTTGCTGCTGGGTCATCTGTGCTGATTTAGAGTAAAATACACTGTATTGTGCACCTGTTCGCAAGATACTATTTTATATATATAACGAAGACATTATTTTGTTTGGTTTTGTTCTCTTTAAAATCATGAAATGAGAATAGATCTACCATAGAACAGTACAATGTACTTAAACATTTTTTGTATGCATGTTCTTCTTTAACCCCTTGACTGCCAGAGACATTTAAAGAGAAACATCATTGGGCAAATCATGCCATGAAAAAGACAACTAATAGAGCCTATCTGGCAAAATGGTCTGGGGGTATTACTCTCTTGACTGTGTTAGAACAAAAGCCAGCATATCAGGGTTATTCCTCTTCATCTGATGACGCCATCAGTGATGTCATCAGGTCAGTACGTTATACGTTGGTGGCAGTCAAGGGGTTAACAAAGCAGAAAAAATGTGTCCTTTTGTTTTGTTTTACAAAGTTTCTAGATTACATCCCTTTTTGCTTTACCAGTTTTCTCCTTGAAATTACAATAAGGCTGGGTTCACATTAGATGCGTAAGTTCCGTACGGAAAACCCTAAATAAGTGAAAGAAGGAAGGATAAAAGTTTACGCATATAGGGGAAATTCGGACATGTGCGCAAATCTTTTCCCTTCTTTGTTTCACTTATTTATGGATTGCGCACGGGTTTCCGCATGGAATATCCGCTTATGTGTGTACACGGCCTAAGAGTTTGTTTATTGTTGGGTGAGCTTGTTCATGTTATGAACACCGCTTCAGTAGTGATCTATAGAATAGGTGTATTTTGTGGGTTGGTTTCCTTCTGTATTTATACTCTGGAATCAGGATAGACATTGGTGAGGTTTGTGATGCTGTTGTGCAGGAGTGAACCAGAGAAGACAAAATACTGGAAGAGCCAATGGAATTGCTTGAGTGCTTCAAGAGTTGTTATTCATGTAAATGATTGTCACTGCCAAGAATTTTATTATTTGCATTGTTTTTGCCAAAATGTGTGTGTGTGTGTGTGTGTGCATTCCCTAGCTGAGCTAAGACTTCTCAAGAAAAGTTACAATATCATATACTACACTGTATTGTTCAGCTCACAGAGCTAAGACTTTTCAACTGGTTGAAATATCATCCACTACCGTTTGTCCTGTGTAGGACATTTACAATATCAGGCTATGCTTTCAGTTACAAACGTTTGGTATTTATTGGTATTGGTTGGTGCCTTGCGGGTAAAGAGTTGGATGTTGTTGGGAATGACGGTGTAGGCTTGCCCTGAGGCAGGAACAGTGGCTGGTTCCACACAGAGGAGGATTGGCTTTGGCCTGTGATGTTTGCATTCCAAAGCAGTTTGTCGCTGAATGGAGCAATGATTGAATGGGGTAGTTTAGTTTTGACGACACTTTGATGCGAAGGTAGTTCTAGTTGGTGTGTAGTCCTAGCATACATTTATTTTATTTATTAGATAGGGATTTATATATGTTTATATTTATTTACTGATAGTTTGTTATTCATATTTGAATTATATCTATTCTAATATAAGTTAGAAAGTATTTTCTCGAGAGTTATCTTTCTTTGCTTTTGGTTTATGTGTTGATGTAGCGCATTCATGAAAGGCCATGGCTGTATTTGTGAATCCCAAGCTTCACCCACTGCCAGATTAGGCTTAACGTTGTTTCAGTGATATTTGGAGAGATGCGAGTTACTCTCTTAGTAGCAGACACTTATCACTGCCTGTGCAGGCTTTTTCATTGTGTTGTACACATATTGGTATGGTATTATTTTCTAGTCACAGAGACTCATCTGTGAAATTTGGGCTGTTCCCACCTGGAGAGCGTGTTGCCACTAATGCAGTGCCACCCTTTCTTTCAGCACAGTTGTGTTCCCACCTGGAGAGCGTGTTGCCACTAATGCAGTACCACCCTTTCTTTATGGTGTAGTATTGTCACAGCACAGTCTCTGCCCATCTGTCTCTGTCCTTCTCTCTGTTCCCACCTGGAGAGCCACTAATGCAGTACCACCCTTTCTTTATGGTGTAGTATTGTCACAGCACAGTCTCTCCCCATGTCTCTGTCCTTCTCTCTGTTCCCACCTGGAGAGCGTGTTGCCACTAATGCAGTACCACCCTTTCTTTATGGTGTAGTATTGTCACAGCACAGTCTCTGCCAGTCTCTCCCCATCTGTCTCTATCCTTCTCTCCATCTGTCTCTGTCCTTCTCTCTGTTCCCACCTGGAGAGCGTGTTGCCACTAATGCAGTACCACCCTTTCTTTATGGTGTAGTATTGTCACAGCACAGTCTCTCCCCATCTGTCTCTGCCATTCTCTCTCTTTTTCATACTTGTGTGATTTTAGGTTCAGATAGTCATACTAGTTTGACACTAGTACACCATTTACTGTTATATTATCCATAGTACAGTGGAACCTCCCTTATAAAAGACCTTCAAACATCATCCCAAATCAGGTCTTATAAGGGAGGTAATTTTAATACTTACAAAGAAGGGCAATGTGTCAGAGAAGTTAGGTTAGGTTAGGTTAGGTACATTATAGTCACAGAGGCGTCTCTGTGAAATTCGGGTTGCTCCCACCTGGAGAGCGTGTCGCAGCCAGAGGTGCGCCACCCCTTTTTTTTTTAATGCGATTTTTGTGTGACTGATGAGGAAGGAAGGGAGGGGGGTAAATTTTGACCAAATGACAACTTTTTCGTTGCCACTGGGTTTAACGTGTGCTAAGTGCATGGGCACACGGGACCTCGGTTTATCGTCTCATCCGAAAGTAGGTCTTATAAGGGACGGAGTCTTATAATGGGAGGTCTCATGAGAGAGGTTCCACTGTACACGCAGTGCTTTCGGTCCTTGAAATGTACTCCCATAGTCCTTGATTTGTTTTTCTCGAAGTGATCTGTGGGAACCCTGATGGAAGATCTATCTCACGGCGGAAGATTCTTGATAATCCTATTGGCGATAATCCACGTGGAGAAGTCCTACTCACCCAAAACTGGAGTGACGATGAAGGCAGTCAGTGCCAAAGTTCAGTCAGTGCTAGTGTCAAGATCACAGATTAAAACTCCAAAACAACTTATCTAGTGTTGGTTTTCTTGAAACAGTCTCCGGTTTCTTCTTCTTTCAGAACACAACCACCATCATCGTTTTTATGGGGGTTTTGTGTGGTTATTTTTCCCCCATGAGGGGGGGGGGGGGGGGGTACCGGGGGATCTGTCAGCACAAATAGTTCCCCTACCTTATGGAAGTTATGCGCTAGCAACTTCTTTTAATCTATCACTCTCTTTGACTGTCTTTTCTTTTTCTATCATCTATTTTACTGACTTTCGTCTGTGAGCTCCTCCGAAACCGGAATGTGTCACCTGCATGCAGCGGGGAGACCAGTAAAAACTGAAAACCGGACACATAATGTACCTCACCCATTATGGCTGTATGGCCTGGGAACACAGGAGGAGAAGTTGTTGTGGCTATTTTTCAATACATTACATTTTGATAGAAACTAGAGGCTAGAAACAGAGTGCATAGTATCATTTAGTAATGTGGTCAACTTTCATAAGCTTTAAAGAAATCATTACATTATTTTTTGTATCATGCAATAAAGCTTGTCAATAAATTTATGTTTTCCTGAAGCTATTCTTGACTTTGGACCTTTTTCCCTGATCGGTGGTTACTGAAATTACCTAATTCAACCAGCTGGATTTTAGAAATAAAGATTAGAAAATAAATTATGCATTCTTTGTGTCAGTAATGTAATCTGTGTCATACTAATACGCATTCACACATGTATGTGCGCGCGCACACACACATTCCTTTAGCCCAAATACACACAAAATGTTTGATTAAAAAAAATTATATTTATATAAAAACTATAAACCGAAAAAGCATACAAGGGCTATACAAAACATAACCTGTGCTTTCTTTTTCACAAAAACAGTAAAATATAGTAAAATATGCAAACACGCATGCATACATTTATCCCCACAGAATGATAAATGCACGGTAAAGGTAAAGATGTGCCACCCCGCACAAGTTTCTCGGTTAAAACAATTTTTCCGTTTTTGCGCCTTTCTTACCATACATAAAGCTGTATTTTATGAACAAGCATTAGCTAATACAAGCATGGAATACTAACCCTAACCCTAATTCCTACATAACCCTACCCCCACTATGTATGCAGTACACCGCGATTTGTCACAGTTGTGGTTCGTTGCGTTTTTCCGTCTTATACGGTGGGGGGTCTTAGGGTTAGGGCTAGGGTTAGGGTGAATTCCAAAAAGGTTATTAGCTAAAAAATTCCTAAAATACAGCTTTATTCATGGTAATCCCTTGAATAACGGAAAAATATCAATTAACCGAGATAGGTAGGGGGGGTGGCACATCTTGACCTTTACCAAATGCACAATATACATAGATGAGTACATGCGCACAAGTGCACACATAAACAACCAACACATGCGCACACACACACACAAATGCATAATTGTATGCACAAGCATGTGCATACAAGCATGTGCATAAATACAAATTCACATACACTCGCAAATGCATAATTGTATGCAGACCTGTTTACCCCCTACACAAGTCTCGTCTGGATAGCTGAAATGAGTAGTTTTCTGCAAAATGTGTAGCTTTATTCATTAATCCACCAAATAATGTTCACTGAAAATGAGTAGCAATCAAGAATTGAAGAGCATTATTTTCAAATTTTGAAGAGTAGTAGAGGTCCAAATTGAGTAGAATACTACTCGAAAAGAGTAGAGTAAACAGGTCTGTGTATGCATACGTATATACCATATTTTTCAGACTATAAGACACACACCCAAGGTGCACCCCCAAAATTATACACAAAATTAAGATTTTTTTGTTATATTTTCTTACTATATTATTAGTCATATTATAAGGCGCAGGGGTCTCAGTCTGGGGGAAAAAAAGTAGCGCCTTATAGAGTAGCGCCTTAACAGTACACACACGCACACACACACACATGCACACAACACACACGCACACACTTATCACAGTGTACTCAACAGAAACTCACATTTTTTAAAACATCAGCAGTAACTCAGTTTAAATCACAGCAATTTTTTTAAATCAGCTCAGCAGTATGCATTTTAAATCAAGCAGCAATTCATTTACAGGTCAGCAGTTATGCATTTTAAACTCAGCAGCAATTCCAAAATCATCAATTATTCATTTTTAAAATCAACAGCTACATGTATTACAAAATCATCAATTACATTTTGTTTTTTTTAATCAGAAGTAATCTCTTTCAAGATTAACACTTCATTTCAAAATCAGCAGTAATTCATTTTAATATCAGCAACAATTCCAAGATCAGCAGTGATTCACTTCAAAATCAGCGACAATTTAAGGATCAGCAGTTATATATTTTAAAATTCAGCAGCAATTCCAAAATCATTGTGATGATTCATTTTAAAACTCAACAGTAATTCAAAAATCATTGTGATGATTCATTTTAAAACTCATGTATACAGTAATTTTTCTCTACCCAGTTAAGCTTAATGGTATTTTTTGGCAAAATCATTGTGATGATTCATTTTAAAACTCAGCAGTAATTCCAAAATCTGCAATGATCTATCTTTTTTTTTTAAATCAGAAGCAATGTATTTCAAGATCAACTGTTAATTCATTTCAAAATCAGCAGTAAAAGCAATAGGCATAAAATGTTTGGCAGCTTGAATTCAGCAGAAGAAAGATAAAAAGATTAAATTGCTATCATCATTTGAAATTTGGCAAAACAAAATGCTTCTCTACTAGTACTAACAATACTAAACCACTCATGAAAAGCAATTTACTGTTTCTTTTCTTTTTCATGGTTATCTAAATATTGTACACCTATATTTTTTTAAATGCATCTACGTCACATATCAAAATTGTAAAATTGGCTTAAATGATATTTTTTTAATGTAAAATGCACGTACAGAGTACTTGGAAAACATTCAGACATGGATGTTCTACCCATGAAACACACCTATGAAATGACCCATGAATAACCTTCAGACATGGATGTTCTATCCATGAAACACATAAAATGACCCATGCATAACATTCAGACATGGATGTTCTATCCATGAAACACATAAAATGACCCATGCATAACATTCAGACATGGATGTTCTATCCATCAAACACACATATAAAATGACCCATGAATAACATTCAGACATGGATGTTCTACCCATGAAACACACATAAAATGACCCATGCATAACATTCAGACATGGATGTTCTACCCATGAAACACACATAAAATGACCCATAATAACATTCAGACATGGATGTTCTATCCATCAAACACATAAAATGACCCATGCATAACATTCAGACATGGATGTTCTACCCATGAAACACATAAAATGACCCATGAATAACATTCAGACATGGATGTTCTATCCATCAAACACATAAAATGACCCATGCATAACATTCAGACATGGATGTTCTATTCCATGAAACACAGCTAAAATGACCCATGAATAACATTCAGACATGGATGTTCTATCCATCAAACATAAAATGACCCATGCATAACATTCAGACATGGATGTTCTACCCATGAAACACATAAAATGACCCATGAATAACATTCAGACATGGATGTTCTATCCATCAAACACATAAAATGACCCATGAATAACATTCAGACATGGATGTTCTACCCATCAAACACACATAAAATGACCCATGCATAACATTCAGACATGGATGTTCTACCCATGAAACACATAAAATGACCCATAATAACATTCAGACATGGATGTTCTACCCATGAAACACACATAAAATGACCCATGCATAACATTCAGACATGGATGTTCTACCCATGAAACACACATAAAATGACCCATGCATAACATTCAGACATGGATGTTCTACCCATCAAACACACATAAAATGACCCATGCAATAACATTCAGACATGGATGTTCTACCCATCAAACACACATAAAATGACCCATAATAACATTCAGACATGGATGTTCTACCCATGAAACACACATAAAATGACCCATAATAACATTCAGACATGGATGTTCTACCCATGAAACACACATAAAATGACCCATGCATAACATTCAGACATGGATGTTCTACCCATGAAACACACATAAAATGACCCATGCATAACATTCAGACATGGATGTTCTATCCATCAAACACATAAAATGACCCATGCATAACATTCAGACATGGATGTTCTATCCATCAAACACACATATAAAATGACCCATGAATAACATTCAGACATGGATGTTCTACCCATGAAACACAAAAAATGACCCATGCATAACATTCAGACATGGATGTTCTACCCATGAAACACACATAAAATGACCCATGCATAACATTCAGACATGGATGTTCTATCCATCAAACACACATATAAAATGACCCATAATAACATACTTGCATCAATCAACACTAAGGATGACAATAAAGTAGTTTTTAAAAAGGATTTTTTTTTTTTAAACAGCTACATAAAGCAAATATAAGTATCAACAATAATTGGATATCTGTTGTAACAATGATCTGATACTTTTTCTCTTGCTTCACAATCATACATAGTATCACTGAATTTTTGCACTGTAAAAATACTCATAAAACAGCTGTTCTTCCACACCTATTTTTCTAAAGGGATGATGATGATTCTTCTTCTTCTTCTTCAGTGGCCAATGGGATGATTATTCACTTTTTTAATGGTTATTAAAATTCTGACTAACTCTTTTTTTTCAGTCTTCTGTCTTCTCATTCAGATATAGGAAACACCAGGTGATATTGTTAAGACTGAGAACAAGCCATTGCCAACTCCTGTCACATCTCCACAGCTTATATTCATATACTGTAGCGGTACCATAGCCGATGAGGTTTTACCGAGGCGTGGTTACCGCTACACATATCTGTATTTTTTAAAATCGGGACTTTACTGGTGTGGCACTGCCTCTGGGCATTGTCCCCAGTAATGTTCCCACCATCTTTGTATTTACAAATGTCCCATATGTGTCTATGACCGAGAGGACGTAAAACACCATTTTTCCTTCCTTCCTACATCTCCACAGCATAAATCTGTCACACACAAGTGAGTGCCCCTGTGGCACTGGCATCCAGACACCTGAACATATCCTCCAGGACTGCCCTACTTACCAAGACATTCGGTGTCAAACCTGGCCGGTGAGAGTGGAGCTCCAGGAGAAGCTGTGGGGACCAACAAAGGCGCTACAAAAGACAGCAGACTTCACGAAGAAAGAAGATATGGGGAAAATACAACATTGTATTTCTCAAATTGAGTGCCGTTTTTTCAATCTCTTGAATTAACATTATAACTGACATTTTGTGCTCAACTTGAATTTGCCATAAATTGACCATTGATGACAACGGTGCATTACCTATAAATGACAGCAGTAAGTAAATGCCATAAATAAAATATCTAAAATTGATTAAAAAGCATGTTCATTTGACAGGTACTTTTGACATGATTATATTGTAGTTGATGCACTTTCAGTTTATCTGTAATTCATACCATACGAAAGTATAGTATTTATTTGGTCAAGTAAAGACACTCCCCCCCCCCCCACCCCCACTCTCTCTCTCTCTGACACATATATATATATGCACAGAATCAAATGCATACACATTCATAAGTTATTATGCAAAATTAAATCATTTAACTCAAACATTTCACAATACTTTTGCTAGAATATGCCATTCTTATTTTGTGAACTTGTTTGTTCACAGGTTTTGTTGTTGATGTATGTGTGTGTGTCAGTGGTTGTGTATGCATTCAAGACACAGGGTAAGAGGGAGATAAACATACATTATAATTATGATACTGTAACAGTATAAAACCACAAAGCGTTGAAGTGTCAATGCATTCTTTTATCTCCACAATAATCATTTTCACATCTATTTGTAAGTCCACTACCTGGTAACTGACTATGCCCATCCCATACCACAACCAGCAAGGCTACTCAAAGCAACTTATATACCAGTTTTGTCTGTAACTGTATAAAAAAGTGAAAGTTATAAACACTTCAGACTTCAGACACTTTATTTTACAAGGAAAAGAATTTAGGCTGGGCCTAGTCTTCCATTCTGTCCTTGGTGGACACTAACAAGATATGCTGTGTATATCTCTCAACTAATTGGAGTATGATGCACTAACCTGCTCACTCTTTTCAGTAACATATTTAACACACAATGGACTCAAAATGAACTTGACCAATGGACTCAAAATGGACTTGACCAATTGACTCAAATTGGACTTGACTGAATGCAATCAACTTATTTTGATAAACCCAACTTTGTCACCTACTAATACATGTACAAAACAAAATAATATGGCAATCTAACATAAATAAAAACAAAAACAACAATCACTTTCTCACTATGAACAGCATCGTTTTAATACTGTTTTTGTTTGTTTGTCTGTGCTTGGGTTTTTTTCACAAAACAATCTCACAACCTTCTCATCATCAACAGCATTATTTAAAAACTATTTTGTAACAAACAGTCAAACAGCATTCTTATCATAGAATAATTATTCTAATACTATTTTTTCACAATCAAACAAACCAGCATTCTTATATATCATAACGTAATTATTCTAAAACAGTACTATTTTTCAAAAACGGTAATCATTCTTATCATAAACAATCACACCACACACAGCAGTCTGTCAACGTTGGAGTTTTAGGATTTAGTGACAGTGATTTTGATGGGAGGTAGCTGCCGTGGGCCCTTGGCGGACCCTGAATTACTGGCGCTGTGGGCACTCTGTACTCTGGCTGCCATGTTGGCCACATCTCTCCTGTCGTTAAGGTACTCCTGTGGGGGAAAAAAACTGACAATATAATGAATATTCTCTAAAGAAGAGAATAAAGCTAGACATTACATGTATTCTACTTTTCACAGACAGAGAGAGAGAGAGAGTTTACACACATATTTCCCTTTCTTAATGACAACATGCTTACAAGTACAACAAGCACTTACAATACACAAAGATATGCAAAACACAACTGTACACAAACACCTTCACAAACACACACATTCAAATAATTGTTCCCAACTTATCTCGTCATATCAAGGATAAGTGATCTTTCTCTATAATCTGAAACATCTCTTATCCAATCAAAACATGAGACTTCTTCTTCTTCTTCTGCGTTCCCAGGCCATATGGCCATAATGGGTAAGGTACATATGTGTCCGGTTTTCAGTTTTCACTGGTCTCCCCGCTGCGTACAGCCGACACATTCCGATTTCGGAGGAGCTCAAGAGAAAAATTATTTGGAAGATTGTTTTTTTTTAAAAGGCAGGAGAATGGGCCAATAAGTCAGAAAGATAGCAGATGATAGAAATTAAAGGAAAAAGGCAGAGTCAAAGAGAGTGGCAGATTAGAGGAAGTTACAAGCACAGAACTTCCAGAAGGTGGGAGAACTATTTTTACGGTATCCCCATGGGGAAAACATGAGACAACAGCTTAGAAAGCTTACTCTAATTTTGAGCAGTTTGTGAGTCCATTCGCTGGCTTCTTTCTGCCCTGGTGTCCTCTGGCACTTCTCGTAAATATTGTCAATGGCCATGAAAATGATGCCCAGCTCTGTCCGCTAAACAAAACAAAACAATGCAAGGTTCATCAGATTATAGTGCAAGCAAAATAAGATATTTTTTAGTCTGGCTGTCTGTGTGTCCATCTGCCTCTGAGTGTCTGTGTGTGTGTATCTGTCTCTCTCTCTCTCTCTGATGATCAAAATCGTATTACTGTATTTAAGAACACACACACATCGCTATCACACGCCTTCCATCATCACCTCAACCCGCATATCACCATCCCACAGCCACATAAACATAATTAATGAGGTTACCATACGTTTTGCTGCATGACTCCCCTTGATAAACTGGAACTCCACCTATATATTTGTTGGCACACTACTGCCCCTGCTGGCACACGTCTCCATCCTTCCATCAACACACTACTCCACCCTCCCCTCTCAACACACTGAACCGACTCACCCTCTGCCTCGATACAACTTGCTGTTGGCAAACTGGACCTCCCATCTCTTTGTTGACCTCGGTCAGCCGCTCCAGCTGGCAACTAACCTTCACCCCTCCA
Source organism: Phymorhynchus buccinoides (assembly GCA_017654935.2). Taxonomy (NCBI): domain Eukaryota; kingdom Metazoa; phylum Mollusca; class Gastropoda; order Neogastropoda; family Raphitomidae; genus Phymorhynchus; species Phymorhynchus buccinoides. Next base: position 32,969,720 of record CM065688.1, read on the forward strand.
CCCACATTCTACTACTACACACACACACACACACACCACCCCATCCCCCATGACACAAACAATCAACCTTTGCTGCCTCGTGACTCCTTGCTGTTGATGAACTGGACCCCAAACTCATTATTGGCCTCATTCGGTCGGTCCTGTTGGCACACTAACCTCCACTCCTCCACCCCACAACCTTCATCTTACAAGCTCGGTTAGTTGGTCCTGTTAGAACATTGACTCCCCACCCACACTCTACTGTCCCCATCCTACACCCCCCCCCCCCCCCCTGGAACCCCCACAACACAAACAATCACCCTTTGCCTCCTGACTTGCTGTGGATAAACTGGACCTCCATCTTATTATCTCCATCATTATCTCCACCCTTCCACCCTCCATCTTATAAGCTCCACACCTCACTCTCTCCCTAACCCCCCAACACAGCTAACAGACACACCCTTCACTTCATGACCCCCTTGGTGTTGGCGAACTGGACCTCCAGTGGCGCATTAATTTCCAACAATTCACCTCATTCTCTGAACACAGTACTCCACCTCACTTTTCTCCTCCCAATCCGCCCACACATACAAAAAATGGTCCACAAACCCACCCTTTGCGGCGGCTTGTTTGCCTGATGACCCCCTTGGTGTTGGCAAACTGGACCTTCAAAGGCGCATTAATTTCCAACAATTCACCCCATTCTCTGGACACATCCATCTCACTTTTCTCCTCCCAATCCGCACACACAAAACAAATGGTCCACAGACCCACCCTTTGCCTGTTGGCAAACTGGACCTCCAGTGGCGCATTAATTTCCAACCATTCACCCCATTCTCTGGACACATCCTTTTTCTTCTTCTTCTTCTTCTGCATTCCCAGGCCATATTGCCATAATGGGTAAGGTACGTATGTTTCTGGTTTTCAATTTTCATTGGTCTCCCCGCTGCGTACAGCCGACACATTCCGATTTCGGAGGAGGGACACATCCATCTCACTTTTCTCCACAAAAAGAAAAAGACTGACCCTTTGCCTCATGATCCCCTTGGTGTTGGCGAACTGGACCTCCACCTCCTTGTTGGCCTCCATCAGGTGGTCCTGCGTGCCCTGCAGTCGGGCCAGGGTGCTGCTGTCGGACACCTTCTCCTTGGCGTGCTCCTGCTTCAGGCTCTCCAGATCACCCTTCATCTTCTCTAGCTGAGGGGTACAATATCAGGATGGACAAACCATATAAATGTGATCGTGATGAGTGTCATGATTGCAAATCAGAGAGGACTTTTCGAAGAACTTGTGTAAGATGTATTACATTTTGTGTTTAAGTGTGTGGTATGATAAACTCAGTAATTCAGGTGGTCGAGGGGCCAGAGTCAATAGCCCATATTTTGGGAAGTTGACCCATCATTTTGTGCAGCCAGGGTCATATGACCCATAAACTCTGAGAGCAATCTCAAGCTATGTAAACTTACTTTTTTAAGACATTATATCAAACTCTCTGCCACATATTGGCACATTCAACAACAAAATAAAACCTGGTTTAGATCATTCAAGCTTTCACTGTTGGACAATCAGGTGGAGTAAGAAATATAATTATGCAAAATATCGTCTTTGAGACACCAGGAAGCATTCTGCCAGCTTTTTAAAGACCCACCAGGTCACATGTCAAAATCACGGTTTTCACATGTTTTCCCTCTTATAGCTGGTAAGAAATCTTGTTTTGACCAGGTTTGACTCCCATACAAATGTCCCCAAATTGAACATGAAACATCATTTTAAAGAGCAGCCTCAATTTGAAGTTGGGGACATTTGTAGGTGGGTCACAACTACCCAAAAAAAACCAAGGGACTTAATCGTGCTGTGTCAGTGTGTCTTTAACAGGAAGAGTTAAAAAAATTAAAAGATAATTTATGCATGTGAACCTATGTGTGTGTGCTTGCGCGTGTCTGTTTGTATCTGTGTCTGCATTTGTGTCTGTGTCCTGTGTCAGTCAGTATCTCTCTTTGTCTGTGTATTTGTGTGTGTGCGTGTATTAAGTCTGTGAAGGTGTACCTGTGTGAATAGGCAAGTGATCATGCACTTGTTTTCTTTTGCAGAATCAGGCAAGACTATGTTGCATGAAAGTCAAGCACCCACACACCCTTCCATCTTATTCCCAAAAGCCTGAGTACCTACCTCATCTTGCCTGAATTCTACATTCTCAATCAGGTCCATGTTTGATTCGCTCAGCGTGCGATGCCGCATCATCAGACCTTTGATCTTGTCCTCTGATGATGGCAAATAATCTGTAAAACAAATGCATTTTTGTCATAATTGTATCTGGGTGGGCTTTTTCCTCTACCCCCCCCCCCCTCTCTCTCTTTCTCTCTCTCTCTCCCTCTCTCTCTCTCTATGTCAATTTATGTCATGTTCTTGTTTGATGCATGGTATGAATGTGTGAGTGAGAGGGCAAGGTGCAAAGAAGCTATTGTAGCTTATCCTTTTTACACTCAATAAAACATTCGTATTCATATTCGTATTCATACTCTCTCTCTCTCTCTCTCTCTCTCTCTCTCTCTCTCTCTCTCTCTCTCTCTCTCTCTCTCTCTCTCTCTCTCTCTCTCTCTCTCTCATTTCCTTTGCAGAAAATGTATAGTAGTTTTTTCAGTATTCTTGAAAAGATCAATTTGTTCAAGTTTATACCTCATAACATAGACTTTGTTACTTTATTTTAAAAAGGAATGGATGCATAAAAAAAGTACAAACTATACAAGTACCGTAGTATCATACAAAAACATGTTTGCCTTTACAAAGGGGTGGGGTGTTAGGTTAGGGGGGTGGAAGAGGCGTTTGGTTTGGCACAAAGAGAACCACATGACAAAATGGATGTGCACTTTGTTTCCACTTCTACCATTAATGCTGCTATGTCAACTTCTTCAAATGAAATTAATTCACACAATTTCACATGCACATGTACGAACACGCACACACACACACACACACACACACACACTCTCTCTCTCTCTCTCTCTCTCTCTCTCTCTCTCTCTCTCTCTCTCTCTCTCTCTCTCTCTCTCTCTCTCTCTCTCTCTCTCTCTCTCTCTCTCTCTCTCTCTCTCTCTCTCTCTCTCTCTCTATCTATCTATCTATCTATCTCATCTTAAAAGTCAAACACACACACACACACACACACACACACACACACTCTCTCTCTCTCTCTCTCTCTCTCTGTCTCTCTCTCTCTCTCTCTCTCTCTCTCTCTCTCTCTCTCTCTCTCTCTCTCTCTCTCTCTCTCTCTCTCTATCTATCTCACTCAAAGTCCAACACACACACACACACACACACACACACACACACACACACTCTCTCTCTCTCTCTCTCTCTCTCTCTCTCTCTCTCTCTCTCTCTCTCTCTCTCTCTCTCTCTCTCTCTGTGTCTCTCTCTGTCTGTCTGTCTGTCTGTCTCTCTCTCTCTCTCTCTCTCTCTCTCTCTCTCTCTCTCTCTCTCTCTCTCTCACAAAGTCCAACACACACACACACACACACACACACACACACATACACACACACACACACACACACACACACACACAGAGGATAAATCAGGACAAACACACACGCATATGCATGCACACAAATATAATATATATGGCATATGCCCACATATACATTCACTATCTTTCACATTCACAATCATGAAACATTATAAGGGACATACCTTCAGGCATTTCTTCTATGACTCGCATCAGATACTCCTCAAATTTCTTGTATTTTACTACTTTGTCAGACAAGTATGCATGTCTGCAAAAATAATCACACACACACACACACACACACACACACACACACACACACACACACACACACATACACACACGCACACATGCACACACACACACACACACACACACGCACGCACGCACGCACGCACACACACACACACACAGAGATAATATTGATGCATTAAGAAATATTGAGTGCTTTATTCTGCTTATAAAACAAGCATTACAGACATCTAAGTTACAACATTGTCTGCATAGTCCACCCTTCACTTCAACTTATTAATCTTGCATTGCAACATAAGTTTTCAAATTATTGCAAACCAACTGACATTTTGGGAGTGTGTGAAAACATTACTATTCTTTATGCCCTGTTGGCACTTTAGTTTTCAAAGACTTTCTGAAAGTAAATAAACAAACAAAGCAAACAAACTTGGAATACAAGAAATTAATACAAAGGGGGAGGGGGGACTTTGTATTTAAAGCAATAAAACAATAAAGATGCTTTGCAGCTTCTTTCCATACCCAAACTTGAAACAGTTATCTTAGAAGGAACATGATGCTTTGACACAGGAGCAATCTCAGAATATACATTCTGACACCAACGAGCATATCAAATCCCAATACAACTCTTCTTCAACATGTTGCATTACTGCTTCTTTCCATACCCAAACTTGAAACAGTTGTATCTTACCAGGAACATGATGCTTTGACAGTTATCTCAGAATATGCATTCTGAGACCAACAAGCACAACAAATGCCAATTCAACTCTTCTTCAAAATTCGTTATTGCAGAGACATCAACCCACCTTGCTTTGAGTTCCTCCAGCTGTTCCAAGAGGTAGTCAAACTCGTCCATTTTCTGCTCCTTCAGCTTCAGCTCCTGTTGGTATTTCTGGATGGCTCGTCGTCGCTTGGCCTCATTCTCCTGAATGAACTTCTCAAACTTGCTCACCCTGTCCTTCATCTGTGGAGAGCAAAATTGAACAAAACTGAAAACATATTCTTCGTGCAATGGTTTTTGGGAAGATAAGCAAAGGTTCTTTATTTTTCTTCAGATCATTGGTCCGCTAAATAATTGAATTGATTAATTAATTGGTTAGATGAACTGGATAGCTTGATATTGGCTAACTGGATACCACAAGCCCACCTTCACCGTTAACTGATTTAATAGATTCTCAACTAAAGCATGCACACATTTATTGCAAATGCTGTAATTATGGATTGATTTTTTTTAAGACAGCATGAAACATTAAAAAATCAATTGCCACAGAATAATGGATGTTTACTTTAATATGCCGACTCATCGAAACCAGTTCATATTGAAAATACTAAAAGGTGTGCTGTTGAAATCACACACACACACATACACACACACACACACACACACACACAACACACCCCCCCCCCCCCCCCACACACACACACACACACAACCATCCATCCACAATAATAAGAAACAAAAGAAATATCTGCCCCTTTGACTGCTGGTTTCAGATTCTGCGACTTGAACAAGCCAGAGTGTGGCTGCGAGTTGGGACTCGGAATGATCGGCATCCAGGGAGCAATACCACTGTATGGTCCAGAAAATGAGACAGCAAAAAAAAACACCATCCTCTGAACCTCCCTCAGCCTTACCCTGAACCTCCCTCAGCCTTACCCTGAACCTCCCTCAGCCTTACCCTGAACCTCCCTCAGCCTTACCCTGAACCTCCCTCAGCCTTACCCTGAACCTCCCTCAGCCTTACCCGCTGTTGTTTCTTTTGCACTTCCACCTGGCGCTGAGCGCAGGACTCCATGCGAGCACGGAACTCATGTCGCTTTGCCTCCAACTCCACATCCACCTTCTCCACCTCCACCTCCTTCTTCAGCAGGAGAGTTCTCTGCAAGGTGTTGATTCCTGTCTCGATGAGCTTGTCTCCCGATTCTTTGACCACCGGGAAGGCTGCCACATCGTCCTCATCTTCTCTGTAAGTGCAAATAGAAACAATGTTGTGATTGTAAAAATGCAAAATCAATCTCTCTCTCTCTCTCTCTCTCTCTCTCTCTCTCTCTCTCTCTCTCTCATACACACATGTATACAACATTTCTCTTCAATATTTATTAACACAATCCTCTCAAATTAAATTAATCAAAGCTAAAACAAAACAAAAACTACATATTCTTGGAATAACATTTACCTTTAAATTCCTGATTTCTGTCATACATATAGCAAAATGTATAACACAACAGGAACAGATGCTATGTTTTCCCATGAATACACCGCATAAACGTTTTGAGCTTTAACATTTTTAAACTGGACTTTTAGAGTAGTAGGCCTACTGCATTGTTTTTAAATCAAGTTTTATCATTATGGGTGAGGTCAAAGCGCCTGCCAAAGTGACCAGTCAGTGGACTTTTAACGCCTGAAAGAAGGCCCAGTCCAGTATCTGGAAGAAGAAGAAATAACTTTGCAGTAGGTCTAGGCCTATGTTATTTATTTGTCTTTCCAAAGTGTATCTCAACAACTAAAACAAATGAGTAACTCAACTTTTAATGAGATTTCACACCTTCAACATCTGAATGCATTTTGTTTTCACACTCCAGCGTTCATGCTGATAGCTTTTACCAGTCGCGCGTGTCAACAAATCATTCCCTATCTGCGAAAACACCATGCATGATTTATACTACCCTGATTCAGTGATTGGCCTGAGACACGTACAACTGGGCAGTGATTGTGCAGGTGGTTTACCTCTCGTGCAGCTGGGTAACGAAGACATTGCGTTTATCTGTGTTGAGTTCCAGTTTATAATCTCCTCTGTCCGCCATGTCTGAAACGGTTATTATGCTGACTCCCACAAATAATTTCACACGAAGTGTTTCTATCGGCGAGTTTTCAGGTTTTAGCCGCCATGTCTAAACAAGCCTATGCAAATGAAGCACCTTGGTGACTGTCACGTGATTTCCGTTAGCCCCTCGGTCAACTTTCGTTACTCTCCCGCGTGTGCATACATGTGTGCGCGCGCGTGTGTGCATGTGGGTGTGTCTGTCAGTCAGTCGTGTCCAACCATGACTTCCAGACAACAGAAGAGTCAACTGCTATTCTGAGGGCTGGGCTGGAATTGTTGGTGAATAAATATCGTATATATATTTGTCTCGTTTGCAATTCTTCTTAAAGGGGCACCCTGACGGATGAGTTTTTGCACGAAACACGTCGAGATCACCAGGAAAACACACTTTACAGATATCGCAACACTCACTTTGCTCTGGTTTCCTTGAAACTGTCACAGTCTCTATCTTTTGATTGTGTTGATGGCAGTGCTTTTAGAGAACTAAAGTTCTTGCTTTTGAAAATTAAAACAGACTAGCAATCGCCCCGTGGCAGTTAACCCCCGTGGCAGTTTTAACCCCGTGGCAGCTATCTCCTCCCTACACCTACCCCCTCCCCACATTTACTTGCTCGGGGACTTATCTGCCACTCGGCGACACACTTATTTGCTATTGTGGCTTTCAACAGACAGCCAGTCTCAAACACACGAAAGTGAAGAAACTTTCGGTTTTACATTTCCCAGAAGAAGGCAGCATTTCACCTTCCAAGAAAATGGATCACAAATGTGTAAGGTCTTTCTTTTCAGGGGGGGGGGGGGGGGGGGGGGGGGGGCACATCTTGACCTATCGCAGAAAGAGTGTTTCATAATCATTTCGACTTTGACCGCCTCGCGCACGCATAGAGAGAGAGAGAGAGAGAGAGAGAGTAATACTTCTTCTTCGTCGTCGTCTTCTAAGTTCTTGTTCTTCGGTCGTTCAGGCATGTTTCTGTCAATTACGAACGTAGATGCATCATGCTGCTGTTATGCGCCTAAGTAAGAATAATTAGGCCCAGCATGTCTGACTTCGGGTAGAGGAAATCTTTTTGAAAGTATTTGTTGAAAAAAGGCAGTAGAATTTCTGTCAATTACGAACGTAGATGCATCATGCTGCTGTTATGCACCTAAGTAAGAATGATTAGGCCCAGCATGTCTGACTTCGGCTAGAGGAAATCTTTTTGAAAGTATTACTTGAAAAAAGGCAGGAGAATGGACTGGAAAGGCAGAACGATAGTAGATAACAGCATGCAAAGGGAAAAGGCAGAATGAAAGAGACTGACAGATTAGAGGTAGTTATAAGCACATAACTTCCAGAAGGTGGGGGAACTATTTGTACGGAAGACCCCCCCCCCCCCCTCCCAGTATCCCTAGGGGGGGGGAAGCTTGCTGTGTTCTATTCCCACCCCCACCCCCACCCACACCCCAGTCAGTTTCTCTCTCTCTCTCTCTCTCTCTCTCTCTCTCTCTCTCTCTCTCTCTCTCTCTCTCTCTCTCTCTACTGTCTGTATAAAAATAGCTCTCGCGGCCAGGAGGCAAGCAAAGAGCCAAAGACATTGAAAAGAAAAGACTAACATCTGGTCCCTTTTCCATATATGAGTAGTGAGGACAGAAACACTGGTTGTGTCCCTTTTAAACATCTTTATGACATAATACGTCGATAGGCCAGTTGAATTCTCCGTTCAAATTCCAATCTGAGTCTTTGCATAGCCGCCACTGTGAACTACCCCACTAACGATAACTCTATCAGCCAGGCTCGCCGTAACTCTTAATTAGTCCATCTTCCCCTTTTAGAGTCTTTGGTTATGTGTGAAGTGTTGGTTGAAATTAGCGTCCTGCAAAATAAATCGGTTTATAGCGCGTGTTTAGGAACGGATGGTGTTGACATTTTGCACGACGATAGTCACTATCCCTGGTCACGCATGTTCCAAATCTCGAGTCAATGTCGGGTCTGGTTACGCCGCGGTTTGTGAAAACGTGAAGCGGCCTGTCGGCGCCCGTATCTCCGGCATTTCTAAATCGATTCGCTTCCGGTTTGGCACACGGATAGTCCCCGGACCCGGTCATCTTCCTTCCAAATTCGAAGGCAATCGGCTCAGAAACGCCGGAGATACGTGCGCCGAGAGGCCGGCGGATGCGCGTTTCGCGCATTTGCGAAACCGCGCAAATGATACGGCCGCCTCGGTTGCCGTTGCCATCACACAGCAAATTTGACGCGATTCGGTCGAGTTATAAGGCCCGTTTTGTGTTTCAGACACACAGACACACACACTACACACACACACACACACGGACGGACAGTTGGCTTTTTACTATATGATGTTTATCCTACAACGAGAATACATTTTCTCGGGAAGCTGCGTTGATATCACCCAACAACACCCAAAACTTCGACTACAGTACTACGTGCAGGCCTTCCTGAACCAGTGAAGCGTGGTTGTTTCCGTAATCGGAAGCACAGCAGAGTTTACATCGAAGTTCCAGACATGGTAAGCAACGACACACCAGTTACTGTTCTTTTCACTGTCTTTTGAGAAACAGGGATGATTGAATGAAATTCCATGTTAATGTTATGTTGATATTGTCAGGAAAAAGGGTTTGCATAGATGAAGGTGTGTTTGAAAACTGTCCGCTGGCACCTGCATGCAATAATTATTAGGATGACACTAAAGCCAAGCCCACCTGACAGTAATGATCGAGGGGCCAGGGCCTATCACTACACGAGTAGAAAAAACTTAAATTCTTACATGCTTATTGGAATGAGAATCATTATTGTTCCTATTATTTAGAGTCGATTATTTGGGGCCATGCATTGTCTTTTAATAACATTATGTTTAAATTGTAGAACATAGATAACCTTCTTTTGGTGTCGTCCTTTTTATTTTTGTAAATAATGGGTCAAACGTTCGGAACAGGGGAGACGATCGTCTTTATTAACCTTCACCTTGCGTTGTCACTAATTTTGTTTACCTGCTGTTATGTAGGCCTATGCTATTCCTGATGCGGTCGGAGGGTAACATACCATTGTTTCCACATACTGCTAGTCCCACACACCGCTGTTTTTGCGTGTGTGTAGCGCACATGTAGTTTTATACTGGATGGGCGCGCGCGCGCGCGTGTGTGTGCGTGTGCGTGTGTGTGTGTGTGTGTGTGTCCGTGTGTGTTTATTTGGGTTTGACAGACACAAACACAGAGAGGATTTTTTTTTAAATAACAGTAATCTATGTGGGACTAGTTGAATCATTTATGTAAACTTACAGTATGGGACTAGCGGTATGTGGGAACAATAGTATGCTTCCACTGAGTCAGAGATACCGATTTTATGAAGAGTTTGAGTCCTAGCGTCAAGCTACTGCACGTCACCTGCGTCGATTTTTGTTTCAACTATTTTTATTTCAATTATAATTTCTGCCCTGTATGCTGGGTGTTTGTGGTCATAAACTTGAAGCCCCCAAATAAAATCAAACAATCCACAGAAACTACAGTATGGACGAACAAAAACAACACAACATAGGCACACCGACACCCACAGTGCAAACCTCCGGCAGGGGGCAACATTACTCTATTAATTGGCTCCTAAAACTCTTTCACGATTATATTCGATGTGGCTCCTGACTGAAGAGCCCCCCCCCCCCCCCCCCTCTCTCTCTCTCTCTCTCTCTCTGATACTTTTATAGTTTAAACCGTCAGTGTTAACTCTCTCTTTCTTTTTGCCTGTTTGTCTTTTTCTCTCTTAAAAGTGCGATATCAATTACTTCTTACATTCACTGTTTTGCGCCAAGTGAGAGAGTGTGTTCAGATCTGAATTGTTTTGAAATGTTGCTTTGTCACTGCACTATGATAATTGAAATTATTGATGTTTGATGTTCATGTGTTGTGATATGTCCTGTTGTTGCTTGATGGCTGACGTGTGAGTTATAGCATGTATTGTGACAATTTGTTTGAATCGCTGGTGTGTACTATGGGGATGAGTTGTGTCATATTATGCTGCGTTTTGATTAAGGTTTATTGCTGTTGTAACATGATGTGTAACATTTCTACTGCATGGCTAATGTGTGCGATAGAGATGTATTGTGACATGTTGTGTATTGTAGTTTGTGTGACTGGTGATGTTGTTGTAGGATGTGCAGCATTCTTGTTGTTTGATTTATATGTAATGTGGTGTGATTCGCTGCATTGCCTGGCATAGCAAGACAGCTGCTTATGCCGGGCCTTTTCTGTGTAATTTGTGTTTGTCTTTTTGTCTTTTTTCTTTTTTTTATAATTTCTTTTTCTTTTGAATTTTGTTTATTTTCCGTTCATTTTCCAATTTTTCGTTTTTATTCCATGTACCCCCAAGGGGCTTTCGGAAATAAACCTTGAAACCTTAAACCTTGAAACCTCTCTCTCTCTCCCTCTCTCTCTCTGACCGCATGGCCGTTACGGAACTGATCACGGATATACGCTACTTTTTTTTAAAAACTAGTACCTGATCTACGCGTTCAAAACATGCTAGAATACAGGTATAAACAAACCTTCAAACGTATAGTAATTAACAAAAGAAAAAAGGAAACAACATATATAGGGGCATAGCGGGTCTACACATTCTGGCTCTACATGTGACAAAAGTCCCTTATTCAGTTCAAAGATTCACTGAAATATAGGCTACATGTACAACGAGATAAGAAGCTATTCGATCAGCGAATAGTCTTATCTTCAGCTGTCTGTCTTCCAGAGCAACAGTTTTAAAACTCGTATAAATTTAGTTGTGTAGCTTCTGACCCTTCTGACACGGGCCAGGCTTGTTTAGGGAACAAAACTGACACCGCTTTGTGTGAAATAATTATGGTAAGCATACGTATATACAGACCGTAAAGCTTTGGTTTCTAAATTATACGGACAAAGGTAGAGGTACTGCTTATTTTTAATAATACACGCACGTAATGCACAGACGCGCGCGCATACACGCACACGCATACACAGCACGCGCAGACAGACAGACGCACGCATTCTCTCTCTCTCTCTCTCTCTCTCTCTCTCTCTCTCTCTCTCTCTCTCTCTCTCTCTCTCTCTCTCTCTCTCTCTCTCTCTCTCTCTCTCACTCAGGCTCTTTCTCTCAGTCTCATAAGGTTGAAAACGAGTGATGTTTATCAAATTGATAAAATAAATACATGAATTGTTTCGAATTTATTTTCGTGTTCATTTATTTGGATTGTCTCCTATTTTGATGTTGAACCCAACCCCTCTGTTCCCTTGACATGGGCAGATGGTCCAATAAAGTACAATATCGTTCGCTGTTCCTCTCGTTCTTTCCTCTTCTTCTTCTTGTTTTTCTTCTTCTTCTTCTTCTTCTTCTTCTTCTTCTTCTTCTTCTTCTTCTTCTTCCCTTTTCCCAGCTTTTCTGTTTCAAAATTCCCCACCGGTGTTTTTTTAAATTATTATTTCGTGTTCCAGAAGAAGTTAGCAGTGTTTCTGGCAGCCCTCCTGGCTCTTGGAGCCGCTCGTTCTCCACGTCCACGACCTACAGTCTCCAACTTCCAGGTGGTGGATTCCATCCGACCCCAGCTCTTCCACAGCAACAAGGTGGGGGTGAACCTGTGTCCCACCTGTGTCCAGTTCACTGGGCAGGCCATCAACACACTGCTGAATCTCATCCTCAGTAAGCAATACGAAGTGTTAAGTCATTTGTCAGTTTAACTGGACACACCTAATAGGGGAAGACGGGGTAAAAAGCGCATGGGCGGGTAAGAAGCCCACCCCACTTATCTCACGAAATAAAGAAAATTTCAGTCAAATTTGCCCATGAGACGAATGCTAGACATTAACGCTCGTCTCATGGGCAAAATGAGACTGAAATTTGCTTCATTTCATGAGATAATTGGGGTGGGCTTCTTACCCGCCCATGCGCTTTTTACCCCGTCTTACCTCCATAGCTCAGTTTTACTGGACAGGTTATCAACACATTGGTGAACCTCATTCTGAGGTGTTAAGTCATAGGTCAGTTTCACCGGACGGGCTATCAACACATTGGTGAACCTCATTATCAGTAAGTATACAGATCAGTTCTACTGGACAGGTCTTCAACACATTGCTGAACCTCATCCTCAGTAACTATAGAAGTGCTAATTAGTCACAGCTCTGTTTTACTGGACAGGCTATCAACACACTGCTGAATCTCATCCTCAGTAAGAATACGACTCAATTTCACTGAACACGCCATCAATACACTGCTGAACCTCATTATCAGTAAGGATAAAGAAGTGTTAAGTCATAGCTCAGTTGGGTTCACATATGCATTGTTAAACATTCGTGACATTCCTGGTGTTGCACTGCCTCCGGGCATTGCCTCCAGGATCGTTCCCACCATCTTTATATCTACTAATGTCCCATAGGTGTCTGTTCCAGACCGGAGGCCGTTAAGCAGATTTTCTTCTTCATAGCTCAGTTTTACTGGACAGGCCATCAATACATTGCTGAACCTCATCCTCAGTAAGCAATACGAAGTGTTAAATCATAGGTCAGTTTTACTGGACAGGCCATCAACACACTGCTGAACCTCATCCTCAGTAAGCAATACGAAGTGTTAAATCATAGGTCAGTTTTACTGGACAGGCCATCAACACACTGCTGAATGTCATCCTCAGTAAGCAATACGAAGTGTTAAGTCATAGGTCAGTTTTACTCTCTCTCTCTCTCTCTCTCTCTCTCTCTCTCTCTCTCTCTCTCTCTCTCTCTCTCTCTCTCTCTCTCTCTCTCTCTCTCTCTCTCTCTCTCTCTCTCTCTCTCTCTCTCTCTCTCTCTCTTCCCCTTTCCATGCTACTCACTGTCCTTGCAGATGCCGGGGTGGTGGGGGCCTGTGGCACGCTGTGTGATGCCCTGGCCCAGAAAACGGGCAGCCAGGCCCTGGGCGAGGTCTGCACCATCCTCTGCGACATCGTGGGCGTGGAGGAGTTCGTCAAGCTCATCAACCAGTCAGTTCTCTCTCTTGTAGCTGCAAAGTTACTATACCTAACTATATAGAGCGTGAAAACGCTATGTTAACCAGACGCGTGGCAACACTTTTGGGTCCAGTGACCTTCACCTTTGACCAGCAACCTTCATTTTCGAACTTGACCTAAATATCCTAACTACCTATCCGCATGCAAAATTTAACAGAGTGAGAGCCGGGCAGTAAGACAGGGAAATAACAAGGTGCTGTCGTGACCGGTTGCTAAGCAAGATTTGTTTCCCTTGAACCATTGTCTTGCCAAAAAAAAGCCGGCTCCAATGACCTTGACCTTTGACCGATGACCTTCATCTTCGAACTTGGCCTAGATATCCTAACTACCTATACTCATGCAGAAATTGAGCGTCGTAGGTCCCTACGTTCAAACGCTATCGTGGTAACATAACCAGCCAGATAGATAGGAAGATAATGCTCTGAAGACATTTACCAGCTTTTGCTCCGCGGCTGGTTAACAATGAAAATCGGCAGTTCTTCCCTATGAGTCTTAGCTAGCTCATCGAAGAGTCGGTTTTCTATTAGCAGCATTGGTATAGTTATTTGTTTTGAGGAGCGTTTGTTCTTCTGCACGAACAATACTAGCTCATTAATTAACAAGTCCATTTTCGGTTAGGAGCAATGTATGTTATTTCATTGTGAGGAGCAGTAGTTCTTCCGTATGAGGAGTATTAGCTCACTAACAAACCAGTTCTATATTTGGGGCAATGCCACTAAATTGTGAGGAACAATTATAGTTCTTCCGTTTGAGGAATAAACAAAACAATTCACTATTTGGGGCAATGTTATAATGCTTAATTAATTATGAGGAGCAACAGTTTGTTTTCTGAAAAAGGAATGTTAGTTAATCATTCAAGAATCATCTATAAATTATGCGCTAAGGATCCGAGGAGGGACAGCTAAAAACTCGAGTACCGCGTAATGTCGGCCCTTTCGCTCGCGATGTGGGTCAAGATACACGCTTCGTCTATTTATTCCGCCCCTCGCCACAATTTAAAAAAGAAAGAAAAAAAAAAGCTTATGTTCAAATTCTGATCGCTTCTCAGTGATTCAGGAACATAAATTTTTGTTTATATCCTGGTTGGTTTGTTCAGCCCGTCGTACATGGCGAAAGCCGATATGCGACGTTAAACTGAACTTCCATCCAATTTTTTTCCCCTTCTTCTTCGATCGCTCGGACAGGTTCCTATCAATTATGAACGCAGATGCTTCATGCTGCCATGCGGAGCACGGGTTTATCTAGTTCTATGTAAGGTCTACGCGCGCGCACGGATCTACCACACACGTGTGTGTGTGTGTGTGTGTGTGTGTGTGTGTGTGTGTGTGTGTGTGTGTGTGTGTGTGTGTGTGTGTGTGTGTGTGTGTGTGTGTGTGTGTGTGTGTGTGTGTGTGTGTGTGTGTGTGTGTGTGTGTGGTGTGTGGTGTGTGTGTGGTGTGTGTGTGTGTGTGTGGTGTGTGTGTGTGTGTGTGTGTGTGTGTTTTAGAGCTGACTTAGATCCAATCTACTTTTGTGAGCTGCTCAAAGTCTGCCCCATCTTTGACCAAGGCGATGCGACCATCACTGATTTGAAAGTGGACCCTGTTACTGGACACCAAGGTATGGACAGTAGTTACACAGAGAGCTCACGTAAAAACATGAAAATGGAATCTTGTTTGTGTTTTTTTAGTTTACAGGATAGTTATTTCCGCGGGGGTGTTTTGTTTTTTGTTTGTTTTTGTTTTTCTTGTTGTTTCTGGTGGTGTTTTTTGGGTGGGTTTTTGTTTTTGCTAGGGGGTTAATTGCACCAAACTGTATGATAAAATAATATATTCTAATATGGT
>CM065688.1:32985592-33010592 GCA_017654935.2 Phymorhynchus buccinoides
AGTACAGTACATGGGGTTCCAAAAACATCACTCCCTTCTGTTGCGTTTTCGCAAGGACCCCACCCCCTCCTCCGCCCCCCTCTTTGCATGCTTGGGCTGGACCTGCGACTGTGCGGTCAGCTGCAGCTTGATGGCGTTGGAGTTGAGCTTGGTGGACATGAGGATCTTCCTCAACCCCTTCATCTTCTCACTGCGCAGTTCCAGCGCCACGTGCTCCTGCATGGCAAACAGGTCCGGCTCAGATGGCAGGGTGTGCACGGCGTCTGAACGCTTCCCGCACAGCATCATGTCCGCGGGGCTTTCGGCCTTCAGCATGGAGTCCAAGGACAGGTTGATGAAGGGGGTGCCGTTGGACTTGCTGCTGAGGAACTCGTCAAACTCATCCCCGCCAGTGTCCTTGGCGGGGAAGCCGGCAGTGGAAGGGGCGGTGGATGTGGAGGAGGTTGTTGCGGCAGCGGCGGCTGCAGCGAAGGGCTCCCCCCCGCTGAGCAGGAAGTCCTTGTTGAGGATGGAGGAGCTGCAGGCCTGGGCAAGGGCCGCGATGCTGGGGTTGGGGGAGTCCCCCCCTCCTTCCTCCCCTCCTGCCCCGCCCACTTTGGACACCAGCTCCTCCATGGCTGACTTGATCTGGGCCTCGCTCTTCGACCCCTCCTGGCTGCCCTCCGCCTTAGACCCCTCCTCGCTCCCTTTAGAATCTTCCACCTTCTTCCTTCCTCTCCGCGTTACTCGCTGACCCAGATCCTTCTCAGCCGCTGACGATCTTCGTACGGGCGCTTTGTCCTTTTCTTGCCCGTTTCTCTCACTTTGCCCGTCGTCCTTGTCCTCCCCTTCCTCTTCCTCGTCTTCTTCGTTCTCCGCATGAATGTCCAACAGGGATCGGACCCTGGGGTCAAACTTGGACAGGGAGAAGGTGAAGTGCTGCGCCCAGCCTACATGAAGCACCGGCGTGGAGCTGCCCTCCTCCCACTCGCAGATGCCGTCGTAGAAACGAAGCAGGTCAGCGTACACAGCCGGATTTTGCAGGAGAGGGGGGTCCCCATCGGACATGGTCTCCCCTTCTCTGGAGGAAGCCTTGACAATGTTGGGGATGAATTCGTTGGCGATCTCCAAGAATTCCTTGTAGACCTCCTCGTCTTCCCGTGTGTAGTTGTACCTGCAATAGTGAGACATGTTGGGGAACTGTTAAAGCCCTTGATAAACATTTCCTGTGTGGTTGAAACATTAACTTTCCTATCATGCGCAGGCGGTAAATAGTCTGAACGCGTCTGGTGCAGGTCATTTCCCAGCCGGCGATCAGTGAAAAATATGGACCTGTACTTGGATTTAGCACAGGGATAAAATTTCGTAGAATTGATGTGAATTTCGTATTTTTCATTTGTGATTCGTACAATCATACAATGACCTTAAATTTCGTAAGATTGTGCAGAAATTCCGTACAGTGAACAGGTCTGCATCACAAAGCCGTGACAGAGACAATAGACACAGGTCAGGGGTTAAAATTTCAACCCTTTCAATCTTGACTTACCAGGTTTCCACTGTACTTTCTTGTCTAAGAAACATTCACACAGAGCAACTGATCATTTTTTGTTGATACAAAGCACATTACAACAAATATTTCCATGAAAGCTAAAATGGTGAGTAGATCTGTTCAATCTACCTCATTGATTATTTTGTGTGTGTGTGTGTGTGTGTAAAGGATATGATAGAAATATTTCCATCATAGCTTAATATGAAGTGAATGTACCATATTTTACGGACTAGTCGACCCCCTCTTTTAAGACCTTCAAAAAATCGGTCATAAAAGAGGGGGGTCTTAAATCAGGGGTGACCAAAACAATGCACTCACTACACCGTATATGACGCACAGCACAAGCATATGTCTCCTCACTACTTTCACCCTTTGCTCAAGAGTGAGCGTCACACGTTTCCTTTATTTACCCACATCGCTACACTGGTGGTGGTAAATGGTGTTTTACGTCCTCTCAAACCCGGGCGGGCACATACAGGACATGTGTGTTAAAGAGATTAGCGTAAAAATATCATCGCTACACTGTCATGGTTCGTGGGGACTTGGAAGAGTGCCAAAGAAGGACCAGCAAATTTTTTTAAAGGACCTGTTTAAACCTTGTTTGTAGTTGTACTTGCAGAGCCAGACGCTGACGGTTGTGGCTGAGCAGATTCATTCGTTGCAGTAGTACTTCTGCTGCTTGCTAAAAAGTCGGTCACATTGCACCTCGATTCCGCCTTGTGCCTTCTTTCAACTTTCTTGTGATTTTCAGTGTTTGCGTATTGTTTCAGCACCGACTCTCCCATTGACAAGATGTTGATATTTTTTTCACAATACGCACAACGAACTGCATGTTGTTGTCCATCACTTTTCGGACCCAGTCCTTATAAATGTCTTCTCTCAGCCAATGATCCTGAAACGAACACTTTCCAGGCATTTTTACACTTTTTACTTGAAAACAAGCACTGAAGCAGCCGCATGTACGAAGAATTTCAACATGGCGCATAAGATATCTCGCCGAATCTCGCGCACGTGACCGGATTTACAGTGACTATTAAAATTAGACCGTCTGCTCGAAAGATACGAAGGCGATCGATTTTTGCCAAATTTTATTTCATTCAATTTTGGGGGGGGGAGTTCATTTCTTATGACAAGGTACTTAGTTTTGTTTTTGGGCCCAATTAAAGGATTTAAACTGACTGCACCAATTTTAAAAGGACCTTTGACTGATTTGAAAGGACCTCCTTGCTAATATAAAGGACTTAACAGGCCTTTTGAAGACCGATAATTTCACAGTAAAGCACCTGAAAGGACCCCACGAACAGCTGACTGTGCTTTCTCCGCCATTCTTGAATGAAACATCCGGAGTAGCACGGCTTGAATTAGCGCAGAGAAATCTCGCGAGATCGGACCCTCGCGAGATTGACATTGGCTAACAACAGTGGTACCCCAGCTGTGCGTCGGCTCGAATTGAGGCCAAGAAGGATAGATATCATACGTTTTTGCGACTGATAATTGTCAGAATGTGTTGCATCGGTCGTAAAATCAACAAGATTTACGGTAGCAAAACGCGTTAGAGGGGGAGTCGTAAATGAGGAGGCAAGTTTTGAAGAAAAAGGATCCGTCATTCATATTTCGGTCTTAAAAGAGGGGAGGTCGTAAATCAGAGGGCCGTTCGTGAGGGGGTCGACTGTATAAGGCGATACCTTTTCCCAATTGAGACCAATGCGCCTGAAACCGTATTTTTTAGACTATTAGGCGCACCTTAACCCTTTAAGTCCTGACGCTCTGTGCGCTCAGTCACCTCTGAAATCCTAGCCCAAGGGACGTCACTCCGTACAAAAGGGGGGGGGGGGTGGTAGCGTCAGAAAACTAATAAAATAAAATATACCCTAGCAGATTTTGTGTGTTGTTTTGTTTTGAATGTGTTGCCGAGATGCCTGTCTGATTTGCAAAATGAATTTCAAGATGTTATGGGGATGCATGGCTCCACAAAAAAAATCAAAATGCCAAAGTGCAATCACAAACTGCATTCACTGCCTACTTTTTGCAGACTGGTGAAGCCTAAGACGACTGAAATGGAAATGTAGATAAAAATCATTCACTTACCCTTTCACTTCACGATCTTATAATTCTTATCTTTCACAGAAAAAGGAATCTTCATCGCTGTCATCACTCAGTGGATGCAATAACGATTCATCATCCATGATGTAAAAGTGGGGAAAATGCCGATGTCAGTAACATGACTTCAGAAATTCGCATCGATCGAACAAAAACAAGCTCGCTGCCGAAATAGGTCAGAGTACACTCATTACTCATCACTTCGCGATCTCATAAGTCCCATCTTTCACAAAAATACGACTATTCATCGCTTTCCTCAGTCAATGGACGCCATAACTGTTCGTCATCCATATTGGAAAAATCGCGAAAATGCCGAAGTCGGTCACTAATTTTCAAAAATTCATATCTTTCAAACCAATCGGCCTAGAAGCCATTGCAAGCAACAGGACGGAAGTGTAATCTGTAGCGAAAGCGAGGCTGAAGCGCTCACGTGACTGCCATGTGATAGAAACAAAATGGAAGCGCCCAAACCGGCCACGTGGAATCCGTACGTTCCCGAACGTTCTAGACGTTTCCGATCCGATTTTTTTTTTGAAACGTTCACCGTATAAGAGGGTTAATACCCCCCCCCCCCCCCCCCCCCCCCCCCCCCCCCCCCCCAATTTTAAATAAAATTGTTCTTACATCTTCTAACTATATTAATAATCATATTATAAGGTGCATGTGACTCACTCTGGGGGAAAAGGGTACTGCCGGCGCCTCATAATCCAAAAGATACGCCATGATGAACAAAAGTGTAAAAAAAAAGTGCAATAACAAAATATTATTTGTGTAATATTTGGGGGGTGTACCATACGCCTTATAGTACAAAAAACATGGTAAATGGATTTGCTCAACGTGGCTCACCCTTTGATGACCCCCGCCGCCTGTGCCCAGGCGCGGATGGCCTGCGGGAACTGCTTGTGTCGGTACAGGTAGCCCCCCAGGTAGGTGTAGGGGTACACGTGCTGGTTGTTGTAGTGCTTGCGGGCCGCATCCACCCCCTCCTGGAGCAGCTGGATTGGGCTGGGGTGCCCCACCACAGCGGAAATCTCTTCCAGGTCACCCAGGTTTCCCATGGCCATGGGATATCTGGTGTGAGCACAGCATAGAGGTAGAGTGGCTCAGAGCAGTGAGGGTTAGGTTAGGTACATTATAGTCACAGAGGCATCTCTGTGAAATTCGGGTTGCTCCCACCTGGAGAGCACGTTGCAGCCAGTGGCGCGCCACCCAATTTTTATTTTTATTTTTTATTTTTACATGCGATTTTTAAGTGACTGATAAGGAAGGAAGGGAGGGGGTAACTTTTGACCAAATGACAACTAGTTTTTCCACTCGTTCTCCACTAGACCTCATGGTCTGAACGCTAAGTCTTTTGGATGATACCGAGGTCCCCTGTGCTCATGACAACTGATGTACCAAGGATCGAAAAGTGATAGGACAAACTGTCCTATGACAAGACAAATCAACAGGACAATGTCATGGATCTTTCAGAAACCAATAAGTGTGCCAGTTTAAAAAAATTAGACATTTGTCCTGACAGGGGAGAAAGAAATAGGACATTTTCAGTTTTAATGGGACAATGTCCTATGACCGGGGCCTCGGGACATCACTGTCAGAGGCAACGCGATCGCCTAGCAAGCAACCAATCGTTCCTGGCCACAGTGGAAAGTTTTTCCGCTCGTTCTCCACTACACCTCATGGTCTGAACGCTAAGTCTTTTGGATGATACCGAGGTCCCCTGTGCTCATGCCCTTTGCGCACGTTAAAGATCCAGAGCTTAATCTAGAGCGAGGGATTGATAAAATCCCCCAAAATGTTGTTCCTTCCCGCGATAATCGGCGCGGGGAGCGGGCCGAGTCCCGCACATTTGCAGAACGGCCCGCAGTTTTTACCGATCGATGCGGGAAGACCTTCGTCGTTTGCTAAACCCGTCGTCTGGACTAACTGAAAGTATCGAGCAGGAGTGAAGGATTTCTCGACATTTCATTGGTTCTTGACAAAATGTTAGTGTTAATCAACCAATCGCGTTGTTCTCGTTCTACCGACAGGAAGTTGCGAGAGTTTCGGCCGCCATCTTGAATGTTTTTCAAAATGAAGCGGGCAGGGACCCTGTTTGATTTTGGATTTTCGCGGAGGCAAAGTCAAAAATAATAAATCCTGCTCCAAGCGATTGTGAAGACCTCGAAGAAAAGGCTTCTACATATAAAACATCGGAAAAGAATGACAACAGTGGCAGTGCAAAGGAACATTGGTTCCAAAATGTCTGGTCGAAAAAGTGGCCGTGGCTGACAAAGAAAAGTTAAAGTCTGTGTACGAGGGTGGGGGAGGTACTGGTTCTTATGCATGTGATGTGGGGTTGGATAGGGGGGAGTGCCCAACTTTTTTTGATATGAGGGGGGGACTGCCCCCCTTTTTCAGAAATCCTAGATTAAGCTCTGAAGATCCCAGTGGCAACAAAAGAGTTGTCATTTGGTCAAAATTTATCCCCCCTCCGCTTCACTTCAGTCACACACAAAAAACAACCCTGCATGCAAAAAAAAAGAAGGTGGGAGCAGCCCAAATTACATACTTGTTTCTGTGGTTAGAAAATTAATACCAATACTAATGATGTTATGTGCGACATACTTCTGACTGAATGAATCTCACTTTACAGTAAATTCAAATAAAAAGGTGCTAGGATCCTGGGACAGCTTTTGTCTGATAAAAGTGCAAGCATCAAGATTTGCTGGAAAGCTCAAATATGAGCACATCTTTTTATTTTATCCTCCATGAATTTTCTAAAAAGATTTTCCAAACGACGAGTTTAACTTTAAGCATAGTATTTTGTTTTCCAAATATGCAATAATTTGGGGCTCTCAGTCATGAAATGGGTGCGACCCGGTCGCCTTAGAAGATAGACAGTAAGGAGTTCAGGGCCGAAACACTTGTTCGAGGGGGGTTTCTTCTTTCTTCTCTGAAGACCCTCTGTTGTTCAGCTCTCCATAGTTTCTTTGCACTAGCGATCTTAAAATATTATATTTTCATGGGTGCAACTACACAACATGAAAAAACCTGAAACTACAGTGAAAGGCCGTGGTCCAGGGGTAATGTCCCCCTGGCAGCTGAAGAAAAAAAAAAGATTATGAAGGTATTTTTGTTTCCCTTTTCCACAATTTATACAAATGCTTATTTTAAAAGTGTTTGAAAAATACAGAGTAACAGTAGACACACAAAGATTTTGCTTGACAAATCTAAAAAAAAGGAACTTCCTTTTCTGGTAAAATTCAAAAACAGGAAATCCTTGTATACCAGGAAAAGTTGCACCCATGTATTTTGTTTTTCCAATGGGCAAAAATAATTAGTTACACTTGATGGATGTATTGCTGCTTACTTTAAAATACAACTACAAGATGATGGCTACATACAAAAAAGACAACAATACAACAACAAAAGAAGACAATACATTTATCACAGCTTAACTCTATAATACTGGGCCTGTATTCACGTTGAGATAGCATGAGACTTAGCATCATGCTATCTTAGAAGCTCTTCCAAAAGTCCTATTAAATCCTATAGGACATTGGAAGAGCTTCTAAGTTAGCATCATGCTAAGTCTCATGCTATCTCAACGTGAATACAGGCCCTGGACACTGAATTAAATAAAATTGCTTACCTTGCTAAGTGACCTTTCTTATACAACAGGTACAGCAATTCCTGGAGATAGAAAGCATAGCAAAGTAGCAGAAGCATAAACATCAAAATAATTGAATTGTAGAAATACTTATCTTTATTATACCCTTTCCAATGAGATGCATTCCATCTACCACAAGATTTTTGTTTTACAATCAGGATTTAAATTCTATATAAGCTTTCTTTACAATTAGCATTGTGTGTGTGTACGCACGCATGTGTGTGTGTGTGCGTGCGTGTGCGTGTGTGTGCGTGCATCTTGTGGCTGTGTTACTGTGTGTACATGTTTGTGATAGATAATATTGTAGTAGCTTATTTATATATTTATGGTCTATGTATTTATTTAAATAATTGTGAAGCGCCATGAGCTCAAGAGAGAAAGGGCGCTCTATAAATGTTAGTTATTAGTATAATCAAACTTAGAAACTTCTTAATTCACTATAGTTTATATTTATTATTACAGTGGAACCTCTATTATAAGACTTTGAACAATCATTCAAAATAATGTCTTAAGTGGGAGTTGCATAAGGGAGGTAATTTAATTTGAATACTTACAAAACAAGGGCAATGTCTCAGAGGTTTTAAGTGGGGGGGAGTAAATAAGGGGGGGGGGGAGGTCTTATAGGGGAGGTTCCACTGTATTAGTATTAAAAAAAAAAGCATTTTTCAATAAATAAAAGACCATGGGAAACAAAAGGATATCATTAAGTAATAAGATCTAGGCAACAAAATTCAAATATATTGAAAACCATTAATACTATAATAGTTTATAAATACACTATTTGTGAATTACCCAGAACAGAATAGAAAGCTATACACGCGGGAAAACGGAAGAAACTCACATTAACAGAGATGAGATTCTCAGAAAACCAAAAAGGAGGAACAAAGAAGCCGGTGGTTCGGGGCCCGGTGTAGGCTACATCAGCAAATGGATAACTTCCATTTTCAGCTTTGCAAACTGCAGAGTAATGATAAGTAGAGCAGTCTTGGCTGCCCCAAGCAGTAACTGGAAATGTCCATTTGAGAATGAACCAGTCGAGAACAAAATACCAAACAACAGTCGATTGAAAATGGCCAAATTTGGCCTTGTCTGTAGTGATTGCAGTACAATGGCTGGCCTGCTACTAGCTATAACAATCGAGCTTCTTGCCGCATTTATGATTCCTAACACCCCAACCCCCACCCCAATTTTCTCAATGGATTTACACTGATCTAAAAAAAAATCGCCCTTGGGGCCATCAAAAAGGAGGAAATCCTCCAATTGGAGAAAAAATCTCATCTCTGAAATTTAAACAAACAAAAATTCAACATTAATTTGCACCTGCTGCAGTGACCCCATCTCTATGCTGTCTGTGGCCGAGGAAATGGCGGGGTTGATGCTGGAGACGATGGCCGCCACCTCCATCTGCCGCGTGCACACCACGGGGTGCCCGTTCAGGTACAGCCACGCTTTGTCTGCAACAGCCTCAGTGATTGGCTGGCCCCGCTTGTCCTCGTTGCCTTTGCCTGTCAATCATCAAACACGGCTCTCTGTAGCACAGCTTTTTAAAGACCCACCACGTCCATGAGTGGAAATCACGGTTTTCACGTGTTTTCCCTGTCTCGCTGACCACACCAGTAAGAAATCTTAAGCAATCTTTTAGAGGGAGAGAGGCCCTCAGATGAAGAATACACGTGACATGGTGGGTCTTTAATGTTTTATTCTCAGTTTTAAAACATGAAGTTCGTAAATAATATAGATTACTGGGTAATGAAATTGGTTAATTGATACATGAGGTCCAATGGAGTTTTTGCCTACAGGTGACATCAGACATCTCCCCAAGCGGTCAACAAAACTCACATGCAAAACAAAAGACCTACTAAAGGATAATGCATGACACCATATGAAAAGACAATTGCAGCACAATAAATTGAACAATAAAGCAGTTTACAAAAGTCATCTTAAAGATTATGTAAAATACCCTCCATTATAATTCAAAAGCTACATCGTACATGATTGTGTGAACTAAATAAAGTCAACTATCTCAAAGATTATGTGAAAGTAAAACACCTCACATGTACATTTGAATATATTCCACCCACCAATGGAGGATTTCAACCCACAAACTTACCATGCCATGTGACTTCAGCAGTTTCGCTGCTGTCTGGACCAAACACCACCCACGCATGATCCTCTGACAATGATAATTTGACGTCTTGGTAGCCTAGTACTTGAGCGGCTGCCACCGTCGCAAATGCCACCCCAAAACAGTCCAGCTTATTTCCTGTGAAGCAAAAAGTTTGGAAAAGTATTCAGTGTTTAAAGTATATTTGTAAACAGCACCAAACCTGCAGAGTAAGTATGGACAATTGCTTTGTATTCTCATTTAGAACTATAAAAATGGGAGTACGGTACATTGGAAATGCGGGCTGCAACCATATGTGATGGTGCATGGGAAAAACCTACATAAGTCGCTCATAATGTTTTGAGCAAAAGCCCAAAATAGTCAACAACCCCGAAAATATCAATATTCTATTTAGGGCATATTTATGTCTATTTTTTATGTACTTCTACCAACATCCACAACATGAAAGACAATTTTGAATGATTTCTTTGTTTATTTGACCGTTTTATAAATCAAGTGAATCAAAACAGAGACAAAATTGTACCTTCAAAGCTCGATTTCTGCAAATGTTCTATTTCGAATGCCACACTTCAAATAATTATAAAATATAAACTAGACAAGATAACTCAATTCGGTTTTCTGTGTATTACCAAGGAATCTTTGCTCCACCATGGAAAATTAAAATCTCAATTTATGCCAAAATTCCATCATGTCTGGTTTTCCCAGGCACTGTCACATACTACCTGACAAATATTATAAAATATAACCAGTGCAAAAATACGGCATTGGCGGTGAAAGGGTTAAGGCATAATAACAAGAGTTCTGCTAAATCAATTCTGTCTTACTCTGACTCATTTGGTCCTACTCATGTTGGGTCTGACTAGATCCAGTCATTGGTGATTCAACTTAGAGATCTGTGACTAAATACTTTTTCAAAGTGAGCAATAACAACAAAAAATACATAGAAAATGACCCAAATCAACACTAAAACAAATTTATTTTGCACTTTTTTCGTTAGTATGTGCCACTTTTCACACAGGTTGGCAAAATACAATAAATCTGTTTCTAATTCTAGGCTTTAGAGGTCGCTAGTTTCGATTGCGTACCAGTGAGAAAACTGTAGAGTGACTGAAGATGAGCTTTATCTTTGTAATAAGCTCTTGTCAGTGATCCCCAAATAACGTCCGATACCCTTTTGACTAGATCTCTGGTTGCATAATCTTTTTCAAACTTGCTGAGATCCACAGACTTCTTGATCAGCGCTGTAAATTTCACATGCATTGCCTCAATAGTGTCAGCCTCAATAACAGGAAAGATGGGAGTGATGGTCTTCGATTCATCGACATTGCTGTGAACCGATCGGTTCATTGTCAGCGTGTTTTCAATGCACCCCAACACAATAGAAAGCAGTGCCAAGTCCACATCATATCCTCTCTCAAGCTGATCACTGAATAAGTTGACAACATCTTGGATGCTAGTTAGCGGGAAATGTTGCTTGTCGCGATCTCGAAAGCCCGCCATCTTGATGCCGTAATAATCGCACACTATCAGGTGCAATACTCTCCTCATAAAATGTCTTCCCCCATTATTTATAAAGCTTACTGCAAGACCATAGTATATCAATATTGGATAACAAAATAATGTCAAAAGTGAAAATTTATATAGAATTGGTTTAAATATGTTAAAAAAAGTTTAAAAACAAAAATGAACAGACGACAAAAACTCATTCAGAGAGTATAAACGTTGAATATGGCTGACACAGGCAGCATGAATCAGGCAACGGACGTCGCTTCGACTAATGGTGGTTCTGCGGCTGGGAATCCAGCTCAGAATGGGGCAGTAAACGCACAGGTTTGTATGAAAGTCTAGCACAGATACTAAAGAACACGCCTTTCAGCGTATACTTGATTAAAAATCGCAACGATTAGCATCGCATCTGAAGTCACACAAGACTGAAAAGCTGCGTCTGAAAGTCACAGTGTGACACTGTCACTACCATGGGCTGAAGAGGATGAACCAAAGACACACCTTGAACTTTTTTTGTGTTGTAATGCTTATTGGATTATCCAGTATGAAAGTTGTAACTTGCTATGCTACCTACCTACCTACCTATGGTGTAAAGTTGCCAGTTTCCCCCAAATATTTTAATGTATCAAAATGTGGTGTGTTACATATTCATTATTGGCATTATTATTGGTAAAAACAGGTCAGGTCAGGTCAGGTCATGTCAGGTATTAGGACGACCAGGCGTTGCAGCCTCTCAATGCGTCCTTCCTTTTGGTTAGTGTTTGGCAATTGCTGTGGCGGTTTTTAGCATCCATATTGATGCACTAATCATAAACGAAAACGTACTTTAACAGGGCAATTTTTGGATCACTGTCTAGGAGGTTTTTGAATTTGTTAGTATCTGAGGTCAATTTAGTATGTGCAGGGAGGTTGTTCCAATATTGGGTGACTGTTAGAAAAAAAGTTTTTTCTAATGTTCTGCTGTACCTGGTTAGGATTTTAAGTTCGCTATTACGGGTTCTTATTTCGTTAGACAAGTGAAACAGGCCTTTGTTAGTATTGTCAGTGCCTTGAAAAATCTTGTAAACATTTATCAAATCTCCCCTTAGTCTTCTGTATTTCAAAGATGGCAAATCTAATTTACGTAGCCTGTCCTCATATTCCAAATTTTTATGGATTTTATCAGTTTGGTTGCTCTCCTCTGTACCCTCTCAATTGCACTGGACTGTCGTTTAAGAAAGGGATTCCAAATTATGTTTCCATACTCAAGATGAGGCCGTATTTGGACGACCAGGCCTTGCAGCCTCTCAATGAAACAATCAGAATGTTGAATATGAAATGAGACTCAATGATGGAATTCAGCAGATAAATACTGTCACAGAAGAGAAAGATTTGGGTGTTACCTTTGATAACAAATTATCATTTGATCCTCATATACAGAGAGTGGTGGGCAAGGCAAACCAGATGTTGGGAATTATTAAAAGAAGTTTCACTTATCTTGATAAAGACACTTTTCTAAAACTATATAAATCTTTTGTAAGGCCACATGTATCGGGAATATGATAATGCTATATGGTGTCCTTTTTTGAAAAGGCAGTCTAATCAAATAGAAAAAGTTCAAAGACGGGCCACAAAACTGCTAAAAGAATGTAAAAACGTCATATATTGAAAGGCTAAGACACATAAACTTACACTCTCTTAAGGGTAGGAAGTTGAGAGGCAGCCTTATGCAAACATATACAGGGCTCCCCATTTTGTTTGACTATAGAGGGTATTTTCACCCCCAGGAAGCAGCTATAGAGGGTCTCTTCACCCCCAGGGTGAACTTATAGAGGGTGGAAAATCAAAACAAAATAAGCATAAAGACATGTGGGTACTGTCCAAAAAATGTAAAGTATTGTATGCACAGGCAGTATGAAGCATTACATGCCTGGCATTTCCGACACACAAATGTTACCAACACAGTCACACACAGCCACACTCACACACATCATTCAAGAATCAAGAACTTTTATCCTTTGCCCTCTTTTGAGGCATTGAGGATGAAACAACAAAATTATAAAATTTCAAGCAAGGCATGACAAGCACACACACACACACACACACACACACATACACACAAGCGGGATGTGTCAAAGGTCATTGAACTTGTAACCGCAGTACAAGCGCTCCCCAGATTTATAGTGCGTCTCAAACAAGTAGTAATTATAGTGCGTCGTTTCACCCCCAGTACGAAGTTTTAATGCGTCTGTCACACACATACGCACAGACGCACAGAACACACGAGTTTGTGACATTGTTCACACAGACAGAGAAAGGCACAGTCTACCACTCATCACAAAGGACCCCACCTAATCACAACCTACTTGTGAAATCCGTGCAACCCGTGTTAGCTCTGACCTCTCTCCACATTCAACTGGCGACTTCTCTTTAGACCGGTCAAACGTCTCTCCATATTTTTCCTTCAGTTAAGCAACATCTCATCTTCATCTCTCCTTTTCTCGTTCTGTCCACCTACGGCCGCCCAGTGCTGAGGTGTGGTGAGGGCCACGTCCCTGAAGGATCCTGTTATCAATTGTTTATCCTGCACGAGTCCTAGACGTGGGGATAGCGAAGCTGTAGAGCTTCGGCTGACATCGTTTCTCCTCTTCATCCTCATCGCCATCTTCACCCCTTTTATTTGGTTCCTCAAGCGCTCACTGGAGTCCAAGAAATGTTATAGTGGCGAGACCGAGCTCGACTGTCTTGTGGGGAGGAACTTCCATTCTTGGAAGTAGCCTGATCCTGAGCCTGAACCTATACCTGTTGCTGCCTGGTTGTGCGCTCTTTTCTCGTTTCAGGCCGCCCGCCTTTCTGTCTGGCCCCAGTTAGGCCCGAAGTTTTTCGATGTTCCTGTTGAGGAGTCTGACCTCTGCCGTCTCTCTTCTTTTGTTTCTGCTGCTGTAGCCTGCCCCAGGAGGGGGAGCAGTTTTTCTACTGACTTTTGTTTTCCCCTTTGTCTTCTTCTTCGGACGCTCTGCTGTTTTTGTTGGACTTCTTTTCTTCGTCTGCCCTTTCGTCGTTTTTCCCTTCAATTTTGTGTTTCTGCATACAAACTCTCTTTTAGTTATTTAGTTAAGTTGCCGGCTTTAGTTTATTCTTTGGACAAACTTTTGAATGCCATGTATATTGTGTAGATAATTTGTTAAACATTGAGTGTATTGAATTGTGTAAGTGTGTGTGTGTGCTTGCTTATAATAGTCTTGTTTTGTATTGTACTTCTGGTGTGCGCGTGTGCCTTCTCCCGATGCGTGCGAGACTCTCCTCGGGGTTCGCGATTTCCCTCTCCCGATCTCTGATCAGGATCGAGCGGGGGATTTCGTGACACCTGCTTATAAGATCTTCCATGGTATTGATGACATCAATTTTGAAACTTTCTTTTCTGTTCCACAATTTAACATCACGAGAAAGTCAGAAGGCAAAATCTTTATTAGATATTGTCGAAGTAATAGAAGAAAATTTTCATTTTCTTATAGAGTTGCTGTTCATTGGAATGAACTAAGTACTAACATCAAGTTTGCAACTAATATTAACACCTTTAAAAATCTTCTGGATTCCAGTCAGAAATTTCAGAGTCTTTTTAATGATTTTGACTGATTGTCTTTCAAAAACTTGCTCAGACCCAAAATAATTTTTGCAACGTCATTGCCAAAGAGGGACGTTATATAGGCTGCGAGGCCTAGGCTTAAGAGCCTGTCCCTACTACTACTACTACTACTACTACTAAACTAAGGACATGTTACTGGAGAAAACGACCCCTGACAAAAACGGCCCAATTCGGAAAAGTCAAAACAACCCCACTGTCAATAACGTAGGAACGACGGAATTAGGTCAAACCGCAGCGATTTTTCTTGTCAAAATCCCGAACCCCGATTTAGGCCATGTGCCAAACGGTCACTTCCTTTGCTTGTTTTTATTGATGGTTATTCTTGGCGCTGACCATCCAAGTTTTTTTCTTTCGGGAAGCAGACACCTACCCGGTCATTCGGGAATGATCTTTTTTTACGCAAAGACGGCCGATCGCGAGAGACAAGCGATCCAATATTTGGGTCCAGTTCATTTGTTTACCATTTCTGAACGGTAACTACTTGCTTTTTTAAAACAAATACTTAGTTACATTTAATTATTTTTCTACAAGTTCACCAAATTTGGTGCATCTAGAATGAATCTCAATGCTGCTCAAGGTCTCCACAAGTCGGGAGGTGTTACGTCGAAGCCTGTCCGACATGTTGTTTTCTGCCATGTTCATGTTGATGTTGCGATCTTGTGAGTCGCACAAAAAGCTTAGGCCTAATCTGTCTAATGTTTGGGGTTGATGTTCCCCCTTTGAATAAGCTTTATTTTGGTACCAATGTTTTGTTTATTGGTAAAAAAATAAATAAGTTATGGCTGTTTGATTCATCCAAACCTTGATACGGTAACCTTGATCAACTTTTTCTTATATAGCTCATGTAAAAAAAGCTATCATTTTAAAACGTCGTAACTTTCTCAATTTTCGACTGATTTTGATAATTTGGGTATCATTTTAAAGGTCTTGTCGGGCTCTTTCATTAGGATTTGACAAAAAGTAAATATTTAAAATAAAAATTCCCTACAATAACGAAAACGGCCCCACTCCAAATATGAAAACGGCCCTACTCAAAATACGAAAACACACACACACACACACACATGTGCGCATGTTTTCATCTCGAGTACCAGGGCCGTTTTTGTAACTAGTAGGGCCATTTTCGTCCTGAGTACCGCGGCCGATTTCGTAACTAGTAGGGCCGTTTTTGTCCTGAGTACCGGGGCCGTTTTTGTGACTAGTAGGGCTGTTTTCATCTCGAGTACTGGGGCCGTTTTCATAACTACAGGGTTCGTACAGGGTCCTTGAAACCTTGAAAAGTACTGGAAAATTGACATGGCCTTTTCCAGGGCTTGAAAAGTGCTTGAAAAACAGCAAAGGCCCCAAGACTCCTGGAAAAGTCCTGGTATTTTCAAAATTGTCTGACCACGTCCTTAATCTCAATCCTTCAAAGTCAAAATCTCTCCTCCACAAAAAATAATTGAAGGTTAAAACTAAATTCAAAAACCCCCAAAACAACACTTTTAAGGTCATACCAATATCGCAATCATAGCAGACGACATTTGCACGAGTTGTCAGCTGCTGAAGTTACTTCCCTTTACCGTATTTCCGTTTTCCAACAAAATGGAGACTGCATTTTCAACGATGTTTGGCTGCAAAAAAAGAAGAATATCAGAGCTGGTTAGCTCCGTCAACAGATAGTTCAAAACTGAAAGCTAGCTGCACAGTGTGCAAAAAGAACTTTGACATCACCAGCATGGACGAGAGTGCTGTAAAAAGCCATTGTCAAGGCCAGAAGCACAAACAACTCAGGCGGGAACGAAACCGACATTGATCGGTATGCCAGATTGAGTCCTTGAAATTTAGTAAACTGGTCCTGGAATATTCCTGGAATTTTTTTGACACAGATCTGTATGAACCCTGTATCTAGTAGAGCCCACCATCAGTATCCCCAGGCCTATTACATTAAACAGTTCATCACCATGCAGGCAGATGCGACAGTCACACATTAAAAATAAAAAAAAGCAAAAACATGAAAACTCTTCCCACTCAAACACACATAAAGAGACCACCACCATTTTCATCCTCTACTTTGGTTATTTAAAATGTGTTCATATGTTTTGTTGTTGTCTTACCCTGGCTTAAACTAAAGTAAAGACTCCAGGGATCATCCCAACAGCCGAAGCATGAGTGTTTGATATGCTATCAAATGCACATGCACCACACACACACACGCACGCATGCACACACACACACACACACATATACACATGCGTGCGCATGCGCGCATTGTCTTTGTGCGGAAGTTATGCTGGGACAAATGCCTCAGAACAGTGGTTTATCAAGCCTAAATCCCAACACATGTGCTTTCTTCCCGTTTATATGTCTAAGGTCCCTAACTAGGTCGGAGGGCGGGGTTATCTCTCAGTTTTGCATCCGTCGATTGAAACACTTGCACATATAAATGCAGAAATACACACTCGTATGCACACACATGTACACACTGTCACACACACACACACACACACACACACACACACATACACACACTTATAAAATAGGCTTGAAAACATCTAAGAGAATAAAATTTAAGAGAATGGGTTGACAAGAAACAACAAACATACCAAGTTTAGTACATGTTTGTTGTTATTGGTGGGTTTTTAAAAAAA
This sequence comes from Phymorhynchus buccinoides, assembly GCA_017654935.2. Classification (NCBI taxonomy): domain Eukaryota; kingdom Metazoa; phylum Mollusca; class Gastropoda; order Neogastropoda; family Raphitomidae; genus Phymorhynchus; species Phymorhynchus buccinoides. The sequence goes on from CM065688.1 coordinate 33,002,759, forward strand.
ATGGGGGTGGGGAGAGGGAGGCAGTCTAGTTAAAGATAACATGTATTCATAGGTAATAGTAGTGTGGACCAGAGTAAAACTGAATTAATATGGGTTTAAAAAAAAAAAAAAATAGTATAAAAAAAAGCAGCTCAATATTGAAAACAAAAAGCTAAAAGTCTGTTAAAGTCCCAAACTCTAAACTTAACTTGTAGTTGTACAGACTTTATGTTATGGTGAAACTCTTAATCAAATGATGACATGTCCAGCAGCACAGGTTGAGGAAAAAAATTACAAAACAAAGGTATAACATTATATTAACAAGCAACTGTGTTTTAAAGTACAAGAGTCTTTTCAAGTTCCGAATTTAGCAATGCAATTGAAGGATGAAAAAAATCATTGTAGTGTCAGTTGAACTTGATAAAGCATGCATATTTATTAAATTATTTAGCTGCTAGGTTATCAGATATATCATGTTTTGTTTTATCTTATTTTAACATTAACACTTAGATAGAAAGAATGACTTTGAAAAAGGGTGGAATGTCTTGGATCATGATTTTAAGCGTGATCACTGTTTAAGTGATTGGTTAGAGTACTTAGACATGTCACTCTCATGATACCCCAGGATGTTTTCAGGTCCCTCTTTTTTTTCTTTTTTCTTTTTTTGCTGTCCCGTCTGCTGGACCGTACAGTGGCATTGCTCCCACGCCGCTCGTTCTGAGTCCCTACAGGCAGCCACACACACCCTGGTTTGTCAGGTCGCAGAAGGTCTCGCAGTTTAGTTAGTGACCAAATCAAAAGCCTAGACTGTGGCACCTGTGGGCTTCCTTTACATCTATGTCGTTGTAATTGTGCCTGTGCTGTTGCAGGGAGGTGAAGAGCAGCAGCCGGCCCCGCGGGCAGGGACCTGGTCTGTGATCAAGACGCTGGCGATCCGCATGCTGTTCATCTACTTCATCGCCAGCATGTTCCGCCGCTCCCCTTCACCCCCGGCCGACGAAAGCGCCGGCTCTGACGGCAAATCGGGGATGAGACCCTCCTCCAACCTCTTTGACAAAGGCACTGTCATGGTAAGAAGAGTAACACTTTTCTAATTAAAAAAACAACAACACACCAAGACGTCATCATAAGTTTTGAGTATGTAGCAGTTTGATAATATTCTGCACAGATGATGATGTCATACACAGCTACAGGGGTAATAACTTTTCAACATCAGTATGCTGAAGGGGTTGAGCTTTGAAAAGTCTGAAGATCTATGTCACATTAGTGTACTGAAATGCCAAAGCTATGTATGAATGAATTATAGTTGCCGAGAGGATATGCTGTGCCTGTTCATTGCAGCAACAAGAAATGGCTATTCATAACTGTAAAGCCTGCCAAGGTTGTTTTTTCTCCTTAGATTAGAATGTTCCTAATGTGAAACATCATTCCACAAATCTCTAACATAGGAAAGAAATAAGAATCATATAATATAATTTTTACTTATTGTTAAAACAGTGGTTTGCAGGGTTTTTTTATGTCAATATCATGAGGTGATGTAGAAAACCAAATAATTGAATCCGTAACTCTCCACTTAACTGTCTTAAGCCTTCTTGGAGTTATGAATTGCCAATTATTTCAAAAGCCTTAAGTTTGAATCTTCTTCATCAATCGCTCAGACATTTTCATGTCATATGAGTGCAGATGCGTCATGCTGCTGTTATGTGCCTAATAAATAGTTTGGCCCATCATGTCCATCTTCGGCTGGAGAAAATCTTTGTAAGAGTTTCTAGAACAAAGGCAGGAGAATGGACCAGTAAGGCAGAAAGATAATAGATGACAATATGCAAAGGGAAAAGGCAGAGTCAAAGAGAGTGACAGATAAGAGGAAGCTACAAGCAGAATTTCTTCCAGAAGGTGGGGAACTATTTGTACAAAAGTCCTCTCGGGGGAGTTGGAATCTGTTTTGATGTGATAGAGACTAAGAGAGGAGGAATATTGATTAACAGTGTACATAAATTGTATGATATATCTAAGCCAACCGAATTTGATACAGAAAGATAAAGAAAATTGAAAGTGAATACCGGTTAATATTATGATAATATTAAATAAGCATATTCATGAATGATGAAATATTCATTATTTGAAAGCCACACACACCTGTTAATAGAAATTGCACTGCAACAGATGGCTTGTATGAGCAACTTTGAACAACTCTGTATTGCTAATATGTATGATAATTTTTCAACAGTTTTGAGAGAGCACTACATGTTGATGTAGAGCTCTTAGGCCACTTGTTTTATTTGCTGGCTAGCTTTATCGTACCCAATCCAACTTTAGTAATTAAACATTTTTAGGTAATCAAATGAAATTGCTTGAAAACCGATCTGTTATTAATTGAATCTAACTCGTTTTAATATCGCTGCGAAAAGAATTTCCTGTAAAATTGGCAATAAAATAATTATTGATTGATTGTTTTCAGGATATGTACGTGTACTTGTCAGAGGATGAAGAGTTCAAGGACTTCAAAAACGAACAGGCGTTATTCTGGGTACACAAAGGACTGGTATATGGTGACTGGGAAAGTGGGCCTAATGGTGACGGATCCTTTGAAAAATCAGGGCAGATTGAAGTGTCTGAGGTAAGATGTTTTGTTTATCATCTATTCTGTGTGTGTGCGCGCGTGCATGCATGCTTGTGTGCTGTTTTCTTTCTCAGACCAGTGGAAGACGATGACATGATATACTGTTCCGTTGGTGTAGGTTGTACATAACATGGTCTTTATCCCCTCCCTTAAATTCACACACCATTAACTGCTATCATGTCTTTTTGTTTTATGCTATCTACAAAGATAATTCTGTAGAAATTTTGAAGGAAGGCAGTGATACATTAATGTTCCTAATTTTTTTGGAAACAGCCTTATTGTGCATGTTCAGAAGGATATGTAAGCATTGATTAATTTGATCTCAAGCCACTCAAGGCATCTCAGTTGCTGAAAGTGTAAGGATTACATCAAATTTCTCTTGTGCCTTTTTAAAATTTGATCGAAGACTTGATATTTTGCATGAAGTTTTGCAGATTTTTCTTCACTCTCAAGCGAAAAAGCTTCCGAGATTGATAGCTAAATAATTGGTGATGTGTATTCACAGACTCTTCAGAACAACGGCTCCATGTACATTCATGTGTACTTTGTGAGAGAGGGCAAGTCGCCCGACCCTGCTGACAAGGCAAAGAAAATCTACTCGAAGAAAAGCACTGTCTACAGATCCAAACGTTAGTTGGTTTTAGATTGTGAAAAGTGATAAGCAGAAGAAAATACTGTGTTTATATTTCATAAATAGTCATTGATTTTAGTAGTTTTCTTGATTAAAAAAAAGAAGAGTTGCGGTTGACTTCCATGAAATATTATTAGTATTTGCTTACTTTTAGGTATGTTACTTACACCTGAGAAAGTCAAATGTAGTGTACTTCAGCATTCTTCATCAGTGAGAGCAAGGTTTAGTCATTGCTTTGTTTAATTTTTGTTTGTATTATCAGGCATTGATTGTTTGTATCAGATAGCGATTCTGAAACATCATTATTGTATTTGACAATTGAAGAGCTTTACATATAGCATTTATTCGCAGATTTTTTTTTTCCTGGTGTCATTCATAGAGAAGAAGAAGTAGTGATTGATCAAGGAATACTTGGGCTCATTTGTTATAAATTTAAATGTGACATGTTTTAACTTTATTTTTAGATTTGCTTGAACTTTTGTACACATTTTAAGCATATTCTATGTATCATTTTGTATGTCTAAATCTTATGCAGTTTGCCTTCTTCATGTCAATTCTTTCTACACACATACAAACACATGCGCGTGCATGTGCTTGGAACAGTCTTCTTGTTAGTATTTGCACTGTGTGGATTGTTTCTGTGCTGTGCGCTTGACAGGTTTGAACAAGTTCAAGAAGCGTCGGTTCCAGTCCACTGTGAACTTGCTGACTGGTTCCACAGACGTCCACCCTGATCTGCAACAGGTGGGTATTCCAATTTAATTTATACAGTGGAACCTCCCTTATAAGACCTTCAAAAATCATCCAAAATTTTAATACTTACAAAGAAGGGCAATGTCTCGGAGAAGTATGGGAGGGAGTCTTATAATGGGAGGTCTCATAAGGGAGGTTCCACTGTATAATTGCTTTATTTTCTATCATGTCTACTGTGAAAGGGGAAAAAAACCCTGTCTGAAGCTGCACACTACATAATCCTATCTACTGAACATGGAAATGAGGGGAAATCCCTGTGGTTGTTGGCGTTTTTGGGGGTTAATTTTCGCCTCCTGAAAAAGCACATGAAGAGCGGCAGAGCGTTGAAGTTTGCATTCAATGAATGGCAGCATCTCATTTCAATGGTATTAAGCTAATTCGTTTTACTTGAAAGGGTTATGTTTTCTAGCTTTTAATTTCATATCAACGTATGGCTTTTATATATTTTATGCAATCATTTTTTGTGTGTGTTAACCATTATTTGTGTTGAACATATTCGACAAAATCGCAGTCAAAAATGTGAAACTGAAGTTCTGCTACTGAATGAGCAGTTGCTTCTGTGCACATTTTAACCAATGAAATTTACTGTTAGTGACTTGGTTGCTGTGTCAGGCGACGTAGGAGGGGTCAATTTTATACACTAACTCCATTGGTTTAGAATTCTACCAAAAACTGTCACAGTTACTTTTGGAAGAACCGTTGCAAGTATGCTCGCAACGCATCCTGAGGGAAGATTTGGCTGTTGCTATCATTCTCGCAGCGCGTCAACAACGGCATACTCGGGTGTTGCGATTATGCTCGCAACGTGTGAAAAAGTTAATCCCTTGACTGCCAGAGAAAATATTTTAAAAAATTGTACAAATCATGTCATGAAAAAGACAACTGATAAAGCCAATCTGGCAAAATGGTCTGGGGATATAACTCTCTTGACTGTGTTAGAGCAAAAGCCAGCATATCAGTTATTCTTCTTCATCTGATGATGTCATCAGTGATGTCATCAAGTCAGTACGTGATATGTTATGTGGCAGTCAAGGGGTTAAGAATGATGCCCTTCAGTTGAATCACCTTATATGGCAGTCAAGGGGTTAAGAATGATGCCCTTCAGTTGAATCGTCTTTTAAGAGTAAATTATTGTGATTTAATTGCCTTTTTTGCAACCTTTTAACATGCAACTTAATCCTTTATTATTTAATCATCAAAACTGTGGGTGTGAAAATTGTGCCGATGTCTCTGTAAGCTTCATGACTCGGACATCAGCACAAATATAAGGATGAAAAAAAAGTTCTTTGGTGTGACTGTCTTCAGAAAGAGAACCAGTCGTCGTTTGAGATCCTGTCTCACTGGCACCCCAACCTGACCATCAACATGCTGGATGACCACTCCCCCTGGATCAGGGGGTCTGTGCCCCAACCGCTGGATGAATGTCAGTTATTTGTGTGTGTGGTTGGTTTTGTGTGCTTTGTCTATACAGACAAACCCCTATTTTACGACCCTCTGTTAAGCGACCACCTCTCATTTGAGACCGGATTTGTTGGCACAGATGCATTTTACTATGTAAACGACCTCTCTTAAACGACTTCCTCTAAAACGCGACTTACGACCGCCATTTTGTTGGATTTTACGACCGTTGCTGTCGTCTGCATAGACTTCGAGCAAAGGGAAACAACCACGATCAAGGGCCTGAAAGCGGAGTCACTTCCCTTGTTGTAGAAAAGATGGCGGAGAGCGTAGGAAAAGCACGAAAACCACTGACTTTGAAAAAGAAAACCACTGACTTTGGACGAGAGGGGAGGTGATTAAAAGAAGTCGGCAAAGTGAAACTGTAATATCGATTGCACAATCCTATGGAGTTGGAAAGACCCAAATCCAGTTTTAATATGTCATTGTATGTGTGCATGAAGAAGAGAGTATGAACTGTGCTGAACTTTTTCTTTCTACGGCTGCCAGTGAAAACCTCCGTCATACGACCCCTCCAATTTACGACCGATTTTTCCGGACATTTTGGAAGTCTTAAAAATAGAGGTTTGTCTGTACCGTGTGTTTAAATGTTCATGTTGGTTGCTGTGTTTTGGCTTGTAACACTGGGCGAAAACTGGAAGGAACAAGTACAAAGGGAATAAGGAAAGTTGATAGTACATATACGCACATTGGCACTTGCACATAATGTACACGTGCATCTACACATGCAATTACAGTTCACAAAAATCACACATACACAGCCACACACACACAGACACATACACACTTGCATGCACACAAGCATGCTTGCTTCACACAACACGCATACATTTGTATGGTCGCACACACAATCCTTTAATGATCCCATAAATGTTTGTATTTGCAGTCACACAGACAGAGAGAGAGAGACACAAGTATAAACATACTTGTGCTTATATTATCCCTTTAACTTTTGTAACAATGTGCAATGATATGTCTGTGGACACATTTGTTCACAAATGTCATACCCTAGCATGGTTTCTGGAATCCTGCTGACTGTTAACTTTCAGACATTGAGTTCTACCCCGGGTCCAGCAAGTACTACCCTGTGGTCTACATGAACGACTACTGGAACCTGAACAGCGATTACATGCCCATCAACGACACCACCAGGTAATTTCTTCCCCGGGGGAGCGTGTCGCAACAAGCACAGCGTCTCCTTTTTTTTTTGGGGGGGGGGCAGATATGTATCAAGATTTATTATCACAACGCTGTGCTAATGTCATGGAGTGGAAGTAGAGCTGGTAATTAGTGTTTGTGTGTGTGTGCGTGCATGCCTATATCTATATGTGTATACCTCTGGCAAAGTTTAGTGCACATCCATGTTCTGTTTTTGAAATGTGTATCGGTTCTCTTTCATTAAAAAATGAGAATGATATTAATACATCGTGACACGTTTGGAAACTACTGACCATGGTGCTTTGCTGTACTGTATGTATTCACAGGGTACTGAACATGACTGACCTACTACCTCTCTCTTTCATTATCTATTCCAGTACCATGGGCGAATATATTCGCCCAAGAGTGAAGGCATTACTCTACACTCCCACCAAATGCAAAGACATTCACTGCCAAGCACCCTGCCAAGTGTTTTGTCTGTTTTTAGAGCCTTTGTTACCGTTTTTGCCGTTAAAGCAAAGCATGCACACTCGAAAAAAGTAGTTAACTTCCCTCTTGTCGGTTGAGATGCAACGGACAACCAAGAACACCAAAAAATATGTGGCGCTAGAAGAGTTAAAAGATTAGAATGATATTGAGACCATAGTGACACGTTTAGAAACTACTGACCCTGGTGCTTTGCTGTATGTATGCGCAGGGTACTGAACCTCACGCTGACCTACTACCCCATCTCGCTGTTTAAGTGGCAGATGTACGCCGCGCAGAGCATGCGCAGCAAGTGGACCTCCATGCTGGGCACAGACATGGTGGAAGACTCCGACCAAGACCAAGACTCCATGAAGGTAGGTCGGTACTTTGTACAGCTGGCAGGCAGCATAATTAGAATTCCCCATAGTATATAGGGGAATCCTATTGTGTTTATATAAATTGTACTTCTTTTTAATGCCTTGCTTCTGGAATATACGCTCTGCTTTACAATGACTCAATGAGCCTTTTGGGTGGCTTTTTTTCACTTTGCTATTAAAAGTTTCAGTAAAAAAAACCCACCCAACTCTTCACACTGGAATTGCAGTGAATATTTTTTTTTATTAGAGTGCTGTGGTCTCCACACCCTGCAGAGTTTTCTCCTTTGTTGTGTAATTTGATGTTGAACTGTGAGTATGTTTGTTAAAGCTTCGCCATCTTGTTTGTTTGTTTTTTGGTCCTGAAAATGGCTAGCTTCAGGGCTTGCA
>CM065688.1:33018592-33021092 GCA_017654935.2 Phymorhynchus buccinoides
TGTTGTTGTTGTTGGGTTTTTTTAATATAACATCTTTTCACTTAAAAGTGATATTAGACATACATCAATACATAAATGATGTGATGTGTGCTTGTTTGCACGTACGCGCGATTGTAAGGAAACCGTTGGCCAAAGCGGACCCCTATGACCACATATATTCTTGATCATCATTGCTCATCCTATTCAGATCCTGAATTTTGAACCTCCAGTGCAAACCTCCGCCAAGGAAGACTCACAAAACCGAATTTTCCTTCTTTGTGCTATGTATTTCATGTCTGTGCTATATCCCAATTACCAATGGACAGAATGGCTCCAAATTTTGTGTGGTGGTGTATCACTGTTCAGGGATGGTCACATGGAAAAAATATAACATGCTAACCTTGACTTTGAAGTTTGACCTTGAAAACCGAAATTTTCTTCTTGACACCATATCGTTCGCATCATTGAACTTACAATATTCAAACTTGGAACAGGAGTGCATCGGCTAATAGTGATTCAGAATACTGGGTAGCAATGAAGTTCAAGGACATAGACCTTTGATGTGTCAAATTTGTGTTATGGTCATATCTTTAACTTTTTCTTCAGCTGCAGGCTTCAAAGTTGGTAGGTTGGTAAACTGGCTTAAGGTCATCTGTGGTCCAAAGTATTGACTATCTTGGTGACCTTGACCTTGACTTTTTAACTTCTCTATTTTTAGCAGTGGCTATTGTTTGGACACCAATGGGTTTACACCCACATCACGATCACAATTACGAATCCCGTAGTTTGGATGACCGAAGGGGCGCCTCTAAAGATTTTACAACCAGTCTCTTCCACTCATCCACATAACACCCACATAGCCATATATATTCTTGATCAACATGACCAAAAGAATGCAGTGGGAGACAATTGAAGCCATTTGACCTTGACATTTGACCTTGAGCCTGTTATATTAAAACAGGCTGTAACCCGAAAATATAGCTGTAATCGAAAACCAGTTAGCTGTAGACCACTTAAACCATATATATTCGCGATCATCATCACTAGGGGGGGGGGGGGGGGGGGGGGGGGGGGGGGGGGGGGGGGGGGGGGGGGGGGGGGGGGGGGGGGGGGGGGGGGGGGAGGGGTGGGGGGGGGGGGTGGGGGGGGGGGGGGGGGGCATGGGGGGGGAGGGGGGGGGAACAGCAGAGAAACATCTCGAAGTGCTATTCTGGCAACTGCTATTCTGAAGACCTGCCCCGGGGAAGTGCTGCCGCGAAGCGAAGCGAGCGGGGCGTAGCTGCTAGTATAATACAAGTTTCAAATAGTATACCTTTTAGAAGTTCTGTACTTGTGACTTCTTCTAACCTGTCATTCTCTTTGACTCTGCCTATTCCCTTTGATTTCTGTTATCTTAATATATTATCCTGCCTTTTTAAAAAATAGAAAATCTTAGTTACAAATAAAAGATTTTCTCTAGCCGAAGACGGACACGCTGGGCCTAACTTTTTCTTAGTTAGGCAAATAATGGCAGCATGACGCATCTGCACTCATATGACAGGAAACTGTTTGAGCGATCGGTGAAGAAGAAGGAGAAGAAGAGTTCCTCCAATAAAAGCGAAATTGTGTTGCTAAAAATGTTTTAATACAAAGGCAGTGTCACGTATAACTGTATCCCTCTTTGAATTTAGATTTTAGTGTGAAGTTTCATTGTTAATGACACAAACTCAAAGATTAGCCTATGTATATCAATGTTTGTTAAAAGCTCAAAGAGTATGCAATGCACACAAACAATAATGAGAGGATGAGATAATGTGTTGCGTTATGATTATATGCAATGCAGACTCTAATGTATTCATTTTCATAGAGATGTATGGTGAGGATACGTGAACCAGTCTGTTAGAAATGTTTGCATGATTGCTGAGTGAAAAGCGCATTGAATTGCTTTGCAAGATTATGCGCTATATAAGCATTATTAATTATTTATTATTATAGGCCAAGCTTGACAGCATGCAATAGTTTTGTTTGCAAAATATTTGTATTGAAGACTATAATGTCACGTCGTTTCAAATAAGAAGTTTGTAAAGAACCAGTAAGCTCTAAAGTTTGAGGTTGTAACATGATCATGGATTTTCAATAGAATCAAGGGTATAGGCAAAAGAAGCCAAAACGTTGCGTTAAACAATTAGACCAATGCATAAATAGGCCCACTTACCCAAATCCTCTGACGTCGCAGAATGATTCGTTTCATTTTTGCTTCCATTAAAAAATGATTCCAAAGAGCCCAGTCCCGGGCCCTTACAGGATCCGTTGGCGTCGTGGTTCTCCGGATCCCTCTTGTGGTGGCAGGCCACGACAATGGCGGACTGCACGATGGCCAGGGCCCCCAGGGTCATCTGCACGGCCAGGTACAGCGTCAGGTAGCACACCGTGTCCGAGTTCTTGGCCAGAGAGTCCTGGATCAGGGTCAGGAACACGCCCAGGGTCAGAAAGGTGGTCACGCTCACCGACATCTTGTCCCCGCACTCCACAGGCAAGATGA
>CM065688.1:33033592-33039287 GCA_017654935.2 Phymorhynchus buccinoides
ATTTCTGTTATACCGGTATTTTTTTCGACGTACGGTTTTGCTGGTGATATACATTAACATTTTGATGACACACAAAACAGCTGTCCCGCAAAGTGCAGTGGGTAGGTATGGCCAGAAAACGTGCTGCTATGCGTTTTCTGGTGTGGCTAAGAAACCCTCCCTGTAAACATTCCGGCATCGTTTTTACATTGGCAACGTGATGGCAAATGATGGCAAACGCTGGCCAGCAGCATCCTTCAATCGGTCCTATTCTGGCATGCCGGTGTCGTATAGAATATTGTCGCCGTGAAATACGGTCGCTGCGACAGCATTTCACCGTAGATCCTATCGCTAGCGACACGATCTATGGTGAAATTCTGTCGCTGCCGTGAAATACGGTCGCCGCGACACGATTTATGGTGAAATACTGTCGCGACACTATTTCACCATGAAAACAGTCGCTCTATTTCATAGCAAATACACTATTTCACAGCAAATACGATCGCTACGCGACACTTTTCACCATAAAAACAATCGCTCTATCGACAATATTTCACGGCAAATACGGTCGCTTCCGCGACACTATTTCACAATAAAAACGGTCGCTACATATTGAGCGACACTTTTTCAGAAAAAATACGGTCGCTACTGCGACAATATTTCACGGTAAATGCGGTCGCTTCCGCGACACTATTTCACCGCAAATGCGGTCGCTTCCAGTGTGCGGTCGCTTTGGGCGACACTATTTCACGGCAAAAACGGTCGCTACTGCAACACTATTTCACGGCAAAACACGGTTGCTACTGCGACACTATTTCACGGCAAAAACGATCGCTACTACGACACTATTTCAATTCACCAAAAAAATGGTCGCTATAGTCGCTACTGCGACACTATTTCACCGAAATTACTGTCGCTAATGCGATTTTGTTTTGTTTTGCTTTACATACAGCCTACCAGAATAGCAAGCATCTGCACAGAGACTACCTGACAGTTATAGTCAGAAACAAGTCAGTTGACTCAACACACGAATTCATGTATGTATGTATGTTTGTATGTAAAATGTATGTATGTATGTATGTATGTATGTAATGTATGTATGTATGTATGTATGTATGGTATGTATGTTGTATGTATGTATGTATGTATGTATGTATGTATGTCGGTTTCCGTCCGTATGGAGAATTATTACCGCTATAGGATATTATCATTTTATGCGTTTCTCATACAGCCTAAAACTGTTTTAGGCCATTTAAGATACAATAATTTTCGTAAATAAAGTTTATGACGAGTCAAAAGAATACACAAAGTTCGAGGTTTTATTACAAAGCGAGCATAACACGAACCATAATAAAACGGTTAATACTTATATCTTAATAAACGCTTAAAGCCAATAAATGACTCGTTCTGTACTATGACTCGTTCTGTACTTACTCATTATCACTGATAGGAGGGGGGATACAAAAAAGGGGGGGGGGGGGGGGGGGGGGGGGGGGGGGGTTTATCAATAAAAAGGAGAAAACAAACTCATTTCATTCACGGGTACAGAGTGAAGTCTTTGACAGGACGAGAATTTGTTTATAAAATAGAGATGTCTTGCCCAATAATCCCCACTCTCTCTATCTCTCTCACTCTCGTCTCATCTCTCTCTCTCAGAAAATCTCTCTCCTCTCATCTCTCGCGATCTCTTCTCTCGTCATCTCATCTCTCTCTCATCTCATCTCTCTCCCTCTCTCTCACTCTCTCTCTCTCTATCTCTCTCTCTATCTTCTGTCTCTCTCTCTCTCTCTCGCTGCTAGCTCTCTCGTGTTACTAGTCTCTTTTCTCTTGTGTTAATTAGGCGGGTTGTTGCACTAACTTCAGATGTGTTTGTGTATGATCTTGATATTGATTTAAAATGGATGCATGTTTTAAAAATATAAAATTGGAAGGCATGAAATAGTGATTGGTACTCAGGGTTTCCACCCCCATCTCTCTCTCTGCTCTCGCTCCGCTTCTCGCTCCTGTCATCTCTCCCGCCTCTCGTCTCGCTCGCCGCTCTCTCGCTCGCGCGCTTCGCGCTCCGAGCAGCGCAGCGCGTCTCGCTCGAGCGCTCTCTCTCGCTTCATCGACTCTCGCCATCTCTCTCGCGTCCTGCTCTGCGCCGCGCGCGCGCCTCGGCTATGCCTCTCCCTCTGCGGCCCGCGGTCGGAGGTGGGCTTTCCGTCGGCCGCGGCTCGAGAGTCTTTCCGAGAGTCTTCTCCGAGCGCCCGCTCGGCTCTCTCTCTCTGTACGGGATCTGAGGCGGGCTTCTTTGTGATTGCGGCATCGCTGACCGGACTCTATGCGCGGGGGGCGAACGAGGGATGCCAAGCACCCGCGATAGGCGGGCGCCCGGAAAGCGGACTGTCCATGCTCCAGAAGACCCTGCCCAAAAACATAGTTGCCAGACCCTGCCTATTCTAAGGCTATTGGCCACTGCCACTACGGTTATTAAACGCCCTTGATACAGTGAGAGTGATCCCTTGTTGGTCAGTACTGAAATGTCATTCCACTCTTGCGAAAGGCAGCCATTTAGTGGCCTCAAATGGTATTGGGGATAGTTATGTCCTTTTGGTTCAGTACTCAAGCATCTACCAAGGGCTCACATCTGGCAAAGCATGTTGTGTGCAATGGACAATAGCACGTACTCAGCAAAACACACACATCTATGCTCCAGTAATACCTGTATCCAAACCATCTTGCTCCAGTAATACCCGATTCAGAACGCCTCCATGCCTCCGTATCCGGATCTGTATCCCAGTTATACCCATATTCGACACTCTCTATCCCTGACTACCTGTATCCAGCCCCCACCCCCCAACCCCAGCCCCCAGTAATACCCGTATTCCAACGTCGCAGTATCCTCATGCCACAATTTCAGAACTCTATGCCCTATGAATACCTATATTGAGTAGCCCGCTTCCCAGTAATACTGTCTTCCGACAGGACCCTCAATCTCCCCTAAATACCCGTATTCCCGAACCCTATATGACCCTATAAATACCTATTCAGACCCATCTTGCCCATAATACCGTAGTGACCATCTATGTCATATAAATACCCATATTCAGAACCCTCTATGACCAGAGTAACACCTGTATTCAGAACCTCGCTTTGTCCCAGTAATACCCGGTTTCAGAATCCTCTATGTTCCAAGTTAATACCTGCTAGGTTTTCAGATCCTCTGTCCCCGTGATACCCGCATTCAGAATCCTCTATTTCCCAATAATTACCCGTTGTCCAGAATCCTCTATGTCCCAGTAATACCGGTACCCAGAACTGTCTGCCCAAGTGATACCCGTACGCTCAGAACCCTTTATGTCGTCTGTAGTCCGACTCTGAACCAGTAATACCCTAGCCCCATGAACGTACCTAGAACCAACTGGTGATTTCTGGAACAAATCTGGCAACAAGCAAATTTGCCGTTATGGCATTGCCGATCTGGGCCAGAATCAATGCCATCACTCGGGGAAGACGGGGTAAAAGCGCCTGGGCGGGTAACGAGCCCACCCCAATTATCTCATGAAATGAAACCAAATTTCCAGTCTCATTTTGCTATGAGACGAGCGTTTAATGTTCTACATTCGTCTCATGGGCAAGATTTGTGCTGAAATTTTCTTATTTCATGAGATAATTGGGTGGGCGTCTTACCCCCCATGCGCTTTCTCTACCCCGTCTTCCCATATCCACAGCAACTACGCATGTCACTGCACTGGCCCTAATCTAAAAGCCACGATCTGCCATCATTTCATCCATAATGGAACCCGAAATCCAAAACGATGTACTGCCCTAGTATCGTGCAATACACTGCCAGCATAGTCCACGATGTGTACCACTACGACGCTGGCCCAAAAGGTAAGTTGCCACATGGATCGTCCCATAATGTGCTCCCCATCATGAGCCATCAGTTGGTTGCCGATTGCTGCCGCCCTTAAAGGGGTGTGCATATGGAATCGCGGAAAGCGGGCCGATTACATGCCAGTCATCGCACGGAACGATTTTAGCCATCATCGGAAAGACGCTGGGCATGTTACAGGGTTAGTGTTTCAACAACATAAGGTAAGACGGGTAAAAAAGCCCATGGTCGGATAAGAAGCCCATGCCAATTATCTCATGAAATAAAGAAATTTCAGTCACATTTTGCCCTATGAGATCGTCAGTGGTTAGTCTCGTGGGCAAATTTGCTAAAATATTTGCTTATTTCATGAGATATTGGGCATGGCTTTCGTACCCTCCTTCTCGGGCTTTTAACTCCTCTCCCCTACATTGGATACCAAACAGAACAGTTTTATCAAAAGCAACTTATATATCTACATAAGAGGAAAGTTTAATGGTGTGTTTGTTTTTTTCTTCATTTTTGATCGTTTATTTACCTTCTTTGTAAGTATTAAAATTAACCATCCTTATAGACCCCATCCCTAGACCTTGGATGATTTTATGGAAGGTCTTATAAGGGAGGTTCCATTGTACTACTACTACTACTACTACTACTACTACTACTACTACTACGCTCCGACTACTACTACTGTGGGGGCAGTGGGTGTATGCCTCACTTTCTGGAAGTTCTGTGCTTGGTGACTTTCCCGCTAAACTGTGTCAATCCTCCGGCTTTGACTCTTCTGCCTTTTCCCCTTGGCTTACTGTCATCTGCTATCTTTTATATCTTACTCGTCATTATCTTCTCCTGCTTTTTTCTATAAATTCTTTACAGATATTTGTTCGACCGAGTCGGACATGCTGGGCCTAACTATTCTTCCTAATCTCTAGGAAGGAAGAAAAACTCAGTAACAGATCAAGAGTTGCTAACATGTGGATAATTACCTTTTTGAGTTAATCAATGTGCACCAATACTAACATCTTCAAAATCATCTTGCTATGAAGTGCCAATTAAATTTAGAAGCTTCTGATTAATTTATTTCATGGCATATAAAAGCTTCACGGGCTTGTTTTGTCCCTACTTACTAACTACTGCTTAGGGAAGGACTGGGGTAAATGCGCATGGGCGGGTAAGAGTCCCACCCCAATTATCTCTGAAATAAAGAAAATTTCAGTCAAATTTGCCCTGAAAACGATGCTGACATTAACGCTCGTCGCATGGGCAAATGAGACGAAAATTTGCTTCATTTCATGAGTATAATTGGGGTGGGCGTCTTACCCGCTCCATGCGCTTTTAACCCGTCTTCCCCTACCAAAGGATATATAGTATATAATATTATTAGTCCCGAGCCGAAGGTTCGCGGAGCTTATGTTTTAGTCTGGTCCGTCCGTCTCGGTGTCCGCGTGTCCGTCCGGCGTGCCCTCTCGTCCGTCCCTGTCTCGGCTATTCCGTCCGTCTTTCTCAAAACTATTCAGTGTATCGATCATCAAATTTGGTATACTAGTTTGCAAAGAAAGATCTCATAACAACAAACAAATGCCATCTTCACCTCGAGATAATTTAGGTTTACACTAACGTCAATAGTGTCGCGCCTAGTTACGGGGTTCAACCCCGAAACACAGATCGCTAATATCTCGCGAAGTTTGTGCATGTATTTTCTCATGCATTTTTTTCACAACATTTCTTGATGAACTGGTCTATAACACAGTTGTCATTATTTTCCGTGGTGGCGCTCGTGTGCTCCGCATAATCGCTCGTGCGCGGCGCTCAAAATGCCGGTCGACCCCAAGGCTCATATTTAGAAGAAAACTAAAATTC